>NW_004624959.1:275401-301266 GCF_000247695.1 Heterocephalus glaber | reverse complement strand
TGTAGAGTGGGAAGGGTGGAGGGGGTGAAGGGAGGGCTAGGAATGGGGAAAAAATAAGAAGCAAGATGCATTATGTAAAGGTAGAATTCCCAATGAGAAATGTAATTGTGTTGTATACCTACAATGTACCAATAAAAGAATTTAATACATTTTAAAAAAAAGAAATATTGTGATTTCTCAGCATCATTATTCTAGAGAGAAAGCCCGGAACCCATCTTATCTCCTCTTCTCTTTCTTACACCATCTGCCCTCAGTATCACACATGATTCACTCCAGTGGTTTCCCCTCTCCATGATCTGTCCCTAGGAGGTCCCCTAGAGGTTTTCTTGGAGGCTGAAATAAGAGAATTTCCAGGGAGGCGTACAAGAGCTAGTGTCTAGTTTCCAGCAGCTTAGGGTCTAAATTGTCATAGCTCCTAGTTAAGTAAATTATTCTATTGTCTTTTCATTCTCCACACAATTCAGGTACCTTGGAGTACAAAAAGAGTGCAGAATGGAATAATTTCTTTTAAATATTGCATCTAAGCAGGTAGCATGGGGTGAGATAAACCTATTTCCTCCAAGTAGCTGCTTTTATTCTTTAATTTCATTTCAAAATCACAAAATTTACTCTAAAGAAAGTGCAATTTTTTCAGTGAAGCAATCCCAGAAAAAATCTACTGTCATAAATCGCCTTTGAAACATTGGAGGATTTATGGATTACTTAGTATCCACACTGCTATGACCTCTATCTTTATAACACTTTAAATTTTTACTTTACTTATTTTTATTAATTATTTTTAAAAATTGTTCTTATTACTACATATTTGCAGAATATATCAACAATTAAATTCATCATGGGGAGTTAGTACATGCACACAACACAACTTGATTTTTTTAATGTTCTTTTCCTTCTGTCCATCTCTTTAAATAAGTTAGAGTATAATAAAAGCTAGACACCAGTAGTTGTGGTTTATATCTGGATGTCTCCCTAAGCTTCATGAGCTCAAAGGTGGGGCTTTTGAAATGTGATTGGATTATGGAAGCAGCGTGACTGACTTGCTCTTAGGCGGTGGGCTCTGCTTGGAAGAAGTGGGGTCACTGTGAGCAGGCCCTGGAAGGGTAGATCTTCCTTCCAATTCATCCCTTGAACTCTCCCTGCTTTCCTCTGCCCAGATCCTTCCACCATGCTGGTTCTACCTTGGAGTCAGCTGACTGGACTGAAATATCTACAAACTGTGAACCAAAATAAACTCTTCTTCCTTAAGCTGCGGATGTCAGGCATTGTTTCCCAGCAAAGAGGAAAGTTGCAAAGACAATAGGAACCTGAAAGAGGGAACATTTGCAAATGGGATGACTATAAGCTTTGCTTATTTTTTAAACTGTTAGATAAAATTCAGTTTACCACACACAACATAATGTGTGAAAGTGTTATACATTATCAAACTGTTAAATCTAGAAAATGAACATATTATCTCACATAGCTATAATTTTTGTGGGGCAAACACTCAACATCCACTCAGAACAGTTTAAGGATACATAATGTCAGCATTAACTATAGTCCTTTTGCTGTACAAGTTATCCCCTCACGTGATTTCTGATCTCTAACTGGAACTTTGTATTCTTTGCTGATCATTTGTCCAGCTCTTCTTCAGCCTGTGGCGATTTCCAGTGTCCTCTCAATCTCTATGAAATCAATTTATAAAATCCACCTATGAGTGAGATCATGCAGTATTTATCTTTTTGCACCTGGCTGATTTCACTTAGTACATGTTCCTCTAGTGCCTCCATATTCCTTCATTCCGGTGTCATATTGTAAAGCAGGGAGACTATAGACAAAAATAATGTACTGTCAATTAGAGAAAGCTAGGAGAAAGGAGTTTGAAAGTTTTCATCAGAAAAAATGGTAAAATTTTAGAAGTCAGATATGTCTAACTTCTTTCAAACATTACGCAATATATACATGTATGAGAATGTTACATAGTAACACTCATACACAATTTTTATTTTCACATATCCATTAAAATACATTATAAATGCAAGAAAACAAAAAGTGAAGAAAGCAGAACACATTACAAGTGATACAATGTACACAGAAGATCACAAGAAAATATCTTTTGTGATTTTATGCCCATCATATTGTATATCCTAGAAGTTAAGTGTAAATTCCTTGACAAACACAATTTACAAAGGTTGAATGCTAAGGACATAGAAATCTAAAAAGACCAAAAACTATAAATTAAGTCAATGAATAAAAAAGTCTTCCATTAAAGAGAAGCCAAGGAGCAAGGGATGGTGACACATTTCTGTAACCAAACTCTCTGGGGGACTGACACAGATGGATCATGAGATTGAGATGTCTGGCCAACTTGGTGAGGGAGCAATACATTGTCTCAAAAAATGGGTTGGGATGCAGCACAATGCAAAGACTCTGGATTTAATCCCCTGCACAAGAACAAAACAACAACACAAAAAACTGCCCATGAATTGATTTATAAATCAAGTTTTAATTTATTCAAAACAAATGAGGCCATACTAATTACTGCACTGTATATTGATTTTATCATTTCCATCAATGATGATTAATTATCTTCTACAATTCCTCATAAGAAAATTCTCCTCCTTTGGAAACTCTGTACAGTATTCCATTGCACAGATGTATCATAATAAATTTAATTGATGAATTTTTTGATATTTAGAGAACGTTCTCACACATGTGTGACCAAAGGCATTTATAGGATACATTCTTAATATTAAGTTGCTGAGTAAAAGAATCTGTGGAGTTTTTAATCATAATTAAGCAGCCAAGCTGAGTTTGAGTATATATACACACACACACACACACACACACACACACACATACATACATACATATCAGGACTATGTAAAAATATTGCTTCCTATATGTAGAGTTATTTTTATTTTTTATTATTACACATCTACAGTTACAATTTATAATGGGAAGTTCGTACAGATACATAACACATCTTAATTCATTTTTTGTCCTTTCCCCTCCTCTACCTGCTCCCATCAACTCTTCCTTTTCACATTTGCTGAAACTCTATTTCTATTTTATTTTTCAACTCTTTTTTTACTTTCATTTGTTGGGTTTTTTTGTTTGTTTGTTTTTTTGAGACAAGATCTCACTATGTAGTTCAGGCTGGCTTTGAGCTCACTATGTAGCCCAGGCTGGCCTCAAACTTATGGCAATCTTCCTGCCTCAGCCTCCCAAGTGCTGGGATTGCAGGTGTAAGCCACCCTGCCCAGCTCCTTCAATTCTATTTCAAAAATAACATTTTTCTTCCTTCTACCTCCTCCCTCCATCTCTTATTCCCCTTTTCTTTTGAAAAAGATCTCCCTACTACCTAATATCTAGCTTTTATTTTGCTTTTTATTTATACTTTGGGATTCTCATATAAGAAAATTAATCTGATATTTAAACTTATGCCTCTGATTTATTTCAATTAATATCATGGTCTCAAGGTACATCTGCTTACCTGAAAATGCCTAAAGTTTATCTATCTTCATGGCAGAGTAGTACTCTATTGTATAAAAATACCACATATTTGTTTCAGAGATTTAACTATTACAAAGTGTGTTCCTTTAAACATGTGTATGCATGTATCACTGTACTATGATGGCTTTAACATTTTGGGAAAGATATCAGGAAGGGGAATAGTTGAGTAAAATGGAACTTCTAGTTTTAGTTTTTTGAAGAATCTCCATACTGATTTCCAGTGCACATGTTTACACTCCTACCAACAATGGAGAAGGGCTTCTTTTTCCCCATAGCCTCCCCAGAATTTTGTCTTTGCTTGATTTCCTGATGATACCCATCCTTTCTGGAGTGAGATGGAATCTCAGGATTGTTTTAATTTGCATTTATTGAATAGTCAATGATGTTGGACTTTTTTCTTGTATTATTGCCTATTTGTACTTCATCTGAGAAAGGTGTATTCATTTCTGAGGTCCACTATTGTATTGGGTCTTTACATTTGGGGAATCTAATTTTTTGAGTTATTTATATATTCTAAATATTAATCCTAAAATCCAGAATATGTTACAAGTTTTTTCCATTCTGTAGGCTGTCTCTTCACTCTGTTGGTGATTTCCTTTGCTGTGCAGAAGGCTTTTAATTTAATGTGGTCCAATTTGTTGATTTTTTGTATTATTTCTTATGCAACCAGGGTTTTGTTCTGAAAGTCTTTGCCTACGTCTATTACTGGAAACCTCAATGGATTCCAGCCTCCTGACCTGTGTATGATGCAAAGCTGGAGAAAGATTCAAAGGCAGAATTAAAGAGGAAAGTGGGGATCCAGTATGGCCAATGCTGCTCAATCAGTGAAAGGCACTGGTCAGTCCAATCCACTGATTCTTATTGGTAATCAGTTGGGATGAAGGCGAACTTCATGCTAAAAGGGAACTACGTGTGAGGACATGCAGTTGTACAGTTGCTGTGGATACTATGTAGGCAAGGCTTGTAAAGGGAAAAGACAAAAATATTCTCAAAGTAGGAACAGAATAGACAAAATATAGGGTTGTAATTAGAATCTTCTTCTAGTTAATAAGGTTGTAGTTGTGGGAATGGAATTGGGTGTGAGTTACTCGGACCTCAGCTACAATGGTATCTCACATTGAGGCCCACAGCTTCACAGGCCGTTACTCTGGTCTTGGGTGTGGCCATTAGCAGGAAAGTCATGATAACCTGCATGCTACTTCAGTACTTGTTAGATGCTTCTATAAGTCAAGTAAGCTTCAATGAGACTCACATCTTAAAATGAGCCAATGTGTGATCATAATGTATAACATAAATGTACCAATAAATTTATTGAAAAAATGAGCCAATTTTTATGTGTTTCTTCACAACCTGCACTGCTTACAGGATCCTTTGGGCATAATCAGTATTGTGGTACCCTGCAACCTATGTCTTCAAGAGTTTTATATATTTTATCTCCAGTAGATTAAGTGTTTAATGCTTAGTTCTTAACTGTTAAAAATACCAATTCCTGACCAACTATTGAAGAAAAGTGAAATTCAGAGAATACTTTGAGACCATTTTGTTAGGGTGCCATTACATTCACACCAAAATTATACAGGTCAAAAATAAAAGTAGCAGATTGATACCCCTATAAACTAGGCAAAAAGCCTTCCACTGCATAAAATAAGGAAATAAGTTGAAGAGCACATTAAAAACATCATTCAAAATGATTGAGGAGAATTCATCCCAGGGATGTGAGGAGTGTTCAACACATAAAAAGTAATAAATGTCATATATAACATTCACAGAATGAAGTAAAAACCCATATGTATATTTTAATAAAGGTAGAATATATATCAGTCAGAATTCAACATTCCTATGATGAAACACTCCTAAAATTATTTATAGAGGAATGTGTCTTCATGCAAGAAAGGCAACCTGTGAAAACCCCATAAGTAACAACATACTCAATAGGAAGAAGTTGAAAGATTTTCTTGTGGTGAAATACCCCTTGCCTATTCACCCTACACACTAGTGTACATCCTTGCCTTATCAGTCAAAGAAATATAACCCAGCTACATAAGTAAAAGTCAATAAAAAGATAAATTGTATATCCATGCAGATAGTAAGATTTGCCATCTAGAAAACCCAAACATGCAACAAAATACTGAGAAACCATGAAATAATTCAGTATATTTACAGAATACAAAAGCAACATCTACATATCTGAAGTGTTTATATACACTAAAGAAGAAATATATGAAAACAGAAATAAGGAAAAATTCAATTTACCATAATAATAAAATTAATGCTAAGAATTATTTATCTAAGGAGGTCAAAGTTGTCCTCATTGAAAGCTTTAAAGCTGTGATGTAAAACAATGTACAAGATATAGATAAAAAATATCACACACTCATGTATGGGAGGAATTAATATTATTCTTTCACTTCATTTGTGCCTGTTTGCAATGTGTCCTTGATACTCAAAGTAATCTATCAAAATCAATTACATAGTTCAGTTAAATAGAAAAAAATCCAGAAATTTATGAAAGACCCCCCATAGCCTAATCAATCTTGAACAGAAAGAACAAAGCTGGGGGCATCATCATACTGCTGCATTTGAAAATATGTTAAAAAGCTACAGGAAACAAAATAATATGACACTGACATAGAAACAGACATTCAGACAATCAAACAATGACACAGGATTTATTCATACATATAAAGGTATTTATGTCATGCTTATAAAACCATCTGATTTTTGAAAATCATGCCAAAATATACAGTGAAAAAGGGAATTTCATTAAAAATCAGTTTGCTAAACTGGGTATCAATTATCTCACATCATACACAGGAATGACATCAAATGGACTAAAGACTTGAATGTAAGAACTGAAAGCATGAAGCTATTAGCAAACACAGGAAAAAGGTTTCATGGCTTTGGTCTGTGTGAGAATTTTCTCTCTATGACCTCAGAACAAGGGCATCTTAGTAACTTTTCTCATGACTGACACCCAATACCCAACACCTGCAACTGGAAGGAGAGATTTACTTGGTTCATGTTTCCAGTCCATGTTTCGCTGGCTCCAAGTCAGAAATTGCATCAAAGAAGGGCTTGGGTGGGAAACAGCTGCTCAGCCTATGGCAATTATTAAGCAAAGAGTAAATAGAGAAAATGAGGATGCAAATATTCCTGTCCAGGTCATGTATCTAGTGAGCATCCCCAAACAAACCCACTTCCTAACACCAAGTCAACTACTATACTGCTCTCAAGATCCAATCGCTTTCCAAGTACAGGGGGTTTTGTGCTCCATTTTAGATGTAAACTATAACAAGTGGCAACAAAAGTGAAAATAGAACAATAGAATCACACACACATTCACACATAAAAAAAATGCTATAACACAACAAAAATAAGTCTACAGATTTAGGAGACAACCTAAAAACTATGAGGTGTTTGCAAGCTATAAGTCTGATAAAAGATTAATTTCCAAAATAGATAAGGAACTCAAACAACTTAATATGTAGCTAGAGAGCAAATGATGCAATTTGAAAATTAGAAAAATGATCAATTAGACATTTCCTGAAATAAAGTTAATAGATAAAAAAAAATGCCCAATATTGCAATTCATCAGGAAAATGCAAGTCAAAACCTGTATGAAAGAGCACCTCACAACTACTAAAATGTCTGCTACCAAACATGGAAGACAATTGTTGATGAGGATATGGAGAAAAGAAATCCTAGCATTCTTTAGGTGTGAATATGTTAGTACAATCAATATAGAAACAGAAACAGAAATTCCTCAAGAGGTTAAAATTAGGACTGACATATAATGTAGTGAAACCACTACCAAATGGATTTCAAAACAATGTAAATTTAACGTGTTGGAAATATATCTGCACTCCCGTATTTCTTGCAGTTACTTTCACCATCGCTAGGACTGGAAATCAATCTAAAACTCTATGTATGGATAGTCAATGGATACTGGAAACTTGGAATATATACACAAGGGAACAGTATTCAGGCATAAGAAAGGACAAGTTGTTATAGACTAAAACATAGACAAACCTGGAGAATATTATATTAAGTGAAATAAGCCAGGCACAGAAATATAACTATTGTATAATCTCACTTATGTGGAAATTCTGAGGGGTTATTCAATGTTTCAGCAAAAAAAATGATAACTAAATAAGGTGATGTATATGAATATTTTCTAGATTTCACCATTTCACCATGTATTATGCTTATAACATGTTGTTCACAATGAGCATATGTAATTTCATCTGTCAATTTATAAAATGAATATATTTGAAAATAAACAAATAAAAAAGTAGAAAGGATTTTTTTTATAGCATGTGGACACCAAATTAAATCTCCAATGATTAATCAAGAGTGAGGCAGAGAGAGACAGTTCCTTGGATTGGTTCCTTGTACGAATTACTCATGCCTTAGGGGCCACCTATAACTTTGATTTCAAAGAAAGGAAATATTTTTCCCGTAGAAAAAAGAAATCTATCTTACTCTTTTATTTCATAAGAGGACACAAAATGTTCCAATCTGCTGTCTGTCTTTATCCCGAGGGAGTGAAATTGTTTGGAGACTGAAAAGACAAGGAAATATTTATTTAATTAGGACCTCTGAGATTTCAAAGCTTGAGATGCTAGAAACCTTAAACATATCCCTGATCCCCGCACCTGTAATACTCATATTCAGCCCTCATGAAATCCCAAATGGGCTTTGCAGGGATCATTCATGGAGAAGAGAAAGCTTCCTTGACAATCTCCAAAGGGAGCCAGTGTGGCTCTGGGAGCTGCTGGAATCCAAGAAATCAAGGACAGAACGTGGGTCTGGGCTGGGCCTCTAGGATAACAATACTGGGAATGTTGTGTGGTTATTTAGTCTGTGAAGCAGAGTCTGTGTACACTGAAGGGATTTAGCTCTCTCTGAGATCATTCTTTTAAATGTTTATTTTTCTTTCTTGCACTTTTGTAATTGGGAGCACTACCCAGTAAGAGTTATTGTCTGCAGTCTCCACGCCTTCATTCTCTCCACAAAGTGTAGGCTCCTGACAGATTCCCTGTATTTGATTATTTATTTGTTACCTATTCACTGAGATCTACTATGCACAAATACTAGAAACCCTTGAAACTTTACTATTAATCTCAGCATTAAGCTCCAAGCTCCTGCCCAGTGTATGACACAAGGCTGAAGGAAACAAACTAAAAAACAGAGCTAAGAGAGAAAGAAACAAGGGAGTCAGGAAGGCTGATGCTGCTTAATTAGCAAAAATGATGGTCTGAGCAAGCCACTGATTTTTGTTAGTCATCGATTGGGATAAAGGTGAGCTACATGCGAGATGAGACTATCTGCAGTTAGTATGGAAACTAATGGAGACAAGGCTCCTAAGGAAAAGAAAAAGCTTTCTCGATTAGGAACAGAATAGACAAAGTATGTGGCTGTAATTAGAACATTGTCCTTCTAGTTAGGAAAGTTGTAATTGTGAAAACGGAAATTATGTGAGAGTTACTCTGACCTCAGCATGTAGGCTTCTGCAGGATTCATTTCTTGAAACAAGCCATTTGAATTAATACTTCACATTAATACTTCACAGCCTGCACTGCTTACAACCTCCTTTGGGCATAATCAATATTTCAGTCTCCTGCACACAAGGTATTCTCTACTTCATTCTGCCTGAGTGGGTTTTTCTTTTCCAATCATTAACTGCTATTGCTGGCATATTTGACAAGCTGATAGCCCCTAGATAGTTAACCTATAGCTGTTGTTTCACTTTGTTGCTGATAAAAATCTACCGCTAATGTAATTATTCCTGATGTACAGAGCTCAGTCCTATTTTCTTGTTTCATATTAATAATCCCTTAAAAAGATCAGGAAAATATTGAATGAATTTGGAGGACTGTTATGACACATTTCAAAATTTAACTCAAGTACTCTGATGTCTCAATACAAATTACTTCATGAATTTGGTCTGAACATCACCATTCTCCTTTGGTGTAGAAAATTGTCCTTGTTTTCTTTGTTTCCTGACAGGCTCCTTCCCGAATGCTAACACAGTGATGGCTGCTAGGCATCCTAAAATAAATACTGCTATCATGGTTAGGACTTATATTCATTGACCTACCTTTGTGATGAGCCATGTTAACCAACACCCTTTTGTCAAGCAGGTCTTTATTCTTAGAATTGGTATTAGTTGTTCATGTAATATTCTATAAAAGGAGATGTGACTTCATTTCATTTAACTTTATTATTCAAGCTTGTGCCTATTTTTACGTATACCATCTGTTGGAAAAAGTTCCTTGTGATATATTTCTATTTGTTTCAATAATTATTGTGCATCCAATATTTGTATTTGTTCAACATATACAAATTGACAGGTATCATGTAAGTATCTAGAAAGACAAATGATGAAACAAAACTTTAACAATCTCAGACCACAAACATGAGTTTAACAATGTGAAAAAGATATTAAGGGGAAAAAAGCATATCTATTGTGGACCCTTCTGACCCCTACCTCTGCTTTCTATCACACCAATCTCTCAAATCCCTGTCTATGCCAATCTCTCATTTGATAGGGAAACTTCACTTCTGGTCTCTCACCCTGCAATATTTCTTGCTTCTTTTTTATGCTTTTTCTTTTATTTCCTTATTAACATTGACTCATCTTTCTTTCAGCCCCCAAAGTCCTATTTTTAAAAGCCTCCCCTATCCACATTCCCACAAAAAATTGTTTTAAAATAATTTTTATCTGTCTCTAAGTAGTTTCAAATCTATAGGCATTAATAATGCTGACTTATTTTTATCATGAAGATTGTAAACGTTTTCTACAAAAACTTATATTAGGCTTTAATATTTTAAGATGCTTGCATTTACAGGAGTCTTGAATATTTTTAGCAAGTCCATCAGACATGTATTTTGTCAATTAACTTGCCTGATTTTAATATGATGTGTACCCACTCAGGAGTACGGACACATAGCTAAACATTATCACATATGGCCCATATTTAATTTTAATAGTAGCATGGTTTTGTTTCCTTCTTCAATCTATGTAGTTCACATTACTCACTCTCAATTGGGAGAGATCACCTGGAAGACATTATCTGAAAGAAGGATTCGTAGGGATTGTCATAATTAGAAATGCTACATAGTGATTAGAAGAGTTAATAGACCTCTTGCATGTGCAAAGGTAATGACTCCCCACATAATGACTGCCCTACTTTAGGAAGACCTTAATAAAAGATATACATGCAAGACAGATTTATTATTATGATGTCAATAAGCTCACATTTGTAAAATAACCATTGTATGGAACAGGAGCACAAAAGAAAAGTTACATCATCATGCCATTTAAATTCTTTATTCAATCTTGTCACATACTGAACATTTATAATGGTGGAGAGCTAAAGTGTCTGCAGCTAAGTGAGTTTAAATAACTTTCTCAGACTCATATAGATGATAACTTGGAGGACCAAATTCCATTCCATCAAATCCCACTGAATAATCCAATATCTAAATTCAGTTCTATCATGTGCCATGGGAAAGGTACATATCCAAAAATCATAATAATGACAGCTATCACTTATGAATTCTCTTACTATACAAAAATCATTTTTAATTCTTGACAACAAAATAATAATAGAAATAATCATCACATCTGTAGGAAGGTGCAGTCATGGCAGTAGAAATTATCAAGTCATAGAAAAATTTATTTGAGTTATAAATCCATGTTTCAGCATTGGTATATAAATATTAGAAATTAAAAATGTAGGAACTATCAAGGAAAATATATGGGATTCCCTGGAAGCATAATAACAAAGAAGAAACTAGCTGATGTCCATAAATTCAAAAAGGAGAAGTGATTGGATACAA
Organism: Heterocephalus glaber; assembly: GCF_000247695.1. The sequence goes on along the minus strand of NW_004624959.1, from coordinate 289,926 downwards.
AAGTGAAATGAACTCCATCGCCTATGTGTATCACTGTATAGACCAGGACTCATGGGGTGTGAGTGACATTGACCCAAGGGCTATAATGTGAAGTGATAGCTACTTGTGGTTCACTTAGATGTTTTTTAAACTTTTACTTCTTTCTTAGGATCACAACTATTGACATGGAAGCAGCAAAACACACAGGAACATCACAATTCATCTTCCTGGGTCATTCAGTTGATCATAAATTTCAGCCCCTTCTCTTTGGAGTGTTCCTGCCCATGTAACTGGTCACAGTGCTCAGGAACCTGCTCATCATCCTGGCTGTCATCTCTGACTCCCACCTCCACACACCCATGTATTTCTTCCTCTCCAACCCATCATTTGTGGACATCTTTCCACCTCTACTTCAGTCCCCAAGATGCTGATGAACATCCAGGCACAGAACAAAGACATCTCCTACATGGACTGCCTCATTCATATGTATTTTTTAATGCTTTTTTCCTGGAATGGATTATTTCTTACTCACTGTGATGGCCTATGACCACTTTGTGGCCATCTGTCACCCTCTAACCTACATGGCATCATGAACCCTCAAAACTATAGTGTCCTGGTTTTGATGCATTGGTTTAATATTATCTGGGTCTCCTTGCTTCACATTCTACAGATGAAGGCACTGAACTTCCACATAGGCACTGAAATCCCTCATTTCTTCTGTGAATTAGCTCAGGTTCTCAGGGTGGTCAGCTCTGATACTGGTTATCAGTAACATCACTTTGCTTGTAGCAGCTGCCCTGTTCTGTGTGTTTCCTGTGACTGGGATCATCTTTTTTTACTCTCCAGTCTCCTCCTTAATGAGAATATGCTCCTTCTCAAGCAGGCATAAATCATTTTCCACTTGTGTGTCCCATCTCTGTGTGGTCTCCTTATTCTATGGAACAGCATTTGGGAGGTACCTCAGCTCTGCTATGACACTTTCTTCCTGACAAGCATGATTGCCTCTGTGATGTACACTGTGCTGACCCCATGCTGAATCCCTTCATCTGTAGCCTGAGGATCAAGAATGTGAAGGGAGCCCTTGGAAGACTCCTCAGCAGAGTATCTGCTTGTGACAATTCCATGGACCATGGACCTCAGAACAAAACCAACATTGTGGTCCCTTAGGCAAGCATTATGAATATCAATATGCCAGCTCTTTTTCTTCCTACAAGATATGTTTCTTCATTTATTCTATTTCCAAAGTTCTCACACCTTTGTTTTATGTAATTGTATTTGTTTCTCCTAAACCAGTTTTTAGTCATACCTTATTAATGTTTCTCCTGTACACATGACCCTTCACATTCCAAAGATGACACTTTATATCATTTTTATATGTATGGATGAAACTTCTGACTATGATGGTCTCTGACTACATTATGTCCATCTCTTACCTCTTCCATTACCAGGTCACCATGATCCCATACTTTTGTGACTTAGCTTTGGCATCTATTTTCAGCCTTTGGTGCACAACTTTAGTGTCACACAATTTACACTTCAGGGGATGGAAATTGCCAGTTTCTTCTGTGACTCCTCTTAGCTTCTTCATGTTGCCTATTCTGAAACTATTATCAAATATATCCTCATATATTTTACTGTTGTCATCTTGAGATGTTTTTCTATCTCAGGAATCTTTTATTCTTATTATAAAATAATTTCTTCCATTTGGAGAAACATAGCATCAGGGAGGAAGTATAGAGCCAGCTTCACCTGTGGGTCTCACCATTACTTGTTTGCTTATTTTATGAAACAGTCCTGGAATGTACATTGATTCAGTTGTACCGTATTCTCTCCAATATGGTGTAGTGCCCTCAGTGATGTACAATGTGAATTTCTTCACCCACAGCTTGAGGGACAAGGTTGTTTAAAATGCCCTGAAGAAGTTCCATGCCATATCAGTGTAATCGCAGAATATTTGTTATGGGTTTCAAAATTTAGCAAAGCTAAACAAGTGCTCATGTAAATCAGGCTTTGTTGGTCACAGTGTGTATGTAGTTTGTGGTCTTTAACTCCTTCTTCTATTACCTAGTGCAGTGCAGGTAGTCAAGACTGGGGGGGGTTGGCAAAATTGCAAAAATTTTAAATGGATACAAATAAAGAAATATTCAGTTCAAGAGGACAAAATATTTATATAGATACTTGAGATCTGTGCATGCAAAACAATGTGAATTCATTAGTGTTACTGAACCATGAACATGAAAATTAATGAAAATGTCCATTAATATGCATATTTTACCACAATAGATAATAGAAATAACATGTAAATTTATCTTTAAAAAAACAGATACAGAAATATGAGCACTGTGTTTTCTCTCTCATATGCAGCAGCTACACAAAGTGTACCTGAAGGTAGGAGGGAGAAGCCAGGGAAGGGTATTGGGGAAGGAGTGAGAGTGAAAGACAAATGCTTGGCTAGGACAAATGCACATAGTATGAGTGCAGGAAAACATCACACTGGGTCACTGTGAGGAATACAATCGATATGCATTAATAAAATAGACAAAAGGAAGTGCAAATTATTGATAAGCTTTTTGTTGCATAGAATGAGAAAACTCCCTCAGAGGACATTTATTTTCTTCTTCTTCTTCCTCCTCCACTAATATTAAGAAGTCCCTAGATACTTGGAGAATGTAGGACAACTTGACTAATTATGCATCCTGTGTCTGGAAGCTCCAAGGTCATGTGGTTAATACTCAACAATCAGCCTGCTCCCGTCCTTCATGCTGATTCTTCCAGTCTGCAAGCTCCCTGCCTCTGACTCCTTCCTGATTGTCTGTATCAGGCAGCTCCTATGTGACTCTGTATTCATATTAAAACTGAGGACAGAGACCGAACCTTAAATACAGACATGTCAGAGAATGTGCAGTTGATTTTCATCCCTCAGTCAGAGCTGGAAAGAGATGCAGCATCATGCAATAATTGCTGAGGGAGATGATGGATGGAGAGGGGTCTAGCAGAAGCACAGTTTTCTTGTCTTCAGGAGAACATGCCATTTGCTAGCCACAATGGAGGGCAACAAGGTGCAGAATTTCACCATGTGGACTGTGAACCTACTTTCTATGAACCTATATTAGTGTGGAGATACTTGACATTGCATTCAATGTTTACTTACTTTTTTTCTGTGCATTCAGTGTATCTGACAGTAAAACTATAGTTAAAATCCTAGTTAAACCAATTGTTCTTTAAAATAGCAAAACCTAGCAGAGTCCAAGCAGCAGTGAAGCATGTTGTATGTGACCTTGAGGATAACCTGCATTGTAATTGCCTAAACACAACTATTACTTACAGCCTTATGTTTTTGTATTTTCTTGGTAGACTCAGTAATTTTTTAAAAGGAATTGATATTTTGAAGACCAATGTTTTTCTTTCATTCCCCATTAGTTCTACTTCCCATGGACAGCACATCTATAGCAGAAGAAAATGGGTCCCTCAGAACTGTTCTGTGAAACTCTGAAAGGTTCAGGAAGGCAATGGATGGTAAAGATGATGAGGACTACATTGCCTACATCCTGAATTACTACAGAGAGCTTCTTAGTAGCCGATCACTGAGTTACACATACTATGTACCTCCTTTCACTGCATTTATACAGATTTTCTCTTGTTACATATTTTCCAAATTGTTATAACTTTAGCAAAGGGAATAGAGTAGCATTATTTATAACTTGTGCTGTATTTTTTGGAAGGAAAGACTGAACTATGTTTCAATTAGATTGTCTGATTGCAGATTCAGGCTATTTTTTATAGGAGGGACCAAACTCAGGACCTTGAGCTTGTAGGCAGGCAAGGCACCACTGAGTTATTCCTGACACATATTCAGTCAGGCATTTTGCTACAACAATTCTGTCATGTTGCAGCCTGGACAACTCACATATCCTGCACATATCAGTCCAGGAAGGAGGACAGCCATGCTCACTGTGCTCCTCCCTTTGAACATATCATTTTTTGTTTCTATTAGAGCAGAGCTGGACAGAGCATTTGGTGGCTCAGCTGCAACTCTGCATGACAGCTGTAGACCACAGTCAAAATTCACAGAAAGAATAGACACATCATAGTTCTGTATTGGTCTCTCTCTCTCTCTCTCTCTCTCTCTCTCTCTCTCTCTCTCCCCTCCACTGTAGGATATTACAACTGTCTACACCCTCGAACATTCCTGTCATCATTCCACTTAATCTCAACAAATGAGGGTGGCTAGGATTTGATTTCATTTTTACTCAGGAAATTGGATAGTTTAAGAATGTGGCTGATAATTAGATGGGGTTGAGACCTCTCCATATCTTCTTTTCCTTTCTGAGAGTGGGAAAACAAGGAAGGATATTGTGTAAAACACCCTAGGACTAAAAACTTAGTTTTCACTCCTTTTGGTGTCTTTCATTATTTTTAAAGTATAGAGCAGGTTGTTAGCATCTTTGAGACTAAGCACTGTCATCTGAAGGGATTGCTGTTTGAGACAAATGCAGTAAGGAAGTATTAAACAAATGACAAGAGAGCCTAATGAAATTGATTAATAGGTGGCAAATGTTATAAAACTGGGGCAAATAAAATTTAAATATTAATAAGGATAAAGTTAGCCTTCATTCAAAGACAATATTTCATACTCTTAAGTGAAATACACAGTACACACATGTGCAAATACCAAATAGTTTTTCTGGTGTTGAAAACTAAAAGTGTAAATAAGAATCAAAATGTATAATTGATATTGTGTAATAGGAGAAAAAGTTCTAAAGGAGTAGGGGAAGTGTGAGGGATAGGGGAAAGGAAAGAAGGGAAAAGAAAAAATATGAGAAAGGAAAAAAATGGAAACAAAGTCATTGTAAATAGGGAAGGGTGGAGGGTGTAAAGGGAGGGGAGGGAATGGGGAAAAATAAGAACCTCTTAAGATACATCATGTAAAGATACAAGATCCCAATGATGAATGTAACTGTATTGTATACTTAAAATGTACCAATAAACTCAATAGAAAAAACAAACAAAGACAATATCCTTTAATCAGGGTGACCTAATGTCTCTCATGGGACACTTTATTTCTGTCCTTTAAAAAAAGTATAGGCCGTGTGATGGAAGACAAAGGAGGAGCTTTTTTTTCATTTCTATTAGTATCAGTTTATACCTCACTGGGCACAAAGAAGTTATTAATATAAAAATTCTCTATTTGAATATTGGAAAGATCTTTTGTTTGTTCATAGTAATTGGCTGTAATCAGTGGAGCCTCAGCACACTTAGGGCTATCCAGGCTGCTATTTCTCCCTTTCACAAATTTTGCATAGTAGTACAGAAAATTTATAACAGTGTTTTGTGTATCGATATCATGGATATATGGGCCATAGACTCCTTTTAATCACATCCACAGGATTCAATTACTCAAAAGCATAGCAGCGATTATCATGGGTATTAGAACAAACAGGCACAACATCAAAAGGCTGGCAAAACTCAGTAATGCTTTAGCGACTCTGACTTTTTCTGGTTCCATATACGTTTTAGAATTAACTTTTCTAGTTCTATGAAAAATGTTATTCTTGCCTGTTCTGACAATCTTATCACTAACCTAGTCAAATATTTTGTTGTTGCCCTCATTGTTTTCCTTCCTATCTTGGGGACTTTTTTTCTTAGTTAAAATTGGTTCTAGCATTTCAAGAATCCCATCATCAGATGGGAAGTATGACGCCTTCTCCACATGTGGTTCTCACCTGTCAGTTGTTAACTTATTTTTTGGCACAAGCTTTGGAGCATACATTGCTTCACTTGTATCACCTTCATCCAAAAATGGTGCAGTGGCCTCAGTGATGTACACTGCTGACACCCATGCTGAATGCCTTCATCTACAGGCTGAGGAACAGGGACATGAAAAGTGCCCTGAGGAGCCTCCACAGCAGAGCAGTTTAATTCCATGGCCTGTGAAAACCATTTGCAATGTAAGTTGGAAAAATCAGGAACAGTATACATCTATATGTGTAAGTGATACCTCATTGTGAACATTGTTTTTGTAGTGTGGCAACTTTAATCCTGCATTTTTTCCTACTAGCATGGATATAACTAGTGTTGGGGGAGGCCAGTATGGGAGTATTTTCAAATTGTTTAAACATTCAACCACAGCGGATTAAAAATTTATGGTGGGTATATGACAGTGATGGATTCACAACAAAGTGAAATGTCATTTATGCCTGTGAACTATGCACTTGGAAATAGTGAATATTATATTTTAACAAATACTTTTTCACAATAAACAATGGAAATAAAAAAATAAAAGATATCTCTGTTAAGCACTGACTAGACCTTTCTTTGGTTCACACAAATTGACTTCAACACACTGGATGCTTTCCTGTATATACTTTCAACCTACTTGGGAATGTCCCATCAAACTATGGACAAGGGAAATAGGTCTTGTTTGAGTCTATGTGATGGACACAAGTCCTATAATAAAAATATTATTAGTACTTGTTTGGGTACATAATGCATACATTCATCATAGGGAATTGTGACGTTTTAATCTTTTTTACATCACCTTTCCCTGCCCACGATCTCCTCTCCCTCCATCCTGATATGCCTTTTCTATTTCCAAAAAGTCTATCTCCCTGTTTCCAATGATCTATTATTTATTTTTCTCTTTAAATTACTTATCCTTTGGCTTTCTCATATAGGAGAAATAATGTGATATATAAATTTCTGTGTCTGATTTATTTCACTTAGCATTAAGGTCTCAAGTTGCATCCATGTTCCTAAAATTGTGAACATTTATCCTTCTTTAATGCTGATATATATATATATATATATCATATATTATATATATGATATATATATATCACATTTATTTATCCATTCATCTTATGACAGACGTATTGACAGGATGAGTTCAGCATGGGAGTCGCCACAGTGTGCAGTGCAGAGGCACTCATGCTTCTCTGAGAAACAAGCATCCACAGAACATGAAGACTACACATAGGTGAGATGAGACCCACAGGTGAGAAATGTTTTATGCATGCTTAGAGTAGAGGTCAGAAGAAATGCCACAAAAGAAGTGGGCATGTCAATCTCATTGCTTAGGATTAGAGTTTAGATTTTCACATTTTTCAATTTTCTTAGTAAATAAATTGACTTTCTTTAGTGATTAAATTTTTTATTAAAAAAAACAACAGTGACAAAAATATATTAAGTTACGAAATTTGTTTATGCACCACACATAATGTAGAAATGGGTATTATTCTTCCTTTTTGCATTAAGGAGTACACCCTGAACTGATAGCACAGGAAGTAATAAAACAAATGAATGAGGCTCTAGAAAAATTCAAAACAGAAATAAATTCCCATATATTGACAGACATTGTGAACAGAATGAAAGACATGATTAGGGACTCTAGAAAAGAAACAGATTAAAAAAAATAGATGAGCTCAGAATCATGATGGAAGCCATGAATTGCTGGTGTAGAAAAAAAAGTGGAAACCATGAATGCCCAAAATAGGAAAGAAATGGAATCCGTGAAACAGATGTAAATATCTAGGAGATTAAAAACTCAACTGAAAGTATATGCAGCAGAACGAGCCACTGTGTAGACAGAATATCAGATAGAGAAAACATGATTGCAGTCAGTGAACATGAAAATAGAGATCTCTTAAAAATACTAAGGGACCATGAGAAATTAATCCAGCTGCTTATAGAAGATGCAAAGAAGAATAATATGAGGCTGACAGGAATCCCAGAAAAAGCAGGAGAAAGTACAAATGACAAAAATTCTGTTCACAGAATTAATGACAGAAAAGTTCACAAACAGAGCAATAGAATTTGACATACAGATAAGTGAGACATGTAACACTCCAATTATCCATGATTAAAAAAGAATCTACACCTAGGCATACAATAATCAAGATCCCGGAAGCCCAACAGAAGAACAAAATACTACAAGCAGTTAGAGAAAAGAAACAAATCACCTACAAAGGAAAGGCCATTTGAATCACACCACACTTTTCAACACAAACCTTCAAGTCAAGGAGAGCCTTGAGTGAAGTATTTCAAGCCCTAAAAGAAAACAACCTCCAACCTAGGCTGATGTACCTTGAAAAATTATCTTTCAAAATTGATGGGGAAATAAGATATTTCCACTACAAAGAACACCTGAGAAGCTTCATGAATACAAAAACAGCACTCTAAACAAGTCTAAAAAATATCCCAGAAAAAGACATTGAAGGTCACAACTGCATGAGGCCCAACAGAGCAAATCCACCAGGCAAGGCAAGAAATTAAAGGAATAGAGGGAAAATAAAAAATAAAACAGCCAACAACCAGAAAAATAAGAAGACAAGGATAAATCAATACATATCAGTTATAACCATCAATGTTAATGGCTTCAATTCACCAATCAAAAGATATAGACTGGCAGAATGGATTAAGAAGCAAAATCCAACAATATGTTGTATATAACAAATATACTTAATTCAAAAATAAATTCATAGACTGAAAGTAAAAAGATAGAAAACAGTTCTCCATGTGACAGGAACCTGGAAAGAAGTGGGGGTAGTTATCTTATTTACAGACAAAGTAGATTTCAAACCAAAACTAATTAAGAGAGACAAAGAAATCACTACATCCTTGCAAATGGAACAATCCAAGAGGAAGAGATGACAATCATAAATATATATGTACCAAATATGAATGCTCCCAACTATAAAAAACAAATATTAAGGGTCATGAAAAACCAAAGAAGCACAAATACAGTGATGGACCTCAATACTCCACTGTCACAAATAGATCATCTAGGCAAAAAAAATCAACAAAAAGTACTACAACTGAACCAAGCTTTTGAACAAATGGATTCAGTAGATGTCTACAAAGTGTTCCACCCCTGAAAATCAGAATACACATTCTTTGCAGCTGCACATGGATCATTCTCCAAAATAGGCACATGCTAGCTCATAGAACATGTTTAAGTAGATGCAAGGGAGTTGAAGTTATCCACTGTATATTATCAGACCATAGTGCAATTAAACTGGAAATCAATAACATGAGAAACTGCAAGAACTCCACAAACACATGTAAAATGAACAACCAATGGGTCACAAAGGAAATTAAAGAAGAAATTAGATAGTTTCTAAAATTGAATTAAAATGGCAATACAACACGTAGGAATCTCTGGGACACAATGAAAGCAGTCTTACTAGGGAAATTCATTGCAGTGAATGGCTATACTATGAAAAAAGAGTTAGCTCAAATAAACAACCTGATGCTGAACCTTAAGTTCCTAGAAAAAGAAGAGTAACACGAACCCAATACTCCTACAAGGGAGGAAATTATAAAGATCAGAGCAGAAATCAATGCAATGGAGACTAAGATAATGATACAAAATATCAAGGAATTGAAGAGTTAGTTTTTTTAAAGAATAAATAAAATCAATTAATGCTTAGCCAACCATATTAAAAAAGGAAAGAAAAGGATCAAATCCATGGAATTAGGAACAAAAAAGATGAAGACACAACAGATCCAGCAGAAATCCAGAGGATCATCAATACCTACTTCTAGAACCTGTAATATAATAAAATGGAAAAAACAGAAGAAATGGACAGATTCCTACATACATATGAATTACCAAACTTGAATGAAGAAGATCTAACAATTATAAACAACCCAATTACAAAAGTGAAATTGAAAATTTTATTAAATCTTTACCAATGAAGAAGAGCCCAGGTCCTGATGGCTTCACTGCTGAATTCTACAAGACATTTAGAGAAGAACTATTGCCAGTACTCTTTAAAATCTTCAAAGAAATAGAAAGGGAAGCAATACTTCCAAATTCATCCCTGGAAGCAAGTGTTACTTTGATTCCAAAAGCAGAGAAAGACCTAATCAAAAAAAGAGAACTACAGGCCAATCTCCCTAATGAACATAGATGCAAAAATCCTCAATAAGATACTGGCAAACAGAACACAGAAGGTCATCAAGAAGATCATACACCCTGATGAATTCGGATTTATCCCATGGATGCCAGGAATGGTTCAACATACATAAATCAATAAATGTATTACAGTATATTAAGAGAGTCAAGGACAAAAATTATATGATCATCTCACTAGATACATGAAAAATATTTGACAAAATTCAATACCCATTCATGATAAAATAACCCTACAGAAAATTGGAATAGATGGTCTTTATCTCAACTTGATAAAGTCCTTCTATGTAAAACCAACAGCCAGTATCACACTAAATGGCCAAAAGCTGAAAATCTTCACGCTAAAATCAGGAACAACACAAGGATGTCACTATCACCACTCCTGTTCAATATAGTTCTGGAAATATTAGCCATAGCAATTAGACAAGAGAAAGAAAAAGAAGGACTAAAAATAGGAAAGGAAGAAGTTAAACTGTCATTACTTGCTGAGGTGGTGATACTTTACATAGAAGACCTAAAAAACTCCACCAAAAGACTTCTAGTCTTAATTAATAGATGGAGTAGAGTAGCTGGATACAAGGTCAACACACAAAAAATCAATACCTTTCTTGTACATAAATAACAGACTTACTGAGAGAGAAATTAGGAAAACAATTCCTTTCACAATAGCATCCAAAAAATGAAATATCTAGGAATCAATCTAACAAAGGAAGCAAAAGACCTCTATGTTAAAAACTACAGCACTCTGAAAAAATAGATTAAAGAATTATAAGAAAATAGAAAGACATCCCCTGTTCCTGGGTAGTAATAACCAACATAGTGAAAATGGCCATACTTCCAAAAGTGCTATATAGATTCAATGCAATCCAGATTGAAACCCCAACTGTATAGTTCACAAAACAAGGGTGAAAACAATCCAACAATTCATTTGGAACCAGAAGAGACCTAGAATAGCAAAATAAATTTTAGGTAACAGAAACATGACAGGGGGTATCACAATCCCCAACGTGAAACTGTACTGAAGGGGAAAGGAAAGAAGGGAAAGGAAAAATTAAGAGAAAAGAAAAAAATGGAAATGAAATCTATGTAAATAGGGAAGGGTGGAGGGGGTGAAGGGCGCACAGGTAATGGGGGAAAATAAGAACTAAGATACATCATGTACAGGTACAAGCACCCAATGATAAATGTAAACATATTGTATACCTAAAATGTACCAATAAAATAATTTTTTTAAAAGTGAAAAAATCCCCAGCATGGTACTGCAAAAGAAACAGGCCCAAGGATCAGTGGAATAGATTAGAAGATGCAGAAACAACTCCTGACACACTCAGTTACCTCATCTTTGATAAAGGCGCCAACCATCCTCACTGGAGGAAAGATAGCCTCTTTAATAAATGGTGATGGAAAAACTGGATTTCAACCTGCCAAAGATTAAAACTAGACCCCTATCTTTCACCATGCCTTAAGAAAAGTGAAATGGATTAAAATTCTAAATATTAAATTGGAAAAACTAAACTTGCTGGAAGATTAGTTAGGCAAAAGTCTCAAAGACATTGTCATGGAAAAAGACATTATGAACAAATCCTCAGTATCACAGGAACTAGCAAATAGAATCACCAACTGGGATGTCATCCTATTAGAATACTTTTGCACTTCAAGAAAAACCACCAACAGAGCTAAGAGACAACTTAAAATGTGAGAAATAATTTTACTAGGTATTACTCAAACAAAGGTCTACTATCTAGAATATATCAAGAACTCAAAAAAATCAGACCCTCCAAATATAAAGACCCAATTCTAAAACAGGCATTGGAAATGAACAGACATGTCTCAGACAAAGAAGTAAAAGCAACAAATAAACATGAAAAAATGTTCAACATCACTGGCCATTCAAGAGATGCAGATGATAGTAACACTAAGATTCCACCTCAGCCCAGAAAGAATGGCTGCTATCAAGAAATCAACCAAAAACATATGCTTGGTGGGTTGTGTGGAGAAAGGAACCCTTCTCCATTGTTGGTGGGAGTGCAGACTGGTAAAACCACTGTGGAAGTCAGTATGGAGATACCTCAAAAACTAGTATTAGAGGTCCCATTTGAGCCAGCTATTCCCCTGCTGTGTGGCTTCCCATAATAATTAAAAGATCCATACCACAGTGATATATATGTATCCATGTTTATAGTGACACAGATTGTAATAGCTAAAACTTGGAAACAGCCCAATTGCCCATCAACTGGAGACTGGATAAAGAAGATGTGTGTGTGTGTGTGTGTGTGTGTGTGTGTGTGTGTTTTATAAAATGGAGTACTCCTCTGCCATAAAGATGGAGAAACTAGAGACATTTATAGCTAAGTGGGTGCATATTGAGGCCATACTCTTACATGAAATAAATAGGACACGTGTATATACTAAATATTTTCTGTGGTATGAAAAAGTAAAAGTGTAAATAAGGTCAAAACGTATAATTGATAATGTGAAATAGGAAGAAAATGTCTAAAGGAATGGGGGAAGTGGGAGGGGTAGGGGGAAAGGAAAGAAGGGAAAAGAAAAAATATGAGAAAAGGAAAAAATTGAAGCAAAGTCTTTGTAAATAGGGAAGGGTGGAGGGGGTGAAGGGAAGGCAGGGGAATGGGGAAAAGTAAGAACCAAGATACACCATATAAAGGTACAAGATCCCCATCATGAATGTAAATGTATACCTAAAATATTCCAATAAGCATAATTAAAAATTTTTAAAAATCTACCCTATGAAGTACTGAAAGTCACTGCCTTTGGGTACGTGGAGTGTAGAGAAATGGAATCCTGCATATGCCAAGGACTCGCATTTCATATATAATTATTCAAATAATGATGTGTTTGTTATCAAGCAAATGCATGTCACTAAATATTTACATTGACAATTGTTGGGTTTTCCTCAATTTTTATTTTTCATTACTATGTGTTTGCAGTACATAGTGATTGCATTCATCATGGGGAGCATGTATGTGTGCCTAAGATACTTTAGATCTTTTTTCATTAGCTTCCTCTCCCTCATCCACTGTCCCTTCAACTCTTGGTCCCTTTCCCTTTTGCAAAATATCTATCTAGCTTGTTCCTATAATCCTTAATTTATTTTTCTCTATAAATTATTTGTATTTTTGATTTCTCATGTAGGAGAAACCTTACAATATTTTACCTTCTATGTGTGATTTATTGCACTTAACATCATGTTCTCAAGGTATATCCATATTCTTACAAATGACTCAAGTTTATCCCTCTTTATGTCAGAGTAGTAGTCTATTTTGTATCTATTCCGCATTTTATTTATCCATTCATCTCTTAATGAACATACAGTCAGATTCCAAGATTTTGCTCTTATGAATTGTGTTGTTATAAACATAGACTACTGTAATATGATGTCCTTAGCTCTTAGGGAAGATACCCAGAAAGACATAGCTGGATCAAATAGAATTTCTATTTTCAGGTTTTTGAAACATCCTCATACTGATTTCTATTTTGGTTTTACTAGTTTATATTCCTAGCAATAATAGAAAATGTTCCCTTTAACCTGCAGGTTTGCCAGTATGTATTGTTTTCAGTTCTTGATGTTAGCCATTCTTATTGGGGTAAAATAGAATCTTAGTGCTGTTTTGATTGTCATGTTCATAAAGACTAATGATGGAAAACATATTTTTATGTGTTCATTGGCAATCAGAACTGTTTGATAAGTATTTATTCCTTCCCATTAGTTTTTTTATTAAATCCTTATTTTGAGAAGTTAAAATTTTCTGAGTAGGGTACTTTATATCTTCTAGACATTAGTGTACTATCTGAGGAGTAGCTGTAAAAATATTTTTCCCATTGTGTAGGGTGTCTTTTCACATTTTTTTTCTTTTGCTGTACAGAAGCTTCATTTTTTAAAAAATTCTTTTATTGGTACATTTTAGGTATACAACACATTTACATTTCTCATTGGGAACTAGCACCTTTACATGGTGCATCTTGGTTCTTATTTTTTCCCCATTCCTAGCCCTCCTCACACCCCATCCACTCTTCCCTATTTACAAAAAAATTTCTTTCCATTTTTCCATTTTTTTCATTTCTCATAATTTTTCCTTTCCCTTCTTACCTTTCTCCTATCCGTCCCACTTCCCCTACCCCTCTGGACCTTTGCTTCCTATTTCACATTATCAATTATTCATTCTAATCATTGGTAAATTTGGGGTATACAATATAATGACATTCATCTTTGTAAATTTTGCACCTTTACATAATCTCTCTTGGTTGTTATTTTCCCCCTTCCCATGCACTCCCTTCAACCCCTCCATCCCTCCCAATTTACAAAAAATTTGTTTCCATTTTTCCATTTTCTCATATTAATTCCATTCCCTTCTTTCTTTCCCCTACGCCTCCCAACTCCCCTTCCACTTTGCCCCTTTTCTTCCTATTTCACATTATCTATTATACCTTTTAGTCCTTATTTGTACTTTCAGTTGCTCACACTAGAGAAACTATTTGGTATTTATATGTTTGTCCTATTTATTTCACTTAAGAGTATCACCTCAATGTGCATCCATTTAGCTAGAAATGTCTCTAATTTCTCATTTTTTATGGCTGAGTAGTACTCCATTTTATTAACAAACCACATTTTCTT
>NW_004624959.1:185103-271052 GCF_000247695.1 Heterocephalus glaber | reverse complement strand
TTCCTCAGCTCCTCTCTAGATTTATTAATCATGTCTTGCACTATGAGCACAATCTCTGGTGTTATCTGAGAAATTATTTCTAATTTCATTTTTTCCAGATCCTCTTTTGTTGCCAGTTCAGGGAGTCCAGGTGTCTGAGTATCAGAGCTTTCTATCTCATTTCCCTTTGGGGTTGCTGTAGGTGATCTGGAAGTCTTGTTTGGAAACTTGTTTCAGTGACTTCTCATTTCAATCCCTGGGTGGAGGGGCAGTGCTGTTGGCACCTGCTCAGCTCACCTCCTCTGAGCTGGGAGAGGTGGAATGGAAGGCAGCCTTGAACCTCCTTCCTTTGGCCCAGGAGTGGTCAGATGGACTGCTGCCTGGAAGCCCCTTCCTCTTGGCTGGGAGCAGTGGGATGGACAGTGGCCCAGAAGCCCCTTCCTCTGGGCCAGGAGCTGTGGTTCAACTTCTCAGAAGCCCCTTCCTCTAGGCATGAAATGTTGGGCTGGATGGTGGCCCAGAAAACCCCTACTTCTGAGCCAGGAGTGGCAGGATGGACAGCAGCTCAGAAGCCACTTCATCTGAGCTGGGAGCAGTGGGATGGTGGCTCAGAAGCCCCTTCCTCTGTGCCAGGTCTGGTGGGATGGAGGGCATCCTGGAAGCCCCTTCCTCTGGGCTGGGAGTGGTGGGATCAAGAAGCTTCTTTAATTTGACATAATTCCATGTGTAGGTTGTTGAGTTGATTTCTTTAGGTTTGTTTTGTTTTGTTTTTGCAAAAATTTTGGTGATGCTTATGTCTTCAAGTGTTTTTCAAATTATATAATCCAAAGATTAAATGTTTCTGTGTTTGTACTAAGGTCTTTGATCCACTTTTATTTTATACACAATGAGTAATTTGGTAGAATATTCTTCCACATGTGGCTAAACCATGTACCCTCCACCATGTCTTAAGGAGTCTCTGTGTTTTTCAGGGTATGTTTTTTGCTCTTTTGTCAAAGACTGGGCAGCTGAATGTGCCTGGGATTCTTTCTGTGTATTCTACTCTGTTCCAATGATACTTATGGTCTGCTTTTGTATTAATACCATGCTGTTTTCATCACTACCGCTATGTAGCATGACTTAAAGTCCAGGATTGTGATGCCTCCTGCTTTACTTTTGTTGTTCAGAATTGCTTTGGCTATTCTGAGCCTCTTCACAGTCTATGTAAGTTTTTGGATTGTTTTCTCTAATTCTGTAAGGAATTATCATTGGTGTTTTTATTTGATGCCTTTAAATCTAGATATTAATAAATTTCATGGTGGTCCTCACTTACACTATGGGTGAGAATTACTGCTTTGAAATATTTTCTGGTATTAATTCATACACTAGTCAGAATTTGACTGATGAGCTTAGTTCAAAAATTGAAATGCTTTGTCTTATCACACCTGTAGGGGGCTGAGCTCCAGTTCTTTTCTTGTGGCAAGGACTTTGTGTTCGTCAAGCTCTGCTTATTTACTCAGCCATCCCAAGCCCTGATTGGTGGATCTTTAATTGTTATTTTTATTTTCCTTATCCATTTGAAATCCCATCTGTATAATTTTCTTGTCATATATCTTACCTTCTTCAAGGATTGGAAAATTCTTAATTTTTTACAGAGTCCAGCCCACATCCTTAATGTTGCCTCTTTGACAATTTCCCCAGCAACATAGTGAACTTTATTCTTGAAATCATGTTCTTTCTCCCCAGTCTTATGGATCATTTTATCTTGCTATAAAATTATATCTTCACTCTAAAAATGCCATCACCAAGTTGGCTAGTATTAAGCTTTCCTTACTCATGGATCCCAACTGTCAAATAATGCTTGCTTACTTTATGGAATAAACTTTGGAGTGTATGTTGACCCAGCGCAATCAAGTTTACCTAGAAACAGTGCAGAAGCCTCAGTGATGGACACTATAGTCTCCCCTGTGCTGAATCCCTGTATCTACATCATCATGACCAGTGTCATTATAAGTAGCCTAGGAAGACCCCACAGTAGCACAGTGTAATCTCAGGACTTGTGACATCCTGTTGAGTATAATTAGAAAAAGAAAACAAACAGGTAGACTTGTAATTCCAGCCTCATTGGTCATATTAGTATTGTACTTTCAAAGCTTTAATTTCTCATAATGTATTACACTGTAATGCTGGTCAGAAAAACAGAATTTTTAAATGGAGTATACATTTTCAGTTTTGAAAATGAAAAGATCCAGAGTAATATGATGTTGAGTGTTTTAAAACAAAGTGGATGTAGTTAGGGCCATTGAAATGTGTAATAATGTAGTTGAAAGTGTAAATTTTTTGTTGTGTGTACAATTGTGTGTACAAATTTGTTGTGTGAAAAATTATTTTCCTTTTGTCTCTCTTCTTTTAGTGTTAGGAAGTCCTTAGAGCCTGGGGTGCCATAGACCAATTTGGCTAATTATGAGCTCTGTGCATTGAACCTCCCAAGTCATAGAGTTGTCAATATTCACCTTGCACCCCCAAGCCATTGTTTGATGACTCCAGTCAGTGACCTTCACATCTGTGTCCCAGGCTCCATGGTTGTCTACACCAGCAAACTCCTATCTGACTTTGCATTAATTTTGATCCTGAGGACAGAGTCTGGGGCTTCATGAAAGAGAAGGCATAAGAGGGCCTTTGGGTCTCTCCTCTTGACTATGACCTAGAAGAAAAACACCATCACCCAGTAAGTGCAAAGGGACCTATGCATATAGTAACCATCCTTTAAGTAAGGTTTCCTCACCATAAAAACAAATATTACAGTCTGACTAGCCAGATGGCAAGGTGCAATTATGAAAAATATTTGTTATGAGGAATAGAAATTGTATGTTTTTGGTTTCAGAGAGAAAACAGAATTGTTATTTCAACATTTCCTTCTATACAAATCATCTCTATTTCTCACTGGTGTCTCACTCTTAGCACGAAAAAAATTGTGTTCTTCTGCACTGTCTCCTAAGCACTCCAAAAGGATGGTGAACATGATGGTAAGGATGTAGAAGAGGAGGTCAGTGAGCAGAGCATCAAGAATTGCTTCTGAGAGCTTCCTGTATTCCAGGCACTGAGCAATGACTTCTCTGCTGCTTGTTTCATTTCATTGATTTTGTCTTTCTATATTTATAAGTGCCTGCATTTTTATTCCTAATACTAAATAAAAGAATCTGTTATTTTAATGAAATCTGCAGCAGGCTGTTAGGTAGAAAAATGTTAAGCCACATTTTAATAGGGCTGTCAGATTGCAGACATGGGGCATCAAAGAAGGATTAATCCTGGCAGTTTGTCACTTTCATGACACAAGAGGCCATTTCACTTCCCTGTCACTCCAGTAAGACACCCCTTCTTCACTTTTGAGGGTTTCTGACAAGTTACAGAGCACAGCAGTGGAAGACACCAGTTGTATCCAACATAGGAAAAGCAGATGTGGGTCACCGACAAAGATCTCAGAAAGAGTATGTGCTTCATAATTCAATGCAGATTTCTCATTTGCTACCAGTGCAAGATATTCTTGCAGCTTCTCACATCGTTCTCCATGCGTGCAATTATTTCACCCAGTCTCGAATGGGGCTATGTCTTCTTGATTTCATTTCTACTTAAGAAATGAGAAAGTTAAAAATGTACCTCAAATGCAATTGTGGTTCAGATTACTGAGCTTTTGCTTAAATATTTCTGTGAACTGGGAAACAATGAAAAATTTTAATACATTGGGCAGCATTGGTCAATTTAATATTTCATCCTTTTAACCTTATATATATTTCTCAGTGCAGGGGAAATTTTTAATACATCCGAGGCAGCATTTTATTTAATGGTAGTTTCTAATTGCAATAATGTCATTAAGAAAAAAATATTTATAGATTTATATATTTGTATGCATATATATATATATCCAATGGTATAAATATGTCTAACATCAATTCAAAATAAAGTTTAGTTTTCATTACTACGAATGATAAGCATAAACTTCATACTCATTATGTCCTGTGACTTGAAATTATTCTTTTCCTTTATTTGCAGCAGGTCATTTTATTTGTGATTATAATTATGTGTGTATATTCAGAGCGGAATGATTTGCTGTCCTTTACATCTGACTTCCCAGAGCCCACACCTTGTTCAACACAAAGGAGACTTCAAAATATAAACTTGCTAAACAGAGTGGACTCCTCCTTGAGTCACAACAAAAGACTTTACTCAGCATGACATAAACATGCTTGGTGAGTTCCTGCCTGCATGCCTATTCCTTTCTAGGATATCTCATAGATAAAGGAACAAGATAAAGTATCTTTGGTCTGTGTCTGCAACATCCACACATGGGCCCTATCATTCATTATATTGTATAATGGATATATCCATTACTCAAAAACATGACAAAGATATTTGTGAGTTAAAAAACAAATAGTACTGAGCAGGTGAGCATATGCCTCTGGCTGAGATGAAGTCTATAGCATCATATCATTCCAGGCTCCAGAGCCATATGAATCGTTTACTGTGCTTCTCAATAATCTTCCTTACTTACACTTTCAGTTTCTCACACTAGAGAAACTATTCAGTATTTACATGTGTGTCCTGTTTATTTCACTTAACCAAAAAAAAAAAAAAAGTTAAAGTGAGTCTAATCACTTATCATTTAGTAAGTCGACTGACTTTTCAAATAGAAAAATAAAGTTACATACATAAAGCAAAGCTAGAAATAAAATATGTGCTACTTACACTTTTATGTAACCAAAGAAGACCTAGGAATTACTGAAAAATTGTGAGTGAATACATCAAAGAAACTATTCCAAACCAAAACAAAAATGATCTTCCTACTTGTAGGATTCTTTATTTTAAAAATTCTTATTTTAAAATTCTTTATTTTATAAACAAAAATTCACAATGACTGCATACTTAAAAGTTCCAAACTTTGTCTTGTTGCCACATTCTGGAGATGCAGGTTATTCTCCTTATTTTCACCAAGCAGTATGAGAACAGAGAAGAAGAGAGATTTGCACATATCTGCATATGGCAGCAGATCAGTGACACAGGATTAAAGTTTATTTCCCAACTCCTTTCGCAAGAAATAGTATCCTCCAGTGGAGCAAAATTTAAATATTTTTCCAATAAGTTGATTAAATTTCTTTGAGTCTTATCATAAAGAAATCACTACTGGACAGACTGCATGGAATATTTTGAAGGCTTTTCTCAAGAATAAAGGGATGAAAGTGATCATGACTGACTTTTGGTAGGGGAAACTTGTAAAATGTTACACATAATATTTATTAGAAATCACAGAAGTATCTCACACCATATATTTTACTAGGTTTTCACTTGCATAACAAGGAGAAAGGCAAAATAATTTTAAGACAATAATAATAATAAACAGATGTTAAATGAAAGGTCTCCAGGTAATGGTTTGTATTAAAGGAAACATAGGCACTTGTATATGTAGCCAACTCTATTTCAAGGAAAATAGATTTGTGTTGTACACAACTTAAGTTTTTAAGAAAACTGTGGATTCATAAATCAATTATCACCTGAAAAATTTAACAGGAAAATTGATGCATGAAATTTACAACAGATTCCTTTGACAACATGTTTCCAAGAGAAAGGAATTATAGAGGGACACAAACACTTCAAATTTCATAGGTTAATGATTCAGGCTCTAAAATATTAGATGTGATGCAAACATAATTAAACATTTATAGGCTAATATGTGGAGAGGTAATATTAATGGAACATTTTATGGATGCAAAGAAATATACTGAGAGTGGCTCTCAACTCAATATAAGAAAGAAACCAAAAAACTCAAAAATAGTGATAATGTGATTGAATTTATTGATCTGAGTCTAGAGTGTCTGGATATATAAAAATATCTATCTATCTATCTATAAGTAGATTATAATTTCAAGTGATATAAATTATTTTTTATATGGCAAACAATTAAGTTAGGTAATTGTTCTATTCATTTTACAGATTAGGAGGAATTATGTTATTTATAGGTGTGTTTACAACATTTCATATGCTTTTTCTTTCTTTCTTTTTTTTTTTTTTTTTTTTTTGGTACTGGGGATTGAACTTGGGACCTTGCACTTGCAAGGCAGGAGCCAGAACCACTGAGCTAAATCCACTGCTCAAATATACTTTTTCTTTTGTACATGAGTTTTCAGGTGTGTTAATATTATTTCATGTACTTCTACTTTGTATTTTTCCCAAATAAACTGTAGCATGGCCTGAAAAAACAGTGTTTGAATTTTAGTAGCTAAAATGAGAAAAATACTAATCATGTACCAGAAAATACTGATGTGAAAAATTTGTCAATTAGAATTAACAGGGCTTGAAATCAGCCAGGGCATTGGGACTTTCCTGATTCTGCATATTTTTCACTGGACATAGAGGGTTTAGTATCATAAAAACAATGATGTATGCTACTAAAGAAAATAGAGTCAAGGAGAAGACCAAATGGCTGTCTTACATAGTGATATTTTAGTGTCATTGTTTGGAGTTATTAAAATAAACCTGTATAAAATGTAAAATGCAAAATGCCAGTCCTTCTTATCCTTTATTATTTTTTAATCTTTGGCAGTTACAGTATGCATTAAGGCACCATTCCTTGTTATTATGTCCTCAGATTATGTGCATGTATTTGAACTTTCTTTATATAAATTTATACAATCTTTAGACAAATATAAGAGTTACATATTAAATAATTTACACATAACAAAAGCTGTATGAGCACTTATATCTTTGAAAGATGGAAATAAGAAAACCCCTCAAATTAGGAAAAATTCCCGGGAGATAACTGACTCAACAATACATATTTTAATTATGAACAATTAACTAATTTAATGTTCATGTAATGCAGTCCTAGATATTAAACTAACTATAGGCACCATAAGTCAAGGGAATTTGTAACATTTTCTGAAAATAAAATAAGCTATATTAAATGCTTCTTAACTTTTTTCCAATAGAATCATATATTCTTTTTTAAAAAAGAGTTGGCTGTATATTCTTGCAGTCATAGAGTTCTAAACTCTAATGTTCTAACATTGCCTCTACAATCTCTGTAAATTAGGAGTGCACAGAACGATATAGGGGAACAAAAAGCCTGATAATTGAAGAGCTCTGGAGGATTGGGTTCATCACAATGGATTGTGATATGATATGCTATGTTTAAGGACTTCATGTGGGAATATTTTGGATGGGAATACTTGCTTCCCAACATATAAAGTCTTCTGCACTGATTATTCATTTCATTTTCTCAATAAATTTTTGAAAAGGTGTTCAAGCACTATGGAAACACATAATCTAACATACATCTTAGAATTCCATCTCCTGGGCCTCTCAGAAGATCCAAACCTACAGCCCATCCTCTTTGGACTGTTCCTGTCCATGTACCTGGTCACAGTGTTTGGGAACCTGCTCATCATCCTGGCCATCAGCTCTGACTCCCACCTCCACACCCCCATGTACTTCTTCCTCTCCAACCTGTCCATTGTTGACATCTGTTTCACCTCTACCACAGTCCCAAAGATGACTGTGGACATTGTAACTCAAAGCAGAGTCATCGCTTATGTGGGCTGCCTTGCCCAAATGTCTCTTTTTCTCCTTTTTGCAAGTATGGATGACATGCTCCTGACTATGATGGCCTATGACCGGTTTGTGGCCATCTGCCACCCCCTGCACTATGCAGCCATTATGAACCCTCGCTTCTGTATCTTACTACTTCTGCTCTCTGTCTTTGTTAGCCTGTTAGACTCCCAGCTACATGATTTAGTAGCCTTGCAATTTACCTGCTTTAAAGATGTGGAAATAGCTAATTTCTTCTGTCATCCTTCTCAAGTTTTTAACCTTTCATGTTATGATACCTTATTAAAAACCATGGTCACATATTTTGTTGGAGCCATATTTGGCTTTATTCCTATGTCACTGATCTTTTTCTCTTACTATAAAATTGTTTCCTCCATTCTCAAAATCCCTTCATCAGGAGGGAGGTACAAAGCCTTTTCTACTTGTAGTTCTCATGTGTTAGTGGTTTGCTTATTTTATGGAACCAGCATTGGAGTATACCTTGGTTCATCTGTGTCATATTCTCCCAGTAAGGGCATGGTGGCCTCACTGATGTACACTATGGTCACCCCTATGCTGAATCCCTTCATCTACAGCCTGAGGAACAGGGACATTAGCAGCACCTTAAGGAAGCTCCGCAGTTGGTGAATCTAATCTTTGGATGTTTTGGGTCAATTTGGAATGTAGCTTGAGAAATGTAACTGAACTGAACACACAAAAGTCAATGTAAATATTGCCTGCTTTATTATATTAAAGTTTGATGTCTTCAAATTTATATAATGTTCATAGAAGAATTGTGACTGATTTAGGGGATGGTGAATTTTATGGTTTTAATATCAGTGCAAAATTCATTTGGGAAGTTGTGGAATTTTCTATAGATGAATAAGAGTGATGGTTGCACAAAAATAATGGTGGATTTAGTGTGACCAGGTTTTATTTTAAAGTGGTATATTTAGTTATATGTATCTCAGCACAATGAAAAATTGAACTAATAAAATGAAGATTTTATAAAAGTTTATAAAGCTTTATTAAACATTTCCAACAGCTGTGCAATGAATACACTAGAAATAAATGCTCTACAACAGCAGTGAAAATATTTCCCAAGTGTGGCCTTGCACTCAAATTCCCTGAGTGGATGCCTCCCATTCTGTCCTCTGCATGGCCTGCCTCCTTCCTCCTCAGGCAGGACAGAGGGATGGTTCTGACTGGAAGGACAATTATGCTGATCCCCAGTGGGTGGGGTCAGGAGAAAGTCTTGCTTGCCAACACTTGTTACAGAAGTGCAGAGAGAAAAAAACCAAATGGGAGTCACAAAGTCTTCTTGTGTATTCTTCCCAAGGTACAGTCTCCACTCCCTGTGCCTTTTCTGAACCACATTGGAGCCCAATGCTGGTGAAACTGCAATCCTCATGCTAAATAAAAACTGCAGTGGGAGCTACTATAGCTAGCTACTGCTAGACCCCCAAACTGTAACATGTTCTATAAAGCTTCTTTAATAGGAATATGTACACATGGATGGAGGTGGTGCTACATGCCTGTAATACCAACACTCTGGATGCTGAGGCAGGAGGATCACTTCAAGTTCAAGGTCAACCCGGGCTCCATAGTGAGTTCAAGGCCTGCCTGAACTACACAGAACTTGTATCAAAAAAAGGGATTGTATATACATATTCATACACACACTCACACAAACATACATACAAGGCACATTTTCCATTCACTTGGCTGAGAACTGCTAGATCTATATGAACACATCATACATCCATCCTGCAGAAAACTGAAAAGAAACACAAGGAGGTCCCCCTCTACAGATGGCTGAGAAAAGCCAGAGAAAGGGTAAAGAAAAATAATTTGGGCTGGAAAGCATGAGCATAGACACCCAGGTGAAAGGGCAACAATTATTTGATGCTTCTTTTAAAAATGAAGCAGAGAAAATACTGAAAGCTTGTGGACAATGTACCTAGCCTGCTGAACAGGGAAGAAGGATGAAAAAGCAAGGCTTTTGGGCATCAGCAATCTCTTTAACTTTGAGATAAGGGCAAAAATGGGCCCTGTCATGCACAGGTGCTCCCCCAAAATGAAAATGAGTAGAAGGAAAATAAAGGGAAAAAAGGAGAAAGACTGAAGAATCAATAACTTTCTGGGAAAGAGGGAGATTCTGAAAAGGAAGACTCACAGAGGTGACAATGAGACTGGTATTTTATCTGCCAAGGCCAAGCCAGGGTTGTTGACCAGGATAGGGTTAGACTTTTCACAGTTAAGAGGCAAGGGGCTGCCCGTCCTGCCCACGGGTACCCAGATGGGGACAGAACACATAAAACCACAAGATCACCCATGAGTACAGGACTCTACAAGGAAAGCACCAGCCAGTGACATTATTCACATTATAAAGATAAAACATCACAGGCCAAAAAGACACCACCATCAGGAATGTGATACCCACAGGGCTGTGGGATTTGAAACTCCAGTGCTACATGACCTATGTCATTGTTCTTCTCCCAACTAATGCTTCCTTCAAAAGCTAACAGACTACCATTTGGTACCTACAACACCAGAATCATATGCCAGACTTGGAAGATAGGAATCCATGCAGTGGTAGGGGAAACAGTTTACCCAGCAGCAAAGACAAATGGTGAACAGGGCTTCAAGGAAAACCAAGGCATAGATTGTGCAAGGCTTCTCTTCCAGGACAAACTTGAGCAAGTTCAGTCCATGAGCATAGAGTGGCTGGACCACAGGGCAGGGTTGAGAGGCTTGGGGATGGGAGGGCAGGTAATGGCCACTAGAGGCAATACATGACCTCTGCTGGGGAAGGCCTTTACCCAGCCTACAGAGCATCACTATAGGGACTGACCTATTGGGAGTCAGTGGGCTGAGGTGCCTGCCTTCTGTTTTCTTCAACTCTCTTTCCAGGAGCTGCACCACCCTTCTCTCTGACTGTCAGCCTGTGCTCACTAAGGCAGTGATGATTCTGCCAGTCCTGTCATGGTGCTGCTACCACTGCTGCCATTGCTGCTGCCAAACCTGAGGAATTTATTTTTAACAAAAGAATTTTCCTAAGTGAATAGTACACTTGAGATTAGGGTTAGAGTGGAGATGCTAATTTTCCCACTTTCAAATCCAAAGACTCTGGCTTTGGGGGTGGAACCTGGGTCCTTTAGTTTAAGCCCTTCAAGGGGTCTTTTGCAGCTCCCTGACCACAGATATCTCTGTGGCTGTCCCTCACCCAGTCACTGTGGGAGCTTAACATGGTAAGCACTGTGATGAAGTCAACCAGCAGCTGCTGTGTGTCTCAGGTTTAGTTCACCCCTCCTTGGAATGGTGTCCGCCCACTCTCTGGAGGGGAATCCAAGCACATGGACTGGGGTCACTCACCAGCTCTTGCAGCAGACAGCATCTGCTAGTCTTTCCACAGCTGCATTTCTCTCTGAAGGCCTCTGGAGTCCCTCACTTTCACTATGTCTTCTTTCTTGTGATTCTGTCCTCCTTTTTTGTGAGCCACAAACAAGGCAGAAAGGCAGGAAGAAAGTAGATTTCCCCTTCCTTTTAACACACTGTGGTCTGTTTTCTCAATTTCTCTGAGGGCTCCAATTTTCCTGTCAGTTCCTTCCTGGGTCTCAGGGATCCACCTCCCTTCTTCTTTTCTTCCCTAAGTTGTTATTTTCCAATGTCTGGATTCTGTATCTTAGAGAGGCTACTTTGTTGTTGCTAACCACCGTGCCATTTTTCTAAATATCTTCATCTTTTGCAATGTCTTCCAATTAAATCATAATGAGAACTAACAAAATAATGGAACTGAATATCCTTCATGTGGGTGAAGTGTGACAATTTCATTTGTGTATCAAGAAATAAGGAAGGGAAAATTTGTTAACTAGTGATGAAAATGTTGGGGCAAAAACCTGAGCTTTATATCTCTCCCTCATGGTAAAGACTTTAACTTTAAATAGAAATATTATTAGAAAAATAATGAATGTATTCATTATGCACCATAAATATGTACGAATAAAAAAAAAGCTGAAACAGTTTCAACAGGTCACCATAGAATACAGAATGAGGAACAAAATTTAAAAAGCACACATTGTCACCAGATATTGTACTGAAATTCACTGAAGTTTATGCAAAAAACTTGTATAAAACAAAATATTGCAAAGGTGTTTTTCAAAATTTCATTATCTTTAATATGGAAAGTTTCAGTGTGCATTGTACCATATTGTGGTCAGTGGTGTCACATAAGATTGTGTATTTTACTAAAAGATGTTTATTAAAATTTTGAGTCCATGAAGGTCTAGGAGAAGAGTTATTGTCTTAGTTACTTTTCCATCACTGGAAACACTACTCAGAATCCACAATTTAAAGGAGGAAAGATTTATTTTTACCTAGTTTCAGTCCTTAACTTGCTGGCTCCAAGGCAGAAACAAGATAGAAGAAGTGCCCGGCAAAGGAAAAAGTACTTGACCCATGGTAGTCAGGAGGCAGAGAGAGGAGCCAAGGACAAGAACACACCCTTGCAAGTAACACCCCAGTGAGTAGCCTCCAGCCAGGCCCCACCTTCTGACACAAAGTCACCTATAATGCCACAGTGATTCAATCACCTTCCACACACATGAGACATGTAGGGGAAAATTTTACATCTAAAACATAGCAATTATAACATCAATATATTTTAAAAGCTAAAGAAACATTTGGGTGAGCAATTATACCTACAAAGAAAGGAAATCAGAAAAACCAAAAAAGGTTGGGAAATTCCTGGAGGTAACCCTAATAACAAAATTTTTTACAATAAATAATCAACTTTATTGCTTGTACACAAAAAGCAGTCCTGGTTCCTATTGAATATTAAAAATATTTGAAGTTAAAGAAATTTGTATGGTTTTCTTGCAAGAAGAGATCTTTCACTGCTTCTAATTTCTTGTAATAAGAAGCACTTTATTTTTAAAGAAAGAAATATTTCACATTCTCTTTTGTGTTTCAAGAGTGAGATATAGTTTACTGTGATAATGGACTTGTTATTGCTAATGTTCTTCAGCATTTAATCATTCAATGAAGTTTCTCCACTGCAGATGTGTAAAGAGTTTGATAACTCCAAAGCCAATATTGAAAGATTTCTAGGAAGAATGCACTTGACACAACTGAAATATAGTTGATGGTATATGGACCTTTAGTCTATATACTTTACTTGTGAATATTTGGATTCAAAATATAAAGAGTGTTAAGTGACTTCTTATTTGTGTCATTTTTCTAATCTCTTATTTATACAGAATTTATTATATTTTATTTGTGCATATTAACATTACATAATGGTGTGGTTTGTTTTGGAAAGTTAGTCAAACTTTTTTCTTTTTCAAAAGGTGTACAAGTAACATCAAAGCACAAAATAAAACATATGTTTCAGAATTTCATGTCACTCATTTTTAAGGAGATCCATCCTCTTTAAACTGTTCCTAGCCCTGTACCAATTCAGGGTACTGGGAAACCTCATTATCCTAGCTATCAGCTTTGACTCCCACTTCAACATCTACATATCCTTCTTCCTCTCAAATCTGTCTTTGTCAAATATCTACTTAACTCTACCACAATACTTAAAATTACTATAAACATCCAAACTTTCAGTAGAGGTATCTCCTGTGCAGAATCCTTAATAATGATGTCTTTTAAATTATTTTTTGTGTGTGCAGACAATATGTGCCTGATTATGAAGTCCATGACCAGTTTTGGGCCATCTGACACCCTTGCATTTAGTCATCATGAGCCCTCTCTCGTGTCTTCTTAGTTTGGGCATTAGTTTTACTTAGACTTTTGGACTCCCAGCTCCACCTTGAGACCTTAACATTAAGCGAAAAAATTAGAGGCACAAATTTATTGCATGCTTTCTTTTATGGAAAAAAACACAAAATATAAATAAAGAGCGAAATAAAATATAGATAATAGGAAATAGGGGGATAGATCTTTTCCGAAGGGAAAGGGAATACAGAGATGGAGGTGGAGAGGAGAATAACTCAAGGGGATTAAAAAAGAATTAAAGTAAGTTATTTACACATAATACCTCCCCACAAAGAATGTCATAATTATGTACTGCAAGCATGTACTATTAAAAAAAATTAAACAAAATTGTTAGGCTTCTGTTATGTATATTTCATTCCAATGAAAATGAAATTGAATAATATCAACAAACATGGCTTATAAAAGCTGTGTGAATGGATCCTCCAAGGTCAAAATGTCAATCCATCATCACCTGCTGCCTCTGGTCCTTCAGTTTGAATACTCCAATCCACTGGGCACCAAAACGGGATCTCCTCCTGCTATGGTTGTCTACATCAAGAGACTCCTTTCAGAGACTACATTTGTATCAGCACTGAGGATGGAGTCTGAGCCTTTTTTGAGCAGCATGCAGGGACATTGGATGCACATTCCCTGGTCCTGCCCCAGAACTGATGCATCATAAGCTAATATAGATGACAGATAAACAGAGTTCCAACAGAAACATTTTCTCTTCATCAGAACAAGCATTCCATTCAGCAAGTTACATGTGTGGAAGACAATGTGCTAAATTTCAGCACTAAGCAATGTGAGGTTTATATAAGTGGTTATTTTGGAGTTTATGAAAATCTCAACTAAAATTTTGCTTTCTTTCCACACTGACCCTACTTTCCATAAATGACTTATCCATAATAGCCAAAAGTGGCTTTGCCTATATTATTTCATAAGAATGGCAAAAATATTACAAAGGACACAATGAGACAGAGGTTGAAGATGACAATAATCATATCATGAACTGCTATTGAGACAATACTGTATGCCAGGTACTAAGATTTTTGTTCTATGTACATTATTTGAATTCTTCTACAAGGTATAAGTAAATACTAATACTTAAAAAAGGTGAGGAGCACAGCATTTTAATGTAAGGTGCACTAGGATTTTAGCTTGAAACTGAAGTCATGCATGAACTTGTCTGTGATTAGAAACACAGGGCAGGCCCCAGCACAGTTGTGCAGAGGCAAAGGAATGGTCTTGCCACCCTGGCACCATCATGCAAAGGCCAGGTGTTCCCAGACCACTGCACAGGTCATGCTGAAATATGGATCTGCACTGCAGAGGCACCTGGGCCCATAAAGTCCATTGTTATGAGCTCCAGAAGATAGAGCACAAGTGAACAACAGAGAAAGGGTCTCTCTGAGGCTCCTTGATGAAAACTTAAGTCTACTGGGTAAGTGATATAGAACTCTAAAATAAAGGTGCACTGGACTACCATGGTTGGTAAGTTGGTGGAATCAGCACCTCCCATCCAAACTCTGACTTGCTTTGGGGAAAGAGCAGCTAGAACCTGCAGTAGAATCTTGCAGAGTTAAATTCTACAGAAGGTCAGGGAGCTCAACTTGGGCCTTTCACCCAGAAATCAGCCTGAATCTCAGTGCACTATGGCTGGCTTGTTGAGACAAATTGACTTAGATCTCACACTTCTGCCCACCTTGGCTACATACCATGAAGGAGGCACTTTTAAAAAATTATATTATATAATATATATATATATTTTTTTTTTCTTTTTCTCTCACACTTCTTGTTCTTCATTTCTCTTCCTTTTTGTTCTTGTTCTTATCCTATTTGGGTGTTTTCTCTCTCTCTTTCCTTCTCTTGATTGTAATTATTCTTATAGGAAGGTCAATACAGTTTCCAGCTTCTCTATTGCTGTCAGTTTGTTTTCTTCTCTTTGTTCCTTTGCTGTCTTTTCCATTTGTATTCAACAGATTCCCAAGTTTTTATGATTTTTGTGTGTACTCTAGCCTCACTTCTAAACTTTCCCCACCTTCTACCTATCAATCCCTCCCTCCCTAACTCCTTCTAAGTCCTCATCCCAATGGATTAATTTGCTATTTTGAAAGGTTTATTTAGTACAAACATATTTTGGGCTGGTCCTCAATTTTGATCTGGTTCATGTGATTAAAGGTGACAGATTAATATCTACCACAAATTGTAATTTTCTAAACTGTGCATGATGCTATTGTTTTTGCTGACTGTATCACTTGGGCTAAGGTTCTGTGATTGATCTAATCAGTTGTCCTTCCCTGTATACTGAAAAAGAGATTGCTTAAGAGTTATTAGAGACTCAAAACCTAAAAACCAGCTATACCTAGAAGACCCGTCTGAGAGGCAATCATTCTGTAAGGGTTCTACATATTAGCAATAAAGATATTCAAAATAAGCAATATTGGGGTATCAACCCAGGAATTACACCAAAAATAGCACCAACAACAAAATTAGAGATGAGGACACCTAAACAAGATGCAAATCCAGAATTCCAGCTCACTACAGGGAAGTTCTGGGGGAAACAAGGT
The DNA here is from genome assembly GCF_000247695.1 of Heterocephalus glaber. Next base: position 255,186 of record NW_004624959.1, on the reverse strand, counting down.
GGAAAAACCTGATAATCAACAACCTGGACACCCTGAACATAACAAAACAGGTGAACAAGGATCTAGAAAATTTTAAAACAAGAATAATTTCCCAGATAACTACAGAGTTGGTAAGCAGAATGAAAGACATGATTAGAAACTCTGGAACACAAACAAAAAAAAATAGATGAGCTCAGGACCATGATGGCAACCATGAATGCCCAGCATAGGAAAAAAAAAAGGAAGCCATGAATGCCCAACATAGGAAAGAAATGGAATCCATGAAACAGATTCAAATAAATATACAGGAAATTAAAAACTCCATTGAAAGTATTCATAGCCAAATGAGCCAATCTGAAGACAACATCAGATAAAGAAGACAGGACTTTGGTTAGTGACCATGAAAAGAGAGATTTCTTAAAAATAGTAAGGGATCATGAGAAATCAATCCAGTAGCTGCTAGATGATGCAAATAAGAATAGCATAAGACTGATAGGAGTCCACAAAAAAGCAGGAAAAATACAAGTAACATAAAAAAAATCTGTGCACAGAAGTAATGGCAGAAAATTTCCCAAACAGAGGAAAGGAATTTGACATACAGATGAGTGAGATATATAGGACTCCAACTAGCCAGTATAAAAAAATCTACACAGAGATATAATATTCAAGATACCAGAAACCCAACAAAAGAACAAAATCTTACAAGCAATTAGAGAAAGGAAACAAATCACATACAAAGGAGAGCCAATCAGTATCACAGCACACTTTTCAACAGAAACCTTCAAGATAAGGAGAGCCTGGAGTGAGATATTTCAAGCCCTAAAACAAAACAAACTGCAACCAAGATTGATGTATCCTGCAAAACTATCTTTCAAAATACATAGGGAAAATAAGATACTTCCATGACAAAGAACACCTGAGAAAATTCATGAATACCAAAACAGCACTCCAAACAATTCTAAAAAATATCCTAGAAAAATAAAATGAAGGTCAAAAATCCATGAGGTCCAACAGCATGAAGCCATCAGAGACGGCAAGAAATTAAAGGGAAAAGGGGGAAAATAAAAAATAAAAGAGCCAACAACAGGAAAATATCATGACAAGGATAAATCAATACATATCAGTTATAACCATCAATGTTAATGGCTTCAATTCATCAATCAAACAAAATAGACTGGCAGAATGGATTAAGAATCGAAATCTAACAATATGCTGTATACAAGAAAGACACTTAATTCAAAAATAAATTCATGTACTGAAAGAAAAAGGGGGGGGCAAAAATTCTCCGTATGACAATAACCCAGAAGAAAGCAAGGGTAGCTATCTTATTTTCAGACGAAGTAGATTTCAAATCAAAACAAATTAGCAGAAACAAAGAAGTTCACTACATCTTTGTAAAGGCAAGAATCCAAGAGGAAGAGATGACAATCATAAATATACATGCACCAAAAACTAGGGCAACCAAATGTATAAAACAAATATTAACAGATATGAAAAACAAAATAGCCACAAATACAATTGTAATGAAGGACTTCAATACCCCACTGTCCCAAATACAGATCATTTTTTAAAAAACAACAATGAAATACTAGACCCAAACCAAGATTTTGGACAAATGGACTTAATTGATATCTACAGAGTGTTCCACCTCACAAAATCAGAATACACATTCCTTTCAACTACATATGGGTCACTCTTCAAAAGAGACCACATGCCTATTTTAGCTCATAGAACATGTTTTAGTAATGCAGAGGAATTAAAGTTATCCTCTGTATATTATTAAACCATAGTGCAATTAAATTGGAGATCAATAGCATAAGAAACCATAAGAACTTCACAAACACATGGAAATTGAATAACACTATAATGAACAACCAATCAGTCACAGAGACAATTAAAGAAAAAAAGTAAACAGCTTCTACAATTAAATAACAATGCCAATACAACACACAGGAATCTATGAGACATAAGGAAAGAAGTTCCATGAGGGAAATTCATAGCAGTGAATGCCCATACTAGAAAAACAGAGTGAGCTCAAATAAACAACCTAATGGTGAACCTCAAGCTCCTAGAAAAAGAAGAACAAGACAAACCCAAAGCTTATATAAGGGAGAAAATTATAAAGATCAAAGCAGAAATCAGTGCAATTGAGACTAAGAGAACAATATAAAAAAATCAACCAATCAAAAAGTTGGCTATTTGAAAGAATAAACAAAATTGATATACCTTTAGCCAAACTTATTAAATAAAGGAAAGAAAAGGCCCAAATCCATGCAATTAGGAACGAAAAGGGTAAAATCACAACAGATCCATGAGAAATCCAGAGGATCATCAGTACCAACTTAGACAAACTTTATTCCAATAAAGTGGAAAACATAGAAGAAATGGACAGATTCCTAGATACATGTGAATTACCAAAGTAGAATGAAGAAGATATAAAAATTCTAAATACCCCAAAGTCAATCAGTTAAATTGAAAATATAATTTAAAAAGAACCACCACCACCAACAACAAAAACAAGGTCCTGACAGCTTCACTGCTGAATTCTACAAAAAATGTAGGGAAGAGTTAATACCCCTACTTCTCAAAATCTTTAATGAAATTGAAAGGGAAGCAATTCTTCCAAATTCATTCCTGGAAACAAGCACTACTTTTGATTCCAAAAGTGGAGAAAGACCCAACCAAACTAAAGAACTATGTGCCATTCTCCCTAATGAATATAAATGCAAAAATTCTGAATAAGATACTGGCAAATAGAATACAGAATATCATCAGGAAGATCATACACCCTGACCAAGTCAGATTCATTTCAGGGATGCAGCAATGGTTCAACATACATAAATCAATAAATGTAATACACTATTTTAACAGTCAAGGACAAAATTCATATGATCATCTCAATGGATCCAGAAAAGCATTTGAAAAAAATCCAACTCCCATTCATGATAAAAAAAAACCTGCAGAAAATTGGAATAAATGGCCTTTATCTGAACCTGATAAAGGCTATCTATGAAAAACCAACAGCCAACATCATATTAAATGGTCAAAAACTAAAATCTTGAATGCTAAAATCAGAAACAAGACAAAGATGTCCACTATCAACACTCCTGTTCAATATAGTTCTAGAAACATTAGCAACAGGAATTAGACAAGAGAAAGAAATTAAAGTAATAAAGAGAGGAAAGGAAGTTAAAGTGTCATTATTTTCAGATGACATGATACTGTATATAGAAGACCCCAAGAACCTCACCAAAAGTCCTCTAGACTTAATAACCAAATTCAGTAGAGTATCTGGATACAAGGTCAAAACTCAAAAATCAATAGCCTTCTTGCACACAGATTCACTGAGAGAGAAATTGGGGAAACAATTCCTTTCAGAATAGCATCCAAAAATTAAATACCTAGGAGTCAATCTAATGAAAGAGGTAAAAGACCTCTACCTTGAAAACTACAGCACTCAGAAAAAATGGATTAAAGAGGATATCAAAAAATGGAAACTCTCCCTTGTTCCTGGATAGGAAGAACCAATACAGTGAAAATGGCCATAATTCCAAAACTGCTATATAGATTCAATGCAAACCTGATTGAAAACCCAACAATATACTTCACAGATATAGAGAAAAAAATCCAAAAATTAATTTGGGACCAGAAGAGACCTAGAATAGCAAAAGCAATTCTAGGCAATAAAGACAAGGTAGGGGTTATCACAATTTCCAACTTGACACTATACTACAAAGCCACTGTGATAAAAACAATATGGTACTGGTGAAGAACAGACCTGAGGATCAGTGGAACCAATTAGATGATACAGAAACAAATTCATACACACTCAGCTACCTCATCTTTGACAAAGGAGCCAAACACCCTCACTGGAGGAAACATATCCTCTTTAATAAATGGTGCTGGAAAAGCTGCATTTCAACTTGCCAAAGATTTAAACTAGTTATTCGCACAGAAACTAACATATAGAATCAACAACTGGGACCTTATCTTATTAAAAAGCTTCTGAACTTCAAGAAAAACCACCAACAGAGCTAAGAGACAATCTACAGTGTGGGAAAAAATTTTTACCAGGAGTTCATTGAACAAAGGGCTACTATCTAGAAAATATAAAGAACTTAAAAAATCAGACTCCTCAAATTTAAAGATCCAGTTCCAACACGGGCTTATGAAAGGAGCAGACAATTCTCAGACAAAGTTGTAAAAGCAGCAAGTACACATATGAACAAAACACTCAACATCACTCTTCACTGGAGAGAGGCCGATGAAAACAAGAATGAGATTCCACCTCACCCCAGAAAGAATGGCTGCTATCAAGAAATCAACCAATAACAAATGTTGGTGGGGCTGTGGAGAAAGAGGAACCCTTCTCCATTGTTGGTGTGCATACAGACTTGTGCAAACACTGTGAGTGTCAATGTGGAGATACCTCAAAAAATTATGATTACTGGTCTCTTTTGACCCAGCTATTTTCCTGCTGTGTATCTGACCAAAAGAATTAAAAGCTCATAACATATGAACACCCATGTTTATGGCAGCAGAATTTGTAATAGCTAAAACTTGGAAACAGCCCAATTGCCTATCAAATGGAGACTGGATAAAGATAATGGGTTTTTAAAAAATAAAATGGAGTATTACTCTACCACAAAGAATGACAAACTAGAGAAATTTATAGCTAAATGGATGCACATGTCTAAACACAGAATAGTTTCTCTGGTGTGAAAAACTGAAAGTGTAAATAAGGAACAAAATGTATAATAGATAATGTAAAACAAGAAAATGTCTAAAGGGGAAGGGGAAGTAGTAGAGGTTGGGGAAAGGAAAGAAGGGAAAGGAAATAATATGAGTAAAGGAAAAATTTTAAACAAAGTCTCTGAAAATAGGGTGGAGGGTTTGAAAGGAGGGCAGGGGAATGGGGAAAAGTAAGAATCAAAATATATAATGTAAAGGTACAATTCACAATGATAAATGTCATCATATTATAAACCGAAAAAGTACTATATAGATTCATTTCAATCCCAATTGAAATTCCAGCAGCATTCTTCACAGACCTTCAGAAAAAAATCCAAAAATACATTGGGAACCAGACCAGGCCTAGAATAGCAAAAGCAATTCTAGGCAAGAAAGACACAATAGGGGTTATCACAATCCCCAAATTGCAACTATACTACAAAGCCATTGTAATAAAAGCAGCATGGTACTGGCAAAGAAACAGACTCAAGGATTAGTGGAACTGATTAGAAGATGAAGAAACAATTCCAGATACCCTCACCTGCCTCAGTTTTGACAAAGGTGCCAAACACCCTCACTGGAGGAAAGATAGCCTCTTTAATAAATGGTGCTGGAAAACTTGGGTTTCAACTTGCCAAAGATTAAAACTAGGTGTGAGGTGCTTACTATCTCATATAGGTTTTGACTTGCACTTTTCTGGTGGAGAGCAATATTGGGCCTTTTTCTTTACCTATTAACATCATTTTAGGCAATGTCTAATTGACCATTTTTCTAATTTTTAAATTGCATTATTTGGTTTCTAGCTACATATTAATTTCTTTGAGGTTCTCATATATTTTGGATATTAACCCTTTATCAGATTTATAGTTTGCAAACACCTCATAGCTTTTAGGTTGTCTCCTCAATATGTAGACCTCCTTTTGATGTGTTAAATCATTTTTTATGTGTTTGTGTGTGTGTGTGTGTGTGTGTGCATTTGTGTGTGTGATTCCATTGTTCTATTTTCACTTTTGTTGTCACTTGTTATACTTTACAACTAAAATGTGACATAAAGTCCCTGTATTTGGAAAGTGATTGAACCATGCGAACACTACAGTAGCTGATTTGGTGTGGGTCTAAGTGGGTCTGGTGGGGGATGCTCACTAGACACATCTCTGCTTCCTACCTGCCATAGGCTGAGGAGCTCTCTTCATGCAGGCCTTTCTGATATGGAGTTTCTCCCTTGGAGCCAGCCAAACATGGACTGAAAATGAGAGCCAAGTAAATATTTCCTTCCAGTTGCAGGTGTTGAGTATTGGGTCTTAGTCATGAGAAAAATGACTAAGACACACTTGTTCTGAGGACATAGCCAAAAAATCCTCATGCAGACCAAAGCCATGCAGACTTTTTCCTGTGTTTTCTAATAGTTCATGCTTTCAGTTCTTACATTCAAGTCTTTAGTCCATTTGATGTCATTCTTGTGTATTATGTGAGATAATGAATATAGAGTTTCCCAACACTGGTTTTTTAAACAAAATTTCCCATTTCACTCTCTATTTTTGGCACCATTTTCAAAAATCATATGTCTTTATAAGCATGATACAAATATCTTTACATGCATGAATAAGCCTGAGGCACTGATATATGCTGTTCTGATTGTCTGACTGTTTCTATGCCAGTGATAACCTTTTTTGTTTACTACAGCTTTATAATGTATCTTCAAATGGGGCAGTGTGATTATTTCTCCAGCTTTGTTCTTTCTGTCCAAGATTGATTAGGGAATGGTTGGTGTTTCATGAATTACTGTATTTTTCCCATTTAATTGAAGAATGTAATTGGATTTTGATAGATTAGTTTGAGTATGAAGGGCACATTGCAAACATGCACTGATTAAATGAAAGAATAATATTAATTCCTCCCATCCATGAGTGTGTGATATTTTTTCTTTTATCTGTATCTTCTACATTGTTTTGTATCACTGCTTTATAGCTTTCACTGTGGACAATTTTGACCTTCTTAGATAAATTCACTCTAAGTATTAAGTTTATTGTTATGGTAAATAAAATTTTTCCTTATTTGTTTTTCATGTACTTCTCCTTTAGTGTACAGAAACACTTCAAATATGTTGATGTTCATTTTGTATCCTGTAATATAATGAATTATTTCATTCTTTCTCTCAGTATTTTATTGACTGAATTTTGTAGAAGCCAAATCATGCTGTCCACACATGGATACAATTTATATTTTATCAACTTTTGATTATGTAGCTGGGTCATCTTTCTTTGACTGATCTTAGGAGGATGTCCAGTAGTGTGTTGAGAGAATAGGTGAGGGGTATATCACCGTTGGAATTTCTTTCAATTTCTTCCTACTGAGTACATGTTGTTAATTGTGAGATTTTCAGAAGTTGCCCTTCTTTCACTGAGACACATTCCTCTATACATAATTTTGGGAGTATTTTATCATAAGGGATGTTGAATTTATTCTGTGAATGTTATATATGACATTTATTGCTTTTTATGTGTTCACTCATCCTTACATAGCTGAGATGAATTCTCCTTAATCATTTTAAATGATATTTTTAATGTGTTGTTCAATTTATTTTCTTCTTTTGTGCTGGGGAAGATTCTTGTACCTAGCCCATTGGGATATCAATTTGCTGCTTTTAATTTTGCTCTTGTCTGATTTTGCTGCTAAGATAATAGCACCCTCACAAAATGGTCTGGAAGCATTCTCTATGTTTCACTTTACTTCAGCAGTTTGGGAGGGATTCATATTAGTTTTTTAACTGTTAAGAAGTAAGCAAGAAACTACCTACTGGAGATAAAATATATAAAACTCTTGAAGACATAGATGTAGGCAAAGACTTTCTGAACAAAACCCTGGTTGTGCAAGAAATAATACAAGAAAATCAACAAATGGGATAACATTAAATTAAAAATTTTCTGCACAGCAAAGGAAATTACCAACAGAGTGAAGAGACAATCTACAGAATGGGAAAATTTTTGCCAACTACATTTCAGATGAAGGACTAATATCTAGAATACATAAATAATACAAAAAATTAGATCCCTCAGATTTAAAGACTCAATACAATAATGGGCCCCAGAAATGAATACACATTTCTCATATGAAGAAGTACAAATAACCAATAAATACAAGAAAAAAGTTCAACATCTTTGGGTATTCAATAAATGCAAATTAAAACAATGCTGAGATTCCATCTTTCTCCAGAGAGAATGACTATCATCAGGAAATCAACCAATAACAAAATTCTGGGGTGGCTTCAGGGAAAAATGAACACATTCATTTGCGGTGGGAGTGTAAATAGGAACACTGAAATCACTGATGAGAGGCCTCAAAAAACTAAAACCAGAGGTTCCATTTGACCCAACTATTTCCCTCCTTCATATGTGTCCAAAAGAGTTAAAGTCATCACAGTACAGTGATACATGCACACACATATTTATATCAGCACAATTTGTAATAGCTAAATCTTAAAAGCAAAATGTGATATTTATATACAATGGAGGACTACTCTGCCAATAAAGAAAGATAAATTTTAGGCATTTTCATGTAAGAAGATGCACATTGAGAACATAATCAAGTGAAATAAATCAGAGACATGAATTTAAATATCATATTGTTTTTAATATATGAGAACTCCTAAGTATAAATAAAGAACAGGGAAATGGAAAGTGGAACAAAGGATGAAGGGAGGTGGTGGGAAGGAAATAAAAATTATTTTTGAAATAGAGTTGAAGGAGTAGTGCATGGTGTTGCACACCTGTAATCCCATCACTTGGGAGGCTGAGGCAGGAGGATTGTCATGAGTTTCAGGGCAGCCTTGGCTACATAGTGAGTTAAAAGCCAGGCTGAACTACATAGTGAGATACTGCCTCAAACAAAATAAAATAATATTTGCAGAGCTTTAGCAAATGGGGAAGGAAAGATTTGATGGTAGCAGGGAGTGAGAGGAGGGGAAGGGAAAAAAGAAGAAAAAATTATGTGTTATGTGTATGTACAAACTCCCCACGATAAATATAATCATTGTTACTGTAAATATGTATTAATAAAAAGTAAAATATTATATATATACACGTATATATTCAAACTCAGTTTGGTTGTTTTAATTATGATGTATCCTATTGAGCAAATATGAATATAGAATATCAGATATAGAATACAGGATTGCAATTAGTGACCATGAAAACAGAGATTCCTTAAAAATAGTAAGGGACCATGAGAAAGCAATCCAGAAGCTGCTAAATGATGCAAAGAAGAATAAGACTGATAGGAGTCCATGAACAAACAGGAGAAAGTACAAATGACAAAAAAATTTTCACAGAAGTAATAGTAGAAAACTTCCCAGTTAGAGTGAGGCATATAGAACTCCAACTACCATGATCAAAAAAAAAAAAATCTGCATCTAGAGATGTAATAGTCAAAATCCCAGAAACCCAACAGTAGGACAAAATCCTACAAGAAGTTATAGAAAAGAAACAAATCACATACAAAAGAAAGCCCATCAGAATCACAGCAGACTTCTCAACACAGACCCTCAAGTAAAGCAGAGCCAGGAATGAAGTATTTCAAACCCTAAAAGAAAATAACTTCCAACCTAGACTGTTGTGTCTTGCAAAATTATCTTTCAAAATCTATGGGATAATTAGATACTTCAACAACAAAGAACACTTGAGAAATTTCATATATACCAAACCAGCATTCCAAACAATTCTAAACAATATCCTAGAAAAGGACAATAAAGGTCACAACTCCAGGAGGCCCAACAGAGTGAACCCACCAGGCAAGGCAAGAAACTAAAGGGAAAGGTGGAAAAATCAAAAATAAAAGAGGAAACAAGAGTAAAACATCACAATGAGGATGAGTCAATATCTTTCAATTATAACTATCAATGTTAATGGCCTCAATTCACCAATCAAAAGAAATAGACTGACAGAATGGATTAAGAAGCAAAATCCAGTGCTCGCTTCGGTAGCACATATACTAAGAAGCAAAATCCAACAATATGCTGTCTACAAGAAAAACACCTAACTCAAACAGCCATTCATAGACTGAAAGCAAAAGGAAGGAAAACAGTTCTCCATGTGACAGGAACCTGGAAAAAAAAAGGGGGTAGCAGTCTTATTTGCAGAAAAAGTGGATTTCAAACCAAAACTAAGAGAGACAAAGATGGTCACTACATCCTTGTGAAGGGAACAATCCAAGAGGAAAAGATGACAATCACAAATATATATGCACCAAATATGAATGCCCCTAACTCTACAAAACAAACATTAATGGACATTAAAAATCAAATAAGTACCAATACAATTGTAGTGGGGGACCTCAATACCCTACTATCACAAATATATTATCTAGATAAAAAATCAACAAAGAAATTCTAGACCTTGAACCAGGATATTGAACAAATGGACTTAACAGATGTATACAAAGTGTTCCACCACACAAAATCAGAATACACCTTCTTTTCTGCTGCACACAGGTCAGTTTCCAAAATAGATCACATTCTACCTCATAGGACATGCTTAAGTAAACATAAAAGAAATGAATTTATCCCCTGTATATTATCAGACCATAGTGCAATAAAATTGGAGATCAAGAGCATAAGAAAATACAAAACCCCCACAAACACATGGACATTGAATAACACTCTCCTGAACAACCAATGGGTCACAGAGGAAATTAAAGAAGAAATTAAACAGTATATACAAATAAATGATGATGCCAGTACAACATACAGGAACCTATGGTACAAAATAAAAGCAGATCCACAAGGGAAATTCATAGCAGTGAATGCCCATATTGGGAGAAAAGAGAGAGATCAAATAAATAACCTAATGCTGAACTTCAAGCTCCTAGAAAAAGAAGAGCATGACAAACCCAAAGCTCATACCAGAGAGAAAATTATACAGAACAGAGCATAAATCAATGCAATGGAGACTAAGAGAATGATACAAAAAAAATCAATGAATCAGAGTTGATTTTTTGAAAGAATTAATAAAATCAATAAACCTTTAGCCAAGCTTATCAAAAAAGGAAAGAAAAGGCTCAAATCCATGAAACCAAGAATGAAAAAGGTGTAGACACAACAGATCCAGCAGAAATTCAGAGGATCATTAATACCTACTTTGAGAACCTGTACTCTAATAAAATGGAAAACAAAGAGCAAATGGATAGATTCCTAGATACATATGAATTGCCAAATTTAAATGAAGAAGATATAAATATTCTAAACACTCCAATTACAATGAGTGAAATTGAAAATGTAATTAAAAATTTATGAACAAAGAAAAGCCCAGGTCCTGATGGCTTCAATGCTGAATTCTACAAATAATTGAGAGAAGAAATATTGCCATTACTCTTTAAACTGATCAATGAAATTGAAAGGGAAGCAAGGCTTCCAAATTCATTCCTGGAAGCAAGTGTTACTTTGATTACAAAAGCAGGGAAAGACCCAACTAAAAAAGAGAACTATAAGACAATCTTCCTAATGAACATATATGCAAAAGTCCTCAACAAGATACTGGTAAACAGAATACAGAGGGTCATTAAGAAGATCATATACCCTGACCAAATCAGTTTTATTCCATGGATGCACGGATGTTTCAACATACGTAAATCAATTAATGTAATACTCTATATTAATAGAGCCAAGGACAAAAATCATATGATCGTCTCAATAGTTGTAGGAAAAGCATTCAACAGCATCCAACACTTATTCATGATAAAAACCCTACAGAAAATTGGAATAGAACATCTTTAACTCAACCTGATTACTGCTATCTATGAAAAACCGTCATCTGACATCATATTAAATGGTCAAAAACTGAAAACTTTCATGCTAAAATCAGGAACAAGACAAGGATGCTCACTCTCACCACTCCTGTTCAATATCGATCTGGTAACATTATCTATAGCAATTAGAATAGAGAAAGAAGTAAAAAGAATAAAGATAGGAAAGGAAGAAATTAAACTACCATTATTTGCCGATGATATGATACTTCACATAAAAGACCCAAAAAACTCTGCCAAAAGCCTTCTAGAGTTAATTGACAGATTCAGTGGACTAGCTGGATACAAAGTCAACACTCAAAAAACAATACCCTTCTTGTACACAAGTGACAGATTCATTGAGAGAAAAATTAAGGAAATAATTCCTTCTACAAGAGCATCCAAAAAATGAAATATCTAGGAGTCAGTCTAACAAAGGAAGCAAAAAACCCTACACTGAAAAATACAGCACTCACTCTGAAAAAAGAGATAGAAGAGGATGTAAGAAAATGGAAAGACATCCCTTGCTCCTGGGTAGGAAGAAACAACACAATGAAAATGGCCATACTTCCAAAAATGTTATATAAGTATACTGAAATGCTGATTGAAATTCCAACAATATATTTCACAGAACTAGAGAAAACAATCCAAAAATTAATTTGGAACCAGAAGAGACTTAGAATGGCAAAAGCAATTCTAGGCAACAGAGACATGGAAGAGGGTATCACAATCCCCAAATTGAAACAATACTACAAAGACACTGTGATAAAAAAGAGCATGGTACTGGCAAACAAACAGACTTGAGGATTAGTGGTATAGATTAGAAGATGCAGAAACAACTTCAGACATAATCAACCACCTCATATTTGACAAAGGATCCAATGACCCTCACTGGAGGAAAGATAGCCTATTTAATAAATGGTGTTGGAAAAAGTGGATTTCCACCTTCCAAAGATTAAAACTAGACTGATACCTATCACCATGCACTAAACCAAGATCAAAGTGGATTAAAGATCTAAATATCAGAACAGAAACACTAAACTTGCTGGAAGATAAATTAGATAGATATCTTGAAGAATTGGATTAGGAAAAGACTTTATAAACAAAACCTCAGTAGCATGAGAACTAGCACAAAGAATCAACAACTGGGATCTAATCTTATTAAAACCTTCTGCACTGCAAACAAATCCACCAACAAAGCTAAGAGACAACCTAGCGTGTGGGAAAAAATTTTAGCAGCTGTACCTCAGACAAAGAACTACTATCTAGAATATATAAAGAACTGAAAAAAATCAGACATGCCAAATATAAAGACCTATATCAAAAATGGGCCTCTGAAATGAAAAGACATTTCTCAGACAAAGTAAAAGCAGCAAATATACAGATGAAAAAATGTTGAATATCACTTGTCATTCAAGAGATGCAGATGAAAATTACACTGAAATTCTAGCTCCCCACAGAAAGAATGGCTGTTAACTAGAAATCAATCAATAACAAATGCTGGCAGGGGTGTGGGAAAAAATGAACTGTTCTCCATTGTTGGTGGGAGTGCAGACTGGTCCAACCACTGTGGAATTCAGTATGCAGATACTTCAAAGAACTCGCACTAGAGGTCCCATTTGACCCAGCTATTCCCCTGCTGTGTATCTTCCCAAAAGAATTAAAAGAATCATACCACAATGATATATATGCACCCATGTTTATAGTGGCACAATTCATAATAGCTAAAGTTTGGAAACAGGCCAAGTTCCCATCAACTGGAATCTGGATAAAGAAAATGTCATTTTTTTTTAAAAAGATTGAGAACTATTCAGTCATAAAGAATGACAAACTATAGAAATTATAGCTAAATGAATGCATATTGAGGACATGCTCTTAAGTGAAATAAATAGGACACACATGTGTAAATATCAAATAGTTTCTATGGTGTGAGAAACTGAAAGTGTAAGTAAGGATTAAAATGATTAAAATGAAAACTTGATAATTTGGAATAGGAATAAATAGTCCAAAGTGGTAAGGGAAGTGGGAGGGGAAGGGGAAAGGAAAGAAGGGAAAGGACAAATTATAAGAAAAGGAAAAAATGGAAACAAATCCTTTGTAAACAGGGAAGGATGTGGGGGTGAAGGGAGGACAGGGAATGGGGAAAAAATAAGAACCAAGATACATCATGTACAAGTACAAGTACTCAATGATAAATGTAAATTTATTGTGTACCTAAAATGTACTAATAAAAGAATTTAAGAGAAAAAAACCCCTCAAAATTGCCATGAGTTTATTTCTACTTGACATAACTAAGCTAAACAAACAATAAACAGATACAGGTGCTTCCTGTATTATTAATATATGGTTAATGAGTAAAATAAGAGTAAATTATAAACTAGATAATATCCTGCTACTCTTCATATACTTCAACTAAAATATTCTGTACTTGAATTAATTATTTTCCTATTTATCTAATGAGACATTTAATATATTTGTTAGCATTATTATATGCTATGAATATAGAGAAATGACTTTCATTTCTTTTTAAATCAATTTTATTGGTACATTTTAGGTATACAATATAATGGCATTCATCATTGGAAATTTGTACATCTACATAATTTGCCTTGGATCTTATTTTTTCCCCATTCCCCTGCCCTCCTTTCTACCCGTCTGCCCCTCACTATTTACAAAAAAGTTTATATTTTTTCATTTTCTAATATTAATTCCATTTCCTTCTTTCTTTACCAATTCTGCTCCCACTTCCCTTTCACCTTTGCCCCTTTTCTTCCTTTTTTTACATGCTCTATTATACCTTTTAGTTCTTATTTACATTTTCAGTTTCTCACACCAGAGAATCTGTTTGGTATTTGTACATGTGTGTCCTATTTATTTAACTTAAGTGTATTACCTCAATGTGCATCCATTTAGCAATGAATGTCTCTAATTTCTCATTCTTTATGGCTGAGTAGTACTCCATTTCATTAAAAAAAAAGCCCATATTTTCTTTATGCAGTTTCCATTTGATGGGCAATTGGGCTGTTTCCAAGCTTTAGCAAATACAAATTGTGTTGCTGTGAACATGGGGGCACATATATGGCTGTGATATGATTGTTTTAATTCTTTGAGGAAGATCCCCAGCAGGGGTACAGCTGGGACAAATGGGACTTCCAGTTGTAGTTCTTTGAGGTATCTCTATACTGATTTCCACAGTGGTTGCACCAGTCTATACTCCCACCAAAAGTGTAGCAGGGATCATTTTTCCCTACAGCCCTGCCAGCATTTGTTATTGGTTGATTTCATGATAACAGCCATTCTTTCAGGAGTGAGTTGGAATCTTAGCGTTTTCACTTGCATCTCCAGAATGGCAGGCGTTGTTGAGCATTTTTTCATTTGTTTATACACTATTTCTAATTCTTCATCTAGAAATGTCTGTGCATTTCAGATGCACAATTTTGGATTGGGCCTTTAAATTTGGGAGGTCTAATATTTTAAGTTCTTTATATGTTCTAGATAGTAGACCTTTGTCTGAGAAACAGCTGGTACAATTTTTCCTACATTGTGGGTTGCCTCTTCATTCCTTTGTTGGTTTCTCTTGCTATGCAGAAGCTTTTTAATAAGAGATCCCACTTGTTGATTGTTTGTGCTAGTTCACGTGCAACTGAGATTTTGTTCATAAAATCTTTTCCTATGCCAATATCTTCAAGAGTTTTATCTAACCTCTCTACCAGCCAGTTTAATGTTTTTGCTTTCATATTTCGATCTTTAATCTATTTTGATTTTAGATTGTGCATGGGGAGAAATATAGGTCTATTTTTGTTCTGGCAGGATTGAAAGATTAATTTGGGAAGTTGAAAAGCAATTTTTCCAGCATCATTTATTAACAAGGCCATCTTTCCTCCAGTGAGGATGTTTGGATTCTTTGTCAAAAATGAGGTGGCTGAGGGTGTTTGGAGGTTTTCCTGCATCTTCTAATCTGTTGCACTGGTTCTGAGGTCTATTTGTTGGCCAGTACCCTGCTGTTTTTATCACAGTAACTTTGTAGTACACTTTCAAGTTGGGGATTGTCATACCCCCTACCTTCTCAATGTTACCTAGAATTGCATTTGCTATTCTAGGTCTCTTCTTATTCCAAATGATTTTTTGGATTGTTTTCTAAAGGTCCATGAAGTATGCTGCTGGAATTTCAATTGGGACTGCATTGAATCTACATAGCAGTTTTAGAAGTATGGCCATTTCCATTGTGTTTTTTCCTCCTACCCAGGAGCAAGGGATAACTTTCCATTTTCTGATATAATCTTCATTCACTTTTTTCAGAGTGCTCTAGTTTTCAGAGTATAAATCTTTGATTTCTTTCATTAGGTTGATTTCTAGGTATTTCAATTTTGGGGATGCTATTTTAAAAGGAATGGTTTGCCCCATTTCTATCTAGGTAGGTCCGTTGTTCATGTACAAAAAAAATCATGCTATTGATTTTTGTGTGTTGACTTTGTATCCAGCTACTGTACTGAATTTGGTTTTTAAGTCTAGAAGACTTTTGGTGGAGTTCTTGTGGTCTGCTATATAGAGTACCATGTCATCTGCAAATAACAACAATTTGACTTCTTCATTTCCTATTTTTATTATTCCTTTTATTTCCTTCTCTTGTCTATTTGCCATGGCTAATGTTTTCAAAACTATATAGAACAAGAATGGTGATGGTAGATATTCTTCTCTTGTTCTTGCTTTAATTGTGAAGGATTTCAGTTTTTGACCATTTAGTATGATATTGGCTATAGGCTTTTCATAGATGGATTTTATCAGGTTGAGGTAGACACTGTCTATTCCATTTTTTTGTAGTTTTTTTTTTTTATCATGAATGCATGTTAGATTTTGTCAAACACTTTTTTTTGTATATATTGAGATGATCATATGGTTTTTGTCCTTGGTTCTATTATTATAGTGTATTACATTTATTGATTTGCATATGCTGAACCATACCTGCATCCTGGGTGAATCCCACTTAATCAGGGTTATGATCCTCTTCATGATCTTTTGCTTTCTATTTGCCAGTATCATATTAAGGATTTTTACATCTATGTTCATTCGTGATATTGGCCTACAGTTCTCTTTTTTGGTTGCTTCTCTGCTTTTGGGAACAAAGTGATGCTTGCTTCCAGGAATGAATTTGCCAGTGTTGCTTCCCTTTCAAATTCCTTGAAGAGTTTAAATATTAGTGGCAATAATTCTTCTCTAAATATCTTGTAGAATTCAGCAGTGAAGCCATCAGAGCCCAGGCTTTTCTTAGTTCATCAGCTTTTAATTATGTTTTCAATTTTGTTGATTGATATTGGGTTGTTTAGGATCTTTAGGTCTTCATTCAACTTTGCTGATTCATATGTATCTGGAAATCTCTCCATTTCTTCTGTGTTTTCCATCTTATTGGTGCATAGGTTCTCAAAGTAGGTATTGATGATCCTCTGGATTTCTGCTGGGTCCATTGTAATTTCACCTTTTTCATTCCTAATTGCAACTATTTGAGCCTTTTTGTTCTTTTTTTAATGGTTGTCTAAAGTGTTGGTCAATTTTTGTTATTCTTTTGAAGAACCAACTCTTTGCTTCATTGATGTTTTGCATCATTTTCTTAGTCTCCATTGCATTGTTTTCTGCTCTGATATTTAAATTTCCTCCCTTATATGAGCTTTGGGTTTCTCCTGCCCTTCTTTTTCTAGAAGCTTGAGGCTCAGCTTCAGGTTGTTTATTGCAGCTCACTCTGTTTTCCTTATGAGTATTCACTGCTTTGAATTTCCCTCACTAGACTGCTTTTGTTGTGTCCCATAGATTCTGATATGTTGTATTGGCATTGTCATTTAATTGTAGAAACTGTCTGATTTCCTCTTTACTTTCCTCCTGACCAATTAGTTGTTCAGTGCTGTTTTGTTCAATTTCCATGTGTATATGAAATTCTTGTGGTTTCTTTTGCTATTGATCTCCAATTCATGGCATAATTGTCTGATAATATGCATGGGATAACTTCAATTCATTGCACTTACTCAGATATCTTCTGTGAGCGAGTATGTGTTCTATATTGGAGAACAAACCACATGCAGCAAAAAAGAATACATATTCTGATTTTGTAGCTGGAACACTCTGCAAAAATTTTGTGAATCTTGCTCTTTTCCTCATCTGCTTTTCTTTCTTTCCTTATTTTCTTCTTCCTTATTCCACTTAAGCCTCTATTTATTTTTTTTCCTTTCCTTTTTTATTCCCTCTTTTCTTCTCATCCTCTTTTATTTGGGCACTTTTATTTGATAATCTTTACTTGTGGCATTTCTTTTTTATGGATGAATAATATTGTAATCTGTACACCCACAAGCCATTTATCCATTCATCAATAGGTGTACATGTGGGTGAGTTCCGTTTTATGAATGTTGTCAACAGTGTTACAATAAGTATGCGTGGACATTTATTTGTTTGAATATAGTCATATGTCACATAATGGAGTTTCAGTAAATGATAGAGAGGATGTGCTGTGATGGTGCTAAAACAATGATGGTGAACCTTTTAGAGATGTCAATGACATAAGCAGCCAGCTGTGGCAGCAGGCCACCACTGACCTAAACCATTATTTTGTTCAGTGATGTCCCGGTCAACTTTGTGCAACCACACATCATGACATTCACACAATGGCAAAATCATCTACTGAAACTTTTCTCAGTACCTTCCCTATTTGTTAATCATCTACTAACTATACTTCTTTTTAATTATTAATGTATCCAGACATGGAACTAACTGCTGGGTTATAAGGTCAATAAAATGACCTTATAATCATTTAATTTAATATCTTGAAATATATTCAAACACTTTTTAAACTGTAGAGTACAAAAGTTCTAACAGCTTCACATTATTGCCAAAACTTTTAATTTTCTGTTTAACCAAAATTATAGCCTCTGATTATGTGTTGTTTTAGACAACTTTCCTGACACCCACAACTTAAAGGAAAACACTTTTAATTTGACTCATGTTTTTGAGAAGAGATATGGTGGAAGGGCATGGTGTAGCTGAAGTGGTGGTTTCTTGTCTGTGCAGAAGCAGAGCAAAGGAAAAGTTCCAGAGATGAGAGATCATTGTAGTACCTAAAGCCATGCCTCCGTGAAGCTCTCTGACACACTCAGAAATGTGCTGGACCAATCCTCTGGGAGGTTCCCAGGTCAATCAGTTTGACCTAATGAAGCTTAACTGTCACAGCTGTGAAGTAATATCTCATTTTACCTTTGATTTGAGTTTATCTATGACAAAACATCTTTCACAAGTGTTTCTTGGCAATTTCATTATCTTCTACACAGAAATGTCTTCAAAGTTTTGTTGATTTTACAATAGTGTATTGTGTATTTTTCCTACTGATATATTCAATTTCTTTATAAATTCTAAATACATGACCCTTACCAGATATGTATTTGCAGATATTTCCCCATGTGGGTTGGTTTTCAATTTTTTCACGTATAACATTTATTTGTTGCTAACTACACTCATCATGATGTATACTAAATCTCTTAATGTTATCTCCTCTCTAACTGAAATTTGGGGTCCTTTAATGGACATTTATCCAGTCCATGACCTACACTCTCTAGAACCTATCATTTTCTCTGTTTTCATTAAACACACTATTTTATATTCCACATATGAGCTTCTATGATGTTTATCTTGCTATGTCTGGCTTATATCCCTTAAAAGAAAGTTGCACAGACTCAATACATTTTTCAATGTAATTTTCTTTGTTTTAAAATTTTTATTTCTTTATTTCTTTCATGACAGATTAGTATTCTATTGAACATAGAGAATCTGCCAAAAAAAAAAAAAAACCATGTATATACATTCAAGGAAAGGAAAAACTTGTATGACTATTTTAGTAATAAATTTATTGAGACATCACATCACCATACCTTACATTTGAACACTACAATTAAAAGAGGCATTCAAAGTGATGGCCATTAGCTTCCAGACATGTATCAATATGACAAACTGCTACTTGTGTAACCTTGGTCATTGAGACTGCTGCACATGCAAACATGCATTTTCAACTTCTTCTTTAAGTCTGGAAGTGTAATGGATTTTCTATTTTCTAGGGTTCCCCATACCAGGGTAACATGATCTGTTAAAAAAATCATGTCTTTTTATGAAGTGTGCATAAATTTTTGGTAGACTATATATTTATATTCATTTTCATTTAGTCATCTGATAGTAAGTCCTCGTGACTTACTAGGGGGAGCCTGGGTGGGAAGCCTGGCCCCGGACTCGCAGGTCCACTCTGGGGTGCTTTGCCCTCTGCGCTCAAGGTCGAATAAACTTCCTTTCCTCCTGTAAAAAAAAAATCTCAAGCCAGTAGAATAGCTCTGCGGTACAGTGCTACATATCTTGAGCCCATATCTTGGCTACTATAATGAAGCCATGATAATAGGTATGGACATATGCCCTGACATACTGATTTCAGATATTTTGGATAAACATGCAGTACAGAAATCACAGGATCATATATTTCTCAATTTTAAATGTTGTAGGAAGCTCCTTAATGTTACCATAATGACTACATCAATTTACATTCTCATTAGTAGTGTTCAACGTTCTCATTTCTCAAACCCTTACCAATATCTTCTATCATTCATGTTTTGAATAATAACTTTTCTAAAAGATGGGAAGTGATATCTCATTGTCATTTAATTTGCATCACACTCAAGATTAGTGATGTTAAATGTTTTTCACATACCTGATATCCATTTGTATTTCTTCTTTTGAGATATGTCTATAGAGGTACAATGTCTACCTTACAATCAAGTAATTTGTTTTCTTAGTGTTGAGTTGTCTGAATTCCACATAAATTTGGACAAATTACTCTTACTTGATTTGTGATTTAATAATATCTTCTCCACCTCAGGTTTGTTCTTTACTTTGAACATTGCTTCTTTTGCCATGTGAAGTAAATTTGAAGCTATTTTATTTGCTTTTTTTTCTTTTATTGCCTAAAGCT
Source organism: Heterocephalus glaber (assembly GCF_000247695.1). The sequence goes on along the minus strand of NW_004624959.1, from coordinate 234,716 downwards.
TTTCTCTTTGGTTTTCCTCTAGTAATCTTATATTTTAATGTGTTACATGTAACTCTTTAATTAATTTTTAATTGCTTTCTGTGTACTGTGTAAGATTTAAGTGTCTAATATCATTCTTCACATAGATATCAGTCCTGCCTCCATCATTTATAGGAGACTTTGTCCTTTTCCCCTGGTGTGTGCCTGGAACCATGGTAAAACATCAATTAATCAAAAATTTATGAATTTATGTCTTAGTTCTCTATTCCCTTCCTCTGTTTTGTGCCAGTTTTCATGTCAGTATCATGTACTGTTTACTTCATAATAACTTTTGATGCATTACATTGTTAATTCTGGTGAAATTCAAATTGTCTTTCATTTGTGGATTTGCTCCAGCTTTCAGTGTCACATCTAAACATCCATCACTCCATTTAAAGGTAATTAAAATATTTAGGATTTTTTTCTGTGAGTTTTGTGATTTTAGCTCTTTGTAAGCTATTGATTCATTTTAAAATAAATTCTGTTTAGGGCATGAGCTACAGGTAAGACTTCTTTCTTTATGTATAATTTGTCATCAGAAAGTTTCTTTTTCTTAACTTTATTTTTCAATATTTAATTGACATATAAAATTGTACATATTTATGTTATACAGTGTAATATTTTTAAACATTTATAAAGTGTGATGAACATAGCATAATTGGCACAACTATGTTCTGAAATATGTATCATTTTTCACAACACTTGATTTCATATTAGCTTTTTGCAAATAATTAATGTAAGTAATTATTGTCAACACTACTTTCCCTACTGGGCTATAAAACATTAAAAGTTAACTTTCATATCATGTGTATCTCTGTACCTACTTACCACCCACCTACCAGCTCACATCTCTACACACAAGCACACACACACACACTCACACACACACACAATTGCCAGTCTCTGGTAACTACTATTCTAAAATTCATGTTCTTACCTTCTACACATTTGTAACAATTATCGATATTTGTCTTTTATTCCCTTGTTTATTACACTAATGTAATGGTCTCCAGTTCAATTCATGGAAGACTTTATTCTTTTTGTTGGAAAAAATAGTTCCAATTGTTCAAATTTCACATTTTTATCCATTCATTACTTCAGTTGATTCCATATCATGGCTAATGTAAATCACTGCAATGTATCCATAAATTGAGAGATATTGAGATTCTTCTATATATAGACATCATTTTTCTCACCATCATTATTGAAAACACTTTACTTTTTCCAATGTATTTTCTTGATGCCTTTGTTAAAGAAGTGTAAATCTAAATGACATTGAGATTCCACCTCATCCCAGTCAGAATGACTATCCTCAAGAATACCAAAAAAAAAAATGAATTGTTGCAGGAATGCAGGTAAAAAGGAAACTTTCTACATTGTTGGTGAAAATGTAAACTAGTACAACCACTATGGAAATTGGTAGAGATTCCTTAAAAAAAAGTCAAATATAGGCACATCATTTGATCCAATTGTACCACTCTTAGGTACATTTCTGAAACAATTAAAAGCAATGTACTATATTGACACAAGCATACCCATCAATACAGTGTAACAATTCACAATAGGTAAGCTGTACAAATAACCCATATGCCCATCAACAGATGAATGGATAAAGCAAATGCAGCACATATAAAGAATGGAACATTATTCACACACAAAAATGAATGAAATCATGTCCCTCATAAGAAAACGAATGGAAAGATCATTATGATAAGCAAATAAGCCCCACAACCTTAGCATACTATTAAAACCAGCATCAAAAAGATGGATATATCTACACCTGCCGGTACCTCAAAGCAGTAGCCAGGCCTCATTGGACCACAGTTACATCAGCCTCTAAGTGCCTCACCATTCATATGGAGAAAGAAATCCTGGGGAGGAAATTTCCTGGATAGCCCTCATTGAGGACCAATCCCAGGGTCTCTCTTCTCAAATGACAAGTTGAAATTTTTGTACCCTAAGGATTGACATGTGTGGGGTATTACTGATTTGTGACATGCTATCAAAGCATTTTTCTTCTTATCCCTATACAAAATATTTATTTTCTTTTTAATGACAATAATCTCTTCAGTTAAAATGCTTTTAGTTACAACTTAACACATAATACTTTATGGTCAAAATTTACATTTTTCAAATTGTTATCCTCTGTTTGTTTTTCCAATTCTTGTTATAAATGTTGTTTTAAAAAGCCAAGAGTATCCATCCTACAGCCTGAATGTTGAGTTGCCTTGAAATGTCATCAGCCAGATCAATTAGTCTTCTCTCTTTAATGTATGGACAGAGGATAAATGAATAGCCTTAAGAGACAGACAAAACAATGTGAATTTTCTACCAGAGTGTAACAGATATGACTTCTAGTACAACTGCCAATGGAGTCCTTTTTCCTATCTGAAACCTCCTGAAACTGGCCCTTACTTTCTACATTCCTATTCGAATTCTGGTTTTATGATCTCCAACCAAAATCACACATCAAATTCAGCTTAGAGCATTCTGAGATTTTGAAACTAGTTCCAAAGTCTTCTGAACAACATGGTCAGATAGAATCACTCTACTTTTCTGGTAGAAAATTTCTCTATTAATCAGCTTTCCCTTTGCTGAGACATAATATTCAACATTCACAACTTAAAGGAAAAGAAATTTAGTTTGGTTCAGTATCTCAGAGATTTCAGTCCATGGCTGGCTGGCTACAAGTCAGAAATATAATGGTGCAAACATATTGCAGAGTGAAGCTGCCTAGGTCATGGTACCTGGGAAGTAAAGCAGGGAAACAGAGAAAGAAAGGAAGGAGTGAATTACTTCATCAGAAATGAAATTAATATTTGACTGTACATTTCCTTTTCAGTTTGAGTGAGCAGATCATAAACATTTTAGAAAATGTGGACCATGGCAAGTATAAACTAGAAAGGGGCAAGATGAAAATGTGTGCTGAATTATCATGTTCCTGCTCTTTCTGTAATAATAGACTATGACCCACAACTGCCATTCCTATTCTGAGTAAAGCAGGTAGCACACATTGCTCTATCTTGTGATCAACCAGGAACACCCAAAGAACAGCACATGAGCAAAGAAGGTCCTTCTGGAGTGACAGGGAAGAGGTGTCTTGGGGTGTGATAGAACGGCTTGCCAGCATTCTCCAGGGAGGATGATGTGTATGTGTGTGTGTTCAGAAAGAACAATCCAAACAATCTCTTCCCTCTTTTTACCCCATAACCTGATTGTAGTTACATAAAAGTAGAGCTCTTCTCCCTTTTCTGGAAAAAGGTGGGCAATTTTGATTGGCGGATGGCAATGTATATGGAATGAAATAAACTAAAACAAGTAATGGAACACTTAGCTCAGAGACTGGAATCGAAGATTCCCTCAAATACACTTCATAATATTGTGCTTACCCTCATCCTCCTCCTTTTTATCTTCATCCCCTTCATAATTCTCTGGAATGGAAAAGAACAGTGCAAATGGGTCAAGTTTAAGCTTTTGTGGATGAGATGTCTATGAAGCACAGCATGTGTAGAAGGAAAGCAAAAGTGAATGAGTTGTCTAGGACCCTCATCCCAAACAAGACATAAACTTTACATCTGCATAGCTTAAAATTTTCTGTTAGTATTCCTTCATCAGGTCACCAAAACTGTCCTGTTAGTCCTGATGAAGGGGGAAACCTTTCTGATAGTCCTTTCTCACTCAACACTTACTAGAAATAGCTGATTCTGGGCTCAGACATGGCCAGTGGATGCAGATCAGAGGGAACTTGCCTGCATTGTAATCTGGCTCCTTCCTCAGCCTTATTATGAACACTGGGCCTGATAGCAGCTTCATCATTTGGACAAGCACAGAAGGAGGAAACACTGGCTTAGAGCCCAATGGACCTGACCCACCAAACTGAAGGACTGGAGATAAATGCTGATTATTCACTATTATATGACCTTGGAGGCTCTGCGCACAGAGCTCAGAGTTAAATGAATTGGGCCATTTTAACCTAATTTCTAAGGAAACCATAATATTAGTGTAAGCAAAAGAAAAGACAATGAATGTCCACAAAACTTTTGCAAGTCATTCATCTACTCAGTGGAAAGTTCAGGGTATAATTTACTGGTTTTCTGTTTCTTTTTATCTTTCTAATTGGGATCCATCTTTACTTTACTTCATATATGTACACATGTGTGTGTGTGTGTGTGTGCAGCCCTTCAGCTTGATATCAATCTGACAGTGATCCTAATAATGCTGAGGAAGGGGCCAGAGTCCTGTAAGATACAAGGCAGGAGAACTGTTTCAGATCTGCATATATATATATACATATATATGTATATATGTGTGTGTGTATATATATATATATATCTTCTTTACAGAATACAGAATTATAAAATCCTATAAACAAAATATTGTCAATGAGACAAGACAGCAGATACAGAGAGCTAAACAGAGACTAAGTCCCTCAAAATCAATTTCCTTCAGGGTCAGAGCCTAATAAGTAACACTGCTAAACTAAACTGGGTTCATTCACAACTGCTTCCTGCCATCACCTGCAGGAGAAAGACAGGTGAGGGCCTGGGTAGGAGGTCGGGTATATTATCTCTGTCACATTAAGTAGCTGATGCCATACAACAATGAGGTAAGGCAGGTGGGGTTGTTTCTTATTAGTTAAGAAATATAGGGAAAGAAACAGGCCTGGGTCTTGACTAATAGTGAAAAAGACAGGGCCGGAATGAGATGACCTTCTGTGTGGCATCAAGGTCCTCTCCACTGGGTACTATGCAAAGATACTTCTCTCATGTGCCTCCACTGGGCTTCAAGTCGATCATTACAAAATGCACTATTTAATTTGTACTATTTTCTTATATTTGTAAGCCATACTGCTTTTCTCCATTCATTACATTAATAACTAGTGGTATCAATTATGTGCACCCTGTTGTGCAACCATCACTATCATACATTTCCAGAAAAATTTCCTCTTTCCAAACTAAAACCTAGCATTGATTTTCAAACTCCACATTCCTCCCTTCTCCTTACTTTGGAAAAAACCATTCCACTGTGAAACATGACGATATGTTAAAGACTAAAATCTCCAATAAGTAGGCATCATATAGGTCTGCATGTTACTTTTCCTGCCTTTTCCACCCTTCATTCCAAATGGATGCCACAGGTCCTGAGAGGAGATTGCTATGCTGTGGAGACTCCTCAGAGCACTTTTAAAATCCTGTTTCTCAGACCCCAGAAGAAAATTCAGCATACAGTTGAGTAGAACAACAGTCCACAAAGAACAAGCTGCATTGCTGAATTGTCTGAGTTTTCTGAGATGGAATATCAAGACGGGTCATAAATAGGTGGCTCTGTATTGCTTCAACACAGTTTGAAAATGAAAACAAAGTGAAGAAAATGAAACAGATATATGGATACCCAGCAGTCTCTATTTGTTTTGAATTCGTGTTTTCAGAAGTAAAACATTTCCACCTGACATCCATATACTTTAGCAACACTTCTCAGGTCTCATAAGCACAATCTTATTAAACTTTTGCAATATTGAATTGTTTGTGGTTCACATTATTCTATACAAATCTTCTTGAGTGTCACTCCAATGAAGAAGATCAAGATCATTAGATGTAAATGTTTCATTATCACAGTAAAACAAACCAACACTTTTAAGAAAAAATAGATATGAATAGATGTCTCCATTTAAAAAGAATATTCTGAGTAAAAGAAATTAAGACAGTCAAATATACTTTATTTTATTTCAACACATTAGGACAGATTAAATTAAGACTAATTGAAACACTGTATAACTAGGAAAATATTATCTGAACACTAATCAAAACCAGTAGCTCATAATTTAAAAATATTGTTACATCCTTTTTTCTGTATGCTCCAGTGGCCTGTGAATAGTGTTTAATCATTAGTTTCTGATTACAAATCTTATATATGGTTGCAAACTTTAGCACTAGGAAAATCTCAAAGCTGCTGGTTTCATCTCCAACCTTCTTATGCCCAGTTATGTGATTTTTCACATCAATCCTTTCTAAAAGTTAGATTGAAATTCTCTTCGTTTAGCTGCTGGAAGAAAACAGATTTATTAGTCAGCTCTCAGTATAATTTAATGGGGAAAATATTTTTAAAAAGAAAATTACTGCAAACCCTTTGACTGTTTCTCTTCCTATAAATGAAAATTCCTCAATATTGTGTATTATTACTGTCAATAATTCCCACTCCCTACTGGAGACCGTTGCAGTTAGGTTCCAGTTTCCTGCCAAGTGTATTGCTGGAGACCTCTGCAATCAGGTTCCAGTCCCCACATGCCCAGTGTGTGATGCAAGCCTGAGGAAAAAAGTACACTATGAGACAGAACTAATAGAGAGAAACTAAGGTATCAGGATGCCCAATGCTGGTGCAAATGACAAAGGTGCTGGCTGGTCCCAGGCACTGACTTTTATTAGCAATCAATTGGGGGTAAAGATAATGTGTGGTTTCCATGGATATTAATGCAAACAAGGCTAGAAAGGACAAGACAAAGCATTCTTAAGATAGGAACAGAATAGACAAAATGGATGATTGTAATTAGAACATTGTCCTTCCAGTCTGAAGATTTTAGTTGTGGGAACAGAATTTGGGTATGAATCACTCTGACCTCGGCACATAGGCTTGGGCCAGACTCACTTCTATAAACAAGCCAATAGTGGGGTTAACTCTTTGCAGCCTGCTTAATCAATGTTATGGTTCTCTTAAGTGTATGACTTAGGCCTGAGAAAAAAACCTGAAAGACAGAAACAAAGGAGCCAGGACAACCAATGCTGGTGCAACCAACAAAGGAGCTGGTCATTCCCAAGCACTGATTTTTATTGGCAATCATTTGGGGTAAAAGAAAGCTATGTGCAAGTGCACGAATACATGGGGTTTCTATGGAAATTAACATAAATCAGGCTCATAAAGGACAAGACAAAGCACAATTGAAGCAAAAACACAGTAGACAAAATATATGGTTGTAATTAGAGCATTTTCTTTCTTTCTAGTCAGAAGAGTTTGGGTTGAACTTAGCATGTAGGCTTCAGCCAGATCCACTTCTATAAACAAGCCAGTTGTGCAGTTTACAGCCTGCACTGTTTACAGCCTTCTTTGGGACATAATCAATATTTCAGTCGCCTACAACTATCTAAGACATAGATATGTAATAGTACAGGGTTCATAATTTATTCTTCACAGAGATTTGAATTATTGTCTATGAAACTTTAGGTCTGCAGGATTCCACTCTCCTACACACCTGTCTCCAAAGGCAATGATTGTCAAGAATTAGGTGAGTAGATTTTCCTCTCCATATCCTCAGTTCAGAATAGGTTTAGGTATCCATAGACAATTTGCTTTAAAGCTTACCTAATATGTACCTAATATTAAAAAAAAGTGTACCTAATATTGGTTTAGTATTAAAAAACTTTTTTGTTATGTAAAAATACCTAAAGCTTTTTAATATAGTCTACAATACTATTGCCCCCAAATGTGCTTGTTTTTATATAAGTTTAATTTCTCTTTTTAGCAAATCCTTAAACTGATGCACTGCCTTAGCAGTCACCAATATAACTGAACCAAGAAACTCTACATCATCTCTTCAATAAATTTCCCAAAAGTCTTCCGGGTGATACTCATGGAAAGATAAAGGCTCATAATTCTGACCTAATGTTTGAATTCCCTGAATGGAGGAAATATTTATACAGTAATAGAAAAGTATCCTTGAGAGATGAACAAATGAAATATGGTGCTGTTGCAGAATATCAGAACTGGGATACAGACAGCACCTAGAACTTTGGAGGCAGAAGACAGCTGTATTTACACTGGTGGACCTGACTGGGACCTTTTCCCAAAGAAGTCAGGCAAGAATATTGGCAGACCAGCAGTTTTATAGGGTTGTAAGCAGGAGGTACAGAAGCAGAAGCAGAGTATTTTGCAGTTGGTTATTTATTTGACATTTTAAAAATATCTATGAGGCTCAATTCCTTTGGAGTTTCCCTGAGAGTACAGCAAGCAGAGTTTACACAAAGCAGAGCAGCAGAAGGGGGCACAGCAAGGAGTTTTGGCAGGACTTTCTGAGTCCATTACACTCCTTGGGGACAGATTACAGAAGTTGTCATGGCTACTCAGGTACATTCTACAAAAAGCATATTTACCTAGTTAACACATAGTTGTTTAATAACACAGTTAACTCTTATTTGCCCAATGTAGTTAGTTTTTGTTAGCAATATATCCACCTGGCTAGACATTTCTTTTCAGTGCCAGGAAAATGTGCGATGATGTTCTTAGAGAAGTTTTCACAAAGAGGAAGATTAAAAAAGATTATTGATTTAGAAGCCCAAAAGGAGTTGGAAAATTTCACATCCTCAAGAAGTTATAGACAGTCCCGTGATGGACGCGGCTTTCCACTGGCTGACAGTGCCCTGAGGGAGGCTTTTGTCTCTGGTGGCCCTGTGACAACCTCACTGGGCGAGTTGCTCTGGAAAATCGCCACCCATCAGAGGCGCCTATACAAGAAATTTTGGAGACCGCTAGTGCGTTGCTTAAAAATGTGTCTGTTCTCAACAGAAACAAAATTCTGGTACTCTGGGCAGTCCAGATGGCCCAAAGAAAGGAAAACAGTTTCTTCTCTCCTGAAAAGGCCAAAGGACCAAGACAAGAATCAGAGGATTTTGGTAAAGATAGTGATGAAGATGAATGTACAGTTTCTTTGACTAATGGCACCTCTACTTTGACTGAAGCAGAAGCTGGGATAATTGAGAACATTCATCTAAGAAATTTCCTGTGCCATTTGATGCTTGGGCCTTGCAAGTTCAGTTCTAAGGTCAATTTTGTTGTTGGCAGCCATGGAAGTGGGAAGAGTGCCGTACTCACAGCTCTCATTGTTTGGCTTGGTGGAAAAACAGTCCCTACTAACAGAGGATCCTCTTTAAAAGGTGATGTGAAAGATGGACAGAATTCAGAGGATATCACAATCACTTTGAAAAACAGAAGAGATGATGCCTGTAGAGCAAATGTGTATAGTGACTCCATAGTTGTGCAGCAGCACATCAGCATGGATGGATGTTGATCCTATAAACTGAAAAGTCAAACAGGCACCATGATTCCTACTAGGAAAGAAGAGCTGATTGGAACTCTTGATCATTTTAACATCCAAGTAGATAATCCTGTTTTGTTTTAACACAAGAGATGAGCAAGAGATGAGTAAGCACTTCTTGCAGCCTAAAAATAAGGGAGACAAATACAAATTCTTCATGAAAGCAACCCAACTTGAACAGATGAAGGAAGACTATTCATACATTAGACAAAAGAAAGAACAAAGGAGCAGATAAATCAAAGGGAAGAGCAATTCACTGAACTAAAGCACCAATGTTTAGAGAAAGAGGAACGCTTTCAAAGTATTGATGGTTTAAGTACAATGAAGACTAATTTAGAGTATTTGAAACATGAAATGGCTAGGGCAGTGGTCAATGAAATTGAAAAACAGTTGAATGCTATCAGAGATAACATCAAAATTGGAGAAGATCATGATGCTAGACTTGACAGGCAAATGGAAGAGCAACAGGTCAAGCTTAATGAAGCAGAAAAAAAATACAAGGATATTCAGGATAAACTGGAAAAGATTAGTCAAGAGGCAAACACATGAGCACCAGAATGTATGGCATTAAAAGCAGATGTCACCACTAAGAAAAGGAGCTATAATGAAGCTGAGGTTTTATCTAACCATTCCCTAAGTGAATACAAAGCATTAAAGAAAGATGACAAGCAACTTGGTAAAATAATTGAGGAACTTAAAAAAAGTGCTGATCAATTTTTTGGAAACAGAATGGTTAGAAAGGCAAAAAAAAAATGTTGGTTAAAAGAAAGATTAAAGGCCTTTCAGGACCAAGAAAATTCAATCAAGAGAGGGAGCAGTTTCAGCAGGCCATAGAAAAGAGCAGAGAAGAATATGCTCAGCTTAGGAGAGAAGAATTAGATGTGAAGCATGCACTGAACTATAATTAAAAGTTAGCAAAACTAATCAACTAAGATGATTTGGTCCTCATGTTCCAGTTCTTCTGGAAGCAATAGATGATGTTTACCAACAGGGATATTTTACCCACAAACTTGCAGTCCCTTTAACAGCTTGCATTTGTCTTTGGGACCCTGAGCTTGCCTTGACTATTGAATCCTGCTTGAAAAGGCTTCTTCAAGCCCACTGCTGCCATACTCATGCTGATGAAAGAGTCCTTCGGGCATTAATGAAAAGATTTTATTCTCCTGGGACCTCATGGCCACAGATAAAAGTTTCTGAATTTCAGAATTAGATATATGATGAAAGACACAGAGCTGTTCATCATCCAGAGTTTCCAACAGTTCTGACAGCATTATAAATAGAGAATTCAGTTGTTGCAAATAGCCTGATTTACCTGAGAAACATAGAGAGTGTACTGCTAATCAAGAGTAATGCTGTAGCTCATGCAGTAACGCAGTCCCAACAGCCACCCAAAGGTTGTAGAGAAGCTTTTACCACTGTTGGTGATCAGGTTTTTGCAGGACATCATTGTTCACTGGAAAATACAAGGCCTAAGTTCCTAAGCAGAGATGTGGATTCTGAAATAAGCAACTTGGAGAATGAAGTTGAAAATAAGAGAGCCCAGTTAGTAAATCTTCAGTAACATTTTTCTGCCCATGAAAAGGATATTAAACAAAGTGAAGAACTTCGTAAGAGGTGCCAGCTACATTATGAAGAGTTAAAGATGAAAATAAAAAATATTTCTGAAGTTTGGGAACTTGAGTATATAGAACACAAATCTGTAGATATTGCAACCTTGGAAGATGAAGCTCATAACAATAAAATCAAAATAAAAATGACTGAGAAACAGAAGAAATAACAAAAAGAAAATTTGGAGCATTTTAAAGTCCGAAATAAGAAGCAGAGAACAAGTATGATACAATTAAATTGAAAACTAATCAACTATCAGAACTAGCAGATTCACTTAAGGATGAATTAAACCTTGCTGATTCTGAAGTGGATAACCAGAAACGAGGGAAGCGGCATTATGAAGATAAGGAAAAAGAACACTTGGATACTTTAAATAAAAAGAAATGAGAACTGGACATGAAAGAAAAGGAGCAAGAGGAGAAAATATCACAAACAAGACATCTGCCTGGAATGGATAGAAGTAAAGAAATCTGCATCAATACTAGATAAAGAAATTAACCAATTAAGACAAAAGATACAGGCAGAACATACTAGTCATGGAAATAGAGAAGAAATAATGAGGCAGTACCAGGAAGCAAGAGAAACTTATCTTGACCTGGATAATAAAGTAAGGACTTTAAAAAGGTTTATTAAATTACTAGAAGAAATAATGACTTACAGATATAAAACATATCAACAATTTAGAAGGTGTTTGACTTTATGATGCAAATTGTACTTTGACAACTTACTCTCACAATGGGCCTATTGTGGAAAAATGAATTTTGACCATAAGAATGAAACTCTTGCTATATCAGTTCAGCCTGCAGAGGGAAACAAAGCTGCCTTCAGTGACATCCGAGCTTTGTCTGCTGGCAAATGCTCTTTCTCCACAGTGTTCTTCATTCTTTCCCTGTGGTCCACCATCCAATCACCTTTCAGATGCCTGGATGAGATTGATGTCTACATGGACATGGTTAATAAGAGGATTGCTATGGACATGATACATAAGATGGCAGATTCTCAACGTTTTAGACAACTTTTCTTGCTTACCCTGCAAAGTATGAGCTCACTTCCTTCCAGTAAGTTGATTAGAATTTTTCAGATGTCTGATCCTGAAAGTGGACAAGCTACGTTGCCTGTCCGACCTGTAACTCAGGAGGGTGAAGATGAGTGCAGCTGATCTGTGATTTAGCATAGCTCATCCTCATGGGGGGCTGCAAGGGCAAGAATGCTGGACTGTTCAGGTGAAAAAATAAGATGGGGTTAATGCTCAAGAAAAATGGCCCATTGCATCGGGCCACAATAAAATGTGTCAATAAGCCCAGAAAGCCAAGTACAGCCAGGAGGTTAAAACTACTGTTGCTTTCCTTTGAGAAAGATCGGTTTCACAGTGCTGTTTTTTAAATCTGCTTGGTTTTGAGGATTTTGGTTTTTCATTTCACCGTCCACTTTTATGGACTTATAGAAGTAGTATTTCATACACATGTATGTGTATTTATCTGCTTAGCTTGGGTTCGTTTCTGTAATATTTTGTAAGAATTAAAATAAAAGTTTGAGTAACAGTTTATATTTAGTTTTGCTTTTCCAGAATATTACATTCTGTAGCTAAACAATCAAAATCAGAAGGGAGGGATTTCTCATTACATAGGGTGGGGTACAAGGGTGGTTTTGGACAAAGACTAGTTTACAGTGGACTTTGTGTCTGGTTTTCATCCATTAATTAGGAGGGATTTACATGGCACTATAAGTACACTGTGTAGTTCCTGCTTATAGGTAAATTTTTTGATACTGGGAATCAAACTCAGGACCTTGTGCTTGTGAGGCAGGCACTGGAACCACTGAGCTTAATCCCTGGCCCTCTGTAGGTAATTTTTAACCCTGGGGCACAACTATAGATCTGGGCTATAACTTTTAATTGTTGTATTTCATCAAATTTAAGATGCTGTCTATTTATGAGATGCTCTTTTGAAGTCATGAGGCCCTGTTACTCTGACATAGTGCATTCTCAGTCCTTTACTGTCCTCTATCCAAGTGAGAATCTGAAACTGGACACAGGACCAAACCATGATGTAGCTTGTCCACCCTGACCTGTGGCACCCTGGCTGGGTTGAAAAGCCCTTAGCTTGGAGTCCAGGGCTCTCAGGTCCTGGGGTCTGTTGAGAGGACACAAGCCAGAGGGACCATGCTAAGCAGGCTCAGAAGACTGGGAGGAGAGCAGCTAGTAGCTGGCTGTGTGAGCCAGAGGCCACCCTGGATGGCAAGCTCATGAGATCAGCTATAGAAGCATCTTGACTTTAGAGATGCTAAGAAGTGTGCTGCTTAGAATGATCAGATACAGTTTATTGTAAAAAAATGGAATTTATGAACTTTAAAGAAAACATGAATATGACTTCTCTTATAAGCTTTGATACTAGCATTAGTGTAAAACTTTGTAAAACGCTTTGAATACCAAAAAGAATTCCTTAATATTACCAGCAATAAATATTAGAATACATATCTATAAAATTGAAAAGGAAGTATTTCAAGACATACCTTAAGAGAAGGGACACTTCTGAAGTTATTGAGGAAAACTGGATTTTGATTTTGGTTGGGGAGGGAGTGCAAATTGAAATCAGTTGCCAAATGAGAAGACCAGGAACTTGTGCTTTCTAATTTAAGAATTTATGGAAAGAAGAAAATGTATGCTGAATGTTTTCAGCATTCTCCACTAACCATACAACGTTTGATTTTAAGTTACACTTATAACTCATTTGTGTCAAAACTATTTCACATTCATGTGCTTTTTCAAATAAAAACTCTATAGAGTTTACCATATGCATAAACTCTACTAGCTAAGAAATTTTAGTGTCTGAAATTTTGTGGCCATTTTGAATGTCACACTTCTTAATAAACATGAGAAGTAGCCTCAGGTGTCTCAGCATCTCCTGCTGAACTGAAAATTATTCACTGCTTTGGCAAGGTTTTGATTTCACCCCTCAGTGAAAAATATCTTCATCTGAAGTGCCAAGTAGTAGTAATATTAAGTACAGTAAAATAATAAAAAGATTGTTCTTTTAAAACTTGTTTATTTTTAAAAATAAAACAAAAAATTTACTTGTAAAAAAGAAGTTATGTGTGTCCATTCTTTTAGTATTCTTGCATTGTTGACTCTTGTGATAGTCATCTTTTATTGTCTACACCTATAAAAACACTCAAATGAATTATGTTAGAAGCCTAAGACTCACTGTTAAAAAGTCCATGATCACTACAAAATTCTTCCTACTATTTTCAGAGAAAAAAGAAAATAAAAAAGGTTTCTTTGCTTGTGATAAAAAAATAATTCTAGTTGGATATTAGAAAGCAGTCAAGTATACATTATTTTATCCTTAAACAATAGAAGTTCCAGTGACTTAGTTTGAAATGACTATACCTCCATAGAATTGTGCTGTCTGTATATTAACTACTTTGATGGTTTCTAAGCAGAAAACTTTGTTACGTTTCCTTTATTATCTAGGTGTTTAATCATTCCATGTATATATGATCTGGCTCCTTGGTGAATTTAAGTTCTCACTTGTATTTTGTTCTCTTTAAAAATCATATAATGCATAGCACATGTCCTAATCTTTGGTGGATTTCAAATTTGGATAGATATGCATTTGTGTAATGTATTTAATCACAGAATATCAGTAATCACTAATGTGGCATTATTGCACATTGACTCCATCTATAACTTAGAAATACTAAATTATAAGATATATATATATATATAAATTTGTAATCTTTTGGTTATATAACAGATCAAACCAATTCATTCTATGCAAAATATCTGGTGTGTATGCATTTATCTTTTTATTTTTTGCCTTTTATTCTGAATACTCTAATACACTAGAAATACAATTTCATCATTTTCATGAATATAAATACTCACATTTATGATTGAGCATTTCAGCACCAGGAAATGCTCAAAATTCCAGATACGAAACCTAGCCATTTTGTGCTTAGTTAGCAGATTTTCACTTCAAACATTCTCACTCGTAGATTCCAATGCACTTACATTAACTAACTGGAGTCCATGAAAGTTTATTACTGTGCTTTCACTATGATTCAATTAGGGGAAATGCAAATAGAAAATTTCAGATAACATTGTAAACAGACCTGGGCTTCTTCCTTATCTGCAAATGGAGATCATACATACTTGGTTTATAGGACTTTTGCAAAACATCACTTCAACTTTTCACAGATAGAAAATGTTGGTCTCATTTATTGATATATTTAATTGGGAACATTTTTAATACCCACTTACTGTACCCTTAATTTGAAATATATGTATACCGAATATCTTCATTTGAAATTCTTAAGTGATCTTTATTTACACAAAGGTTGAAGAACACTGCCTTAGAATATTTCCTGCATTTAGAAAATAATTTCTTATATTAGCATACCATGCAAAAACATCCACTATCTCTATTAAAACATCAAAATGTATTAATGATTGCCTCAGAATTAATGCTTTATGCTGATTTGAACTTTTTACAAATTTAACACATTATACAGATTGGTACTTAATACAGATTTAAATAATTGTCTACTAAACTTTAGTTTTTGACAGCTCTACATGATTCCATTGTCATTCACAAATATCCCTAAAGATGATGCCCGTAAAGAGCTGGGTGAGTAAATCTTACTGTTGATATCCTCATATGAGTATAGACTTATAGAATCCTAAACAGATTCTCAAAAATCTTACCTCAAATATATTTAATATTTATTTAGAACCCATAAACTGTTTTCTTAAAAACATACACTGAAATTAACAGATGTCTTCTAAGCAGTCTACAACATACTTATTGCCCTGAAATGTACTAGTTTATATACACATATAGATTCCAGGCTGTCTTGTATTTATGGATATTTCAAATACTTTCACTGTTGCTCAGCTTTATTAGATGAAAGGACATGATATAATTTGTTACTTTATTATTACCATGGTAATCTTTCAACATTCTTGTGCCTCCCTTCATTTCAAGCAAGTGAAAATTACCAGACACTTTGAGAGTGGAGGATGTTTGTTTTATGTCCAGCATGTGATGTTTACTCAATATTATAATCACTTATGTTTTCCTAATAAAAAGTACTATCATATACATCATATTACTCTTAAGGTATATTTTCAAAAATTTTCCTGAGGTATGTCTAGTACTAAACCTTTCATCATTACTGATCAAGACATTTCACATTCCTTTAGATGAGAATGTAAAGAGGGATGAGAGTTAGGAAATTAATCTGTAAGACGTGATATTTACCTGTCACTAAATTTACAATGTATGTAAATTTATTCAGTTCTATCTGCTCCTATTCCCCAGTGGAAATAGGGAAACTATCACCCATTTCCACAATATATGCATAGCTAAAGAAAGTTTGGAACTCTAATGTTTAGTTGCTGTGGGTTTTCTTTTCAAATAAAGCACTCTACACAACTAGAAATTTTATTGTAAAGGGGCATGGAACCTGTTATGATGTAAAATGCTAATATATATATGTCAGCCTCATTGATGATATTACATCCTTTTCTTTATGTATATAGTTTTTATATCCATGAAAATCATTGCTATGATCTCTGATCAACTGTTCACTTGTGAGCCAAAAGCGTCTACCTATTATTTATCAAATATTTTGTTTTTAATTACTCCTGTGTGCCAAGATGAGATAAAAACTGAGTCAGAAATGAATTTTGTCTAACTACATGCTTGTGTTTGCAGAAAGGAAATACAAAATGTTCCATTATGTATAAAAGAAAATGACAAATTGAAATACCAGAATACTTCATTTAAATGTTGTGAAACTGAATCTTTTGTCATTTATTCTACTGATGATATATACTTTGAATTAAATCATGTTGTTTCTCAACCATCATAGAGTTTCCAGCAGAGGTTGTCATGTCTACACTGTATTTATGTATGGAAAAATTAAACTCTTTTCAGTTTTCAGGGTTGGAGAGAAATCTAACTGGAGTTGATTCTATACATTGAGATGGATGATTTGTAAGAGAAGAACAGGATGTGGGAAGCTTCATGGGAAGCATGGAGTGGGGAGCAGGCATGAGATCAAAAGTAACCATTGTAGACTTTCTTAATCTTTGATGTTCACTTCTAAATTAGATATACTTTCTAACGTGGATGCAGCAGTTTTCACCCCTCTCTCCACAGTGATCTACTTGAGACTCCTAGGGATAAAATACAGTAGGAAATGGGTCCTTCCTGGGGCCACAGGAATAAGAAATGGGTGCTAGGATTTTCAAAGGAAATATGTGCCAGGATTCCCTGGTAAAATGCCCTGTGTGAGTTACCAGACTGCCTTGTGTAAATATTTCTTCACTAGTTTCTATCCAACAACTTCCAATTAATTACACCAAAACGCAGCTCCTCTATTTCCTTTAAGAATAATAATATAGGAGACTCTACTCTGAAATATTGTGCCCATAAAATGAAACAAGTTACATAGAATACATCAATCTTCAGTTATTGCTTCATGATGTTGTGGTTATTTCATCCTCACCATCATCCTCCTACTATAAGTCTTTTGAGATGCTGAGGAAATAGTTTACTGCCACCCATAAAATGCTATCATGGGCTAGATGTCTATGAGAATCAGGACCATTGTTTAAGGAAAGGAAAACTTTGATGGAGATTTGGGTCCTTGTAATAATCAAGTATATACATTTCACAGTCCACTGAGCAGAAACTATGCACAATCACCATCCCATCTCACTGTCAAAAGGTCTTCAAAATGGGAAGTAATATTTCCAAAAGTTCGTCCTTTCTTTAATCCATTATTTTCTGAATTAGGCTTTGTGTCTACTATGGAATATCCAAATGTATCTCACATACCTCATTTCCCTGACATCCAGAAAAAGCTCAAGGACAACCCAGATAATTGTTATGGATAATGTCAAATATAGGCTTCTTTTTTTAGATGAACATGAAAGGAGATACAGATATTTCAAGATGTCAAAAAACACTAGAAGAAGGTCAGGGATTTAGCTCAGTGGTTTTGCTGCCTGCTGCACAAGCACAAGGACCCAAGTTTGATCCCTGGTACAAAAAAGAAAAAACACTAGAAGAGTTGAATGATTATGTCATATGACATAACCTTGAAATCTCAATGCACACAGTTAATAATTATCCACATCGGTCCATATTATTCCAATCTTTGAAATATCTGAAAGTCAATGGAAGTTAAAAAAATGAATGTCACAAAAATATTGGGGTCTTCCATTACATAAAATGTCTCCAGAGTATTATTATCTTTGCTAATTTTTTCTTTTTTAAACCAAGTCCTAAGCTTTTCATTTCCATTGTTCATTGTGGAAAGATATACATATCTAAAGGTATCATTTTAAGCAATTTAAGGTGCAGACTTTGGTTACAGACCTTATAATATTTTGTGTGCAATTGTCACTCTTACCCATATCCAGAAATTTTTCACTTTCCAAAATGAAATTTGCACCTGTATGAAGAACACTAAATACTACCCCTCAAACACCCTTGATTCCATGATGAAACATCATATAAATTTAAAGACATCTAACGTCAGGTCCAATAAAACCAAAGGGAAGTATTAACAGAGAAATTTTAAATTTTACTTTTTATCACATATTGTAAACTAATTTCCAAATGAATGGCAAAGTTCCTAGGATTATATTTTCCAAAGGTGGAGCCTCTTCAGGAAGTTAAGGATGTCCCTGTTCCTCAAACTGTAGATGAAAGGATTCAGCATAGGGGTGACCACAGTGTACATCAGTGAGGCCACCAGGCCTTTGCTGAGAGTGTAAGATGTACTTGAACCAAGATACATTTCAAAGCCTCTGCCATAAATTAAGCAAACAACTAACAAGTGAGAACCACAGGTAGAAAAGGATTTGTACCTCCTTCTAGATGATGGAATTTTCACAAGAGCAGAAACAATCTTATAGTAGGAGAAAATGATCCCTGGCATGGGAATAAAACCAAATAGGATACCAGGAATATATGTGACTATGCTTTTGATTAAGGTATAAAAACATGAAAGGTGAATGAGTTGAGAAAGGAAACAAATGAAATTAGTAATTTCCACATATTTGAAACAGGTAACTTATAAGGCAATTATACTGTGCACCTGAAATCCAAAAGGCTAGGAAAGGCTGACAGCAAAAGTAACTAGACACAGAGATGAGGACTCATAATGACATCATAATGCAGGGGGTGGCAGATGGCCACAAAACAATCATAGGCCATCACAGTCAGAAGCATGTCATCCATACATCCAAAAAGGACAAAAAGAGACATCTGTGTCAGGCAGCCCCCATAGGAGATGACCCTGATGTGAGTAAGGAGGTCCACAATCAACTTTGGGACTATAGAGGAGGTGAAATAGATGCCAGCCAAGGACAGGTTGGAGAGGAAGAAGTACATGGGGGTGTGGAGGTGGGAGGCAGAGATGACAGCCAGGATGTTGAGCAGGTTCCTGAGCACTGTGACCAGGTAGATGGACAGGATCAGTCCAAAGAGGACTGGGTGCAGGTCTGGATCATCTGAGAAGGTCATGAGATAGAACTCTGAGACACATGTGAGATTATTTCTTTCCATATTGCATGAGAACGTTAAGCCACCCTCCTTTAAGAAAATATAATTCTATTGGAAGAAAATTGAAAAGCATTGAAATATTCCATATTTTATACTCACAGACTATTATAAATTTTCTTGATTAGGGTGTCTACAAGTAGTATATAATCTAGGATTCCTTTATTTGAAAATTAAATTACAGTTAATTCTCTTTCATCAGAACACTTTTTTCAGCCATTGTGCTAAAAATAATGAATTTTTCATTTTTCTAATTTTTTTTCTGATTTTATCTTTTAAGGATGTAAGAGCTTACTCCGCCTTTGTATATAAATTGTACATAAATTTTGTTTGTCAATAAATTATTCAATGTGAAACTTTTTTGAATAAATTATTTAATATGAAATCCTTGTCTTTGTTGCATTCAAATATATATATCACAGGTTCGGATACATGCACATAATCTTTGGACATAATTACTAAAAATGTAGATTAGTGTATACGGCTTTTGTCATTAAAAATAATAAATGATATAATGCACCTTTGCCTTTTTAATTTTAACAGGTGTATTTAGTCATAAAATATCAGTAAAATATTTGCTATATAAGACATCTCTTTCTTGAATCTGTAGTCTACTGTAGCTTGATAAAATGCTTTGCTGCTGTTCTGATCATAAACCCTCTAAAATCCAGTTCAGAACACTGGAATCAAAGAAACTCCCAAGGCCCTGGCTGAGCCCCAGTCTTCCTAATTCTAACCAACAGATTTTCACATCAATTTCTACTGAAATGTGAGTTTCATTATTCATATTTCAGCTATGTGATGGAAACTTTGACACATATTTTCATCAAGCCATTCATTCTGTGATTTAATTAGGAAAAAGCCCAAAATAGTTCATGAAATAATTTAAGCATACCTTAAAACTGAGCTGCAATAGAAAAAGCAATGTGAAATCTTGTAAACACACATGCAAATAATGTACTCCCATTCATTTGTAAAATGGGGATAAGAATTACCTACCTTATGTCCATGCTGTAAGAAAATATTTTGAAAATCATTTAAGTTGCATCACTGTTGATGCTAATTTAGGAATATATTTATCTGGAGATAGTGACATATATTCAAATACTCTACACTTAGCCTAACATATTAATCAGAATATGTACATTTCAAATTTTTGTATCACTTTCTAAAATGAGAGTTGAAATCCACTGTCGGAGGTTATTTGCTGCCATTTAGAAATTTTCCCATTCATACCAACTCCTTAGATATTGACATATATAAATATTTAATGATATTTACAACCTCATTAATATTTTTAAATATATGAACAATTACCTAGAAATTTGAGTCCTTTCTAGCATTTCTCTTGCTCTCCTGTCTCCAAAGGAATCTGTTGTGTTGAATTTGATGGGTAGATTTTCTTCTCAGTGTTTCCAGGTCTACAATGACTTATGAATCCACAAGCAATTTTCTTAAAAATTTACCTAAAATGAACTTAAAACTTATCTAAACAATGTGTTACAGAATATCTATTGTGCTCAAATAGAGTAGGTTATATCCAAAAGTAGTAGATTTAGGTCTTCTTCAACCAAATTACAGCCTTATCAGAGAGAAGAGGAAAGGTGGGAGGGAGGGAGGTCTCATTTACCTTGTAAGTTAATCACTATGATAGTATTTTGAAAATTCTTGTGCTTCTTTCACTGTCATTCATGTTAAAATATGTTATAAAATATATTGCATGCATTATATATAATACATATGCAATATATTGTATGTATATTATATATAATGTATTGATATTTTTCTGGTTGCCAACTAATAATGCATGTGAAATTTCATTGTTTTACAAAATAATTGACAAATTTTTACCTACATCCTCCATTCATCAGATAAACTTTCAAAATATGGCTACCATCATTCCAGTAATGATTCCTTTATGATACCACATGAAGGAATTTCATCATCACATGAGGAATAACGTTTCCATTTTGCTTCAACTGTGGAGCCTGTGCTAAGGGATGGCACTGAAGAAATGAGCAAGTTAGTCCTGTGTCACTGACCTGTTACTGAGGGCCGACTGTGTGTGAATTGCACACTGTGCTGCTATGAACATGAGTTTGCATATACTACTATGGCCTGATGCTTTTAAGTCATTTGGGAAGTTACTGGGAAGGATAATAGCTGGGCCAAATGGAACTTATAGTCCTAGTTTATTTGAGGAGTCTCCACACTGATTTCCACATTCTACACTCCCTCCAACAGTGGAGATGGGTTCTCTTTCCCTAACAACCCTGCCAGCATTTTTTTTGGTTGATTTCTTATTAATAACCACTTTTTCTGGAGTGAGGTGGAATCTCAGCATTGTTTTAATTTTCATCTCTCAAATGACCAGTGGCGTTGACCATATTTTTGTAAATTTATTTGCCACTGGTACTTCATCTGAGAAATGTGTATTAGTCTCAGTTTCCCACTTTCATACTGTGTCTCTAAGTGGGGAGTTTGATTTTTTCAGTTCTTTATATATTCTCCATACTAGTCTAAGGAACAGCTGGCAAAAATTTTCCCAGCTCTATGAGTTGTCACTCCACTCTATTAGTGATTTCTTTTGCTGTGTAAAACCTTTTTAGTAAGATGAAATCAAAGTTGTTGATTTCTTGTAACATATCATGTATGACTGGGGTTTTGTTCATTACGTCTTTGCCTATACCTATGTCATCAAGAGTTCTATCTGTTCTTTCTTCCAGCAGATTTAGTCTTTCTGTTTTAATATGTAGATCTTTGATCCAATTTTATTTTATTTTAGTGCATGATGAGAGACATGGGTTTAGTTATAGTCTTTGGCATATGGAAATCCATTTTGTTCCAGCACCATATATTAAAGAAGCTGTATTTCTTCCAGGGAAGGAGTTTGGCTCCTTTGTCAAAGATAAGGTATCTGAGTCTGTCTGGAATTGCTCTTGTATCTTCTAGTCTATTCCATTGATCCTTGAGTCTTTTTTACCCTAGCACCATGCTATTTTTATCACTCTGTAGGATAATTTCAAGTCAGAGATTGTGATGCCCCCTGCCCAGGCATTTTGAGTGATATCTGAGAACTTTTGGTTCAATTCCTCTTAAACTTGTCTAGTTTCTTCGTCTCTTCTATAAGCTTTTTGCAGCATTCTATTACCTGTTACTTGCCTTTCTGTTCATTTGTGCCTCCTTATCTGCCTTAAGAGAGTTATGAGATTTGGGTGGTCTTCTGTTGCTTTGCTTTTACATGTTCCTATGTACATGTATAACCATTTTGTTTTGTTTATGACCAACCAAGAAATACACATATTGCTATAGAGAACAAACCAATTGTCAACCACTATTATGTTACCTTGGCTATAGTAGTAAATTCAGTGGCAACAATGGCATCACATGTCAACTGGAAATTGGCAAACCCCAGGAAACACTTATGACCATCCCTTAACCAGAACAAAGAGAACTATGATTTTAGTGAAAATAATCAATACTACTTCAGACCACTAATTTTTGCTGGATGTAGGCAGCAGTGCCCAGAATCCAATCACATCATTATACTAACTGCAAATTCCTATAGGACTGCCCCCTCTGATAATTTCACCCACCAAACCTGGGCTCCCACAATAGAATACAGGTCCTGTGATCTTGTTGGTCTGACTCCAGGTGTTCCAGGGGTTCCCAGGAGATCCTTATTTAGCTTTTCTCCTCTCTACCATTCTTGGTGGTAGGGCAACATTTCAGTCCTGAAGCAAACCTCTCCTCCTGGATGTTGTTCTCTTCTTCCATCAGGTTCATCTGTTGATTGCCACCTCTGATTCCCTGTGCTTTGGAGACCCCAGGAGGGTGGGCAGTGTTGGTTGGGTGGAACATTTTTATGTATTTATTGGCCATTTGAACTTCTTCTTTTGAGAATTGTCTATTTTAATTGCTCATTTTTAATTGGGTCTTTTGTTTCAGAAGTTGATTTTTAAATTTTGTATATACTCTAGATATCTGTCCTCTATCAGAGGATTAGCTGGCAAAATATCATTCTCATTCTGTAGGTTGTCTCTTGGCTCTATGATTGTTTTCTTTGCTACATGGGAAAATTCCATTAGTGTAGTGCTATTTGTTGATTCTTGCTATTAATTCTTGTGAAAAGAGTTCTGTTCTGCATGTACTTCTCTATTTCAATAGTTTTATCATTTTCTCTTGGAGAAAATTTAGTTCTTCTGTTTTGATATCTAAGTTTTTCATCATTTTGATTTGATTTTAGTACAGGGTGAGAGAGATGACTCTAATTCCATTCTCCTACATGTGAACAACCAGTTTTCCCAGAAGCATTTGTTAAAGAGGCTGTCTTTAGCCCAATGTATATGATTAGCTTATTGGGAAATAATCAGACAGCTAAAGGTACATTGGGCTACTTCTACGTCTTCTCTGTTACTTTGTTATGCACATATATTTTTTGTGGGCAGTGCCATTCTTCTCTTATTTACTGTAGTTTTGAAGTCTGGGCCCATGATACATCCTGCTATGAGCATTTTCTCGGCATGTCTTTAGCTATTCTGGTTTCTTCTGGTGCCATAAAATTTTTAGAATTGTTTTTTTCTACTTTTGCAAAGAAAATTGTTAGTTTTGATTTAAGTTGCTTTAAATCTATATGTCATTTTTGTTAATATGAACATTTGACAACATTGTTTCTGCTTATTCATATCAAAGTCATGTCTGTCAATTTTCACATGTCTTCTTCAATCTCTTTTTCAGAGTACTATAAGTTTCATTATAGAGGTCTTTTATTTCATTTTTTAGGTTAACTGCTAAGTTTAAATGTTTTTTTAAAAATCTTATTGTAAATGGAATTGTTTTCCTGACATGTTTCTTGGGTTCATGATAGATTTATAGGAGCACTGTTGAATTTTATGTGTCCATTTTCTATTCTGCCACTTTGAAAATGTTGTTTGTAAGGTCTAAGAGTCTTCTGGTGGAATTTTTGTCTTTTATGAAAACATCCATGTCATCTGCAGAAAGTATCGTTTGACTTATTACTTATTTTTTCCTTTTTTATCTTCTTTGTCCTGATTGTTCTGTTCAACATTTCATGTGAACTGTGTTTTCTTCAGATCTTTTTCTTTATTAGTATATTTTCAGTACAGAATGTTAACATTCCTCATGGGGTTTTGGTACACCTATCTAAAACATCTTAAATCCTTTTTTCATACAATTTTTCTTCACTCACTCCTGCTCCACTCATCCCTTTCTCCCTTCTTGTTTCCTTTTTTGGCATGTGTTTGAGGTACATAATGTTTCTATTAATTGCGTGTGGTACATACATGTACATAACATATCTTAATTGCTTTTTAAATTTCCTTTCCTTTCTCTCTCTCCCCCCTTACTCCATCTCTTGATTTCCTTCTCCTTTGAGAAAAATCTACCTTCCTACTTCCTGTTCTCTAACTCTTATTTTATTCTTTGGTTATAATTTGGGTTTGTCATATAAGACAAACTATGTAATATTTGTTTGTGTGTCTGGTTTATTTCTTTTAACATTATGGTCTCAAAGTGCATCCCTTTTGCCACATATGACTCAAGTTTATTATTCTTTATGGTAGAGTCATATTCCAATATGTATAAATACCACATTTTCTTTATCCCTTCATCTGTTAATGGATGTAGGCCACTTCCAAGATGTAGCTATTGTAAATTGTGCTGCTATAAACATGGATATGTATGTATCATTGAAGTATGTTATTTTTAACTCTTTCAGGAACATAACTAGAAGGATAATAGCTGGTTCAAGTGAAATTTCTATTTTCATTTTTTGAGCCCTCTCTATACTGATTTCCATCAGGGTTGTACTAGTTTGTATTCCAAACCAACATCAAGGAATCTATTAATCAGGAGTGATAAGAGTGGACATATAGTATGATGTTGGCAGTGGGTTGTTATAAATGGCTTTTATCAAATTGAGGTAAGGTCTTTCTGTAACTGTTCTCACTGTGGTTATTTTTATCATGACTTTATTTTGCATTTTGTTAAATGCTTTGTCTCTATTGAGACTATCATGTGATTTTTTATTAATTAAATTTATTGGTACATTTTATGTATACAATATCATGACATTAATCATTGGGTATTTGTTACTTTACATGATATGGCTTGGTTCTTGTTTTTCCCCACTTCCCTGCCCTCCCTCCCACCCCTTCACCCCTCCACCCCTCCCTATTTACAGAGACTTTGTTTGCATTTTTTCCTATTCTCATATTTTTTTCTTTCCCTCTTCCTTTTCCCCTAACCACTCACTTCAACTTGCCCTTCCACTTTTGAACTTTTCTTCCTATATTACACTGTCTATTATAGGTTTTGATCCTCATTTACATGTTTAATTTCTCACACTAGTGAAACTGTTCAGTATTTACATGTGTCTCTTATTTATTTCACTTAAGTGTATGGCCTCATTGTCAATCCCTTTAGGTACAAATGTCTCTAGTTTCTCATTTTTTATGGCTTCATAGTACTGCATTTTACAAGAAAAAAAAAACACATCTTCTTTATCCAGGCAACAGTTGATGGGCATTTGGGCTCTTTCCAAGATTTAGCTATTACAAACATTGCTGCTCTCAACATTGGTGTGCATAAATCACTATGTATGATGCTTTTGATTCTTTTAGGAAGATACCAAGCAGGAGAGTAGCTGGATCAAATGGGACATCTAATCCTAGTTTTTAAAGGTATCTCCATACTGATTTTCATAGAAGTTGGAACAGTACACTCCTGCCAACAGTGGAGAAGGATTCTTTTCCCCCAACACCCCTGTGAGCATTTGTTTTTGGTTGATTTCTTGATGGCAGCCTTTATTTCTGGAGTGAGGTGGAATCTCAGCATTATTTTCATTGCAACTTTCAAATGACCAGTGATGTTGAACATTTTTTCATGTGTTTACATGCTGTTACTATTTCTTTATCTGAGAAATATTTATTCATTTCAGATGCTTATTTATGGTTTGGGTCTTTAAATGTGGGAGATCTGATTTTTTTCAAATACATTATATATTATAGACAGTAGACCTTTGTCAGAGGAATGGCTGGTAAAAATTTTTTCCCACATTGTGGGTTGTCTTTTCATGCTGTTGGTGGGTTCTCTTGCTGTGCAGAAGCTTTGTAATAAGAAGAGATCCCACTTGTTGATTCTTTGTGCTAGTTCATGGGCAACTAAGGTTTTGTTCATAAAATCTTTTCCTATGGCAATGTCTTCAAGAGTTCTACCTAACCTCTCTTCTTGCCAGTTTAGTGTTTCTGTTTGGATCTGTAATCCATTGTGATTTTAGTTTAGTGCATGGTGAGAGATATAGGCCTAGTTTTAATCTTTGGCAAGTTGAAACCCAATTTTTCCAGCACTATTTATTAAAGAGGCTATCTTTCCTCCAGTGAGTGTATTTGGCTCCTTTATTCAAAGATGAAGTGGCTAAGTGTGTCTGATGTTGTTTCTGCATCTTCTAATCTGTTCCATTGATCCTTGGGTCTGCTTCTTTGCCAGTACCATACTGTTTTATCACAGTAACTTTGTAGTATAGTTTAAAATTGGGACTTGTAATACTCACTACCTTGTCTTTGTTGCTGAGAATTGCTTTTGGTATTCTAGGTCTCTTCTTGTTCCAAATGAATTTTTGGATTGCTTTTTCAAGATCCATGGAGTATGCTGCTGTAATTTCAATTAAGATTGCATTGAATCGACACAGCAGTGTAGGAAGTATGGCCATTTTTACTATATTAGTTCTTTCTAGAAGAGATCAAGGGACGTCTTTCCATTTTCTGATATTCTAGTTGCTTTTTTAAAAGTGCTATAGTTTTCAGAGTAGAGGTTTTATATTTCTTTCATTGATTCCTATTTCATTTTTTTGGATGCTATTGTGAAGAGATTTCTTTCTGCATTTCCTTTTTCAGTGAGTCTGTTGTTTGTGTACAGGGAAGCTATTTATTTTTGTGTGTTGACCTTGTATCCAGATACTGTGCTGAATTTGGTTATTAAGTCTAGAGGACTTTTGGTGAAGTTCTTAGGGTCTTCTATATAGAGTATCATGATGTCTACAAATACTGACAATGTTACTGTTTTGTTTCCTATCATTATTTATTTTATTTCTTTCTCTTCTCTAATTTCTATGCCTAATGTCCTGAAACTATATTGAATAGGAGTGGTGACAGTGGACATTCTTGACTTGGGGAAGGATTTCAGTTTTTGAAAATTTAGTATGATTTTTGGCTGTAGGTTTTTTATAGATAGATTTTATCAGGTTGAGGTAGAGACCGTCTATTCCAATTTTTTGTAGGGTTTTTATCATGAATCATGTTGTATATTGTAAAAGGCTTTTTCTGCTTTTAATGAGATAATCATATGGTTTTCATTCTTGGCTCTGTTAATATAGTTTATTACATTTATTGATTTCCATATATTGAGCCATCCCCGCATCCCTGGAATGAATCCCACTTGTTCAGGGTGTACGATCCTCTTTATGATCTTTTTCATTATATTTTCTAGTATGATATTAAGGAGTTTTGCATTTATATTTGTTAGTGAGATTGGCCTATAGTTTTCTTTTTTGGTTGGGTCTTTTTCTGCTTTAGAGATCAAGGTGATGCTAGCTTCCAGGAATGACTTTGGGGGTATTGCTTCCCTTTCTATTTCATTGAAGATTTTAAACATTAGTAGCAATTATTCTTCACTAAATGTCTTGTAGAATACAGCAGAAAAGTGATCAGGGCCTTGGATTTTCTTAGTTGGTAAGATTTTAATTACAATTTCAATTTCATTGATTCATATTTGATTGTTAAGAATTTTTAGTTCAACTTTGGTTATTCATGAATATGTAAGAATCTGTCCATCTCTTCTATGTTTTCCATCTTATTGGCATATAGGTTCTCAAAATAGGTATTGGTGATCCTATAAATGTCTGCTGGCTACATTGTAATTTCACCCTTTTCATTCCTAATTGCTTGGATTTCATTCTTTTCTTTCTGTTTTTAATAATGTTGGCTAAGGATTTGTGAATTTTGTTTATTCTTTCAAAGCACCAACTCTTTTCTTCTTTGGTATTTTGTATCATTCTCAGTCTCCATTACATTGATTTCTTCTCTGATATTTATAATTTCCTCCCTTGTATGAGCTTTGGCTTTCTCCTGTTCTTTTTTTTTCCCTAAAGAGTTTGAGTCTCAGCATCAGGTTGTTTATTTAAGCTCACTCTGTTTTCCTAATATGAGTATTCAATGCTATGAATTTCCCTCTTAAGACTGCTTTCATTGTGCCCCATAGGTTCCAATATGTTGCATTGGCATTTTTATTTAATTGTAGAAACTGTCTGATTTGTTCTTTAACTTTTTTTGTGACCCATTGGTTATTCACACATGTGTTATTAAATTGCCATGTGTTTATAAAATTCTTGTCATTACTTTTGCTATTGAGCTGTAATTTCATTACATTACAGTCTGATAACATTCAGGGAATAACTTCACTAACTTTGCACTTATTTAAAACATTTTCTTTGAGCAAGTATATGGTCTATTTTGGACCCATGTGCAGCTGAAATTAAGGTGTATTCTTATTTTGTGGAGTGGAACACTCTGTATACATCTGTTAAGTTCATTTGTTCAAGGGTTTGATTGAGTTCTAGTATTTTGTTGTTTATTTTTGTCTAGTTGTTCTATTTGTGACAGTGGAGTATGGAGCTCACCTACTAATATTGTATTTGTGTTTATTTTTCATGTCTGTTAGTATTTGTTTTATATAATTGGAGGCACTAATATTTTGAGCATATATACTTATGATTGTCATCACTTCCTCTTTGATTGTTCCCTTTACAAGGATGTAGTGTCCTTCTTTGGCAATCCTGTGCACTGCAGTGTCAAGTATGAAAACGTCGAGTACTATGAAACACTTTTGATTTTTTTACAAATTTATGTACAATAGCCCCATTCTATCTCAGTAAGTTATCTAGTAAATTGGGTTAATTATTTTCTCATATCACAATATGATCACTTGATAAAAATGCAAAAAGAAAAGAATAGAAAGTAATGTAAATATTCTAAGATCACGATACACAGCCTATTTATAAGCATTATTCTGTAATTAGTTTTGTTATCAAAAATTCTTTTCCATAGAACTGTTTTATATTTTCTTTATTAGTATCTACTTGCATTTCATTAAACTAATTTTTTTAAAAATACAAAAAAAGGAAACAATGTAAATACACCTGGGTGTTATCTTGCTCTATAAAATGGAAACAGTGACTATCTACCTTTTTAATGTTATGGTAAATTATTTTTAAGAATATTTTTAAATTGCATAGACTTGTAGCGTTCAGTTTCTCTTATGAATTCAGAATATGCCAAAAAATATATACACACTTCAGCAGTTTGCCATATTAATAAATATCTGGAAGCTAATGACCACCACTTTGAGCACCATTTGTAATGGTAGACACCAAAGGTAACTTGTATTTATCTCGTGATGTCTCAATAAATTTAATTAAAATATTTATATAAGTTTTTCTTTACTGATGTATATATATTTGGGCTGATTCTGTATATTTACTTGTAGATATTTTAAAATATCAAGATACTCTAGCCTTCAACCAAATCTAATGCTTTCAGAATATCTTCATGTAGATTTCCTGGTGGTCCTTTCCTATAACAGAATTGACAAAAACAGTCCTCGAACATATTCTGATATTTAGAAAATGAACCACTACTATCATCTACAGATAAGGCCTATACCACAGTACCCATATTTTAAAAATAAACATTTAGTAATATGTGCCTCAAAACTAATATTTTAGAATAATTTAAATTGCCACCTATGAAACTTTATTTCTTGGTATCTATCCATTATTCCACTCTCCTATATATGTATTCCACTAAAGAAACACCTATCTTTCCATTTATCTATCATCTATATGTGATTGTGCACCCTTTGCAATTTTATACATTTCTTGCCTACAAAATGCCTTTAGCTTATCTATATAGTCTACAATGTTACATCCTCTAGCTCAGTGTACTATATTAACATTACAGGTGGTCCTAAGCCTCTCTGAATTGCATACCTCAAATGCTTTACCTAGTGCATAGCCTCACCCAAGGCAGGAACATCATTTAGTGAGTTTATTATTATAATTCTTTCAAATCCTTCCATTTCTCTCCATATCTCACAAATGAAAATTTCTGGTTAGTACATCAGTGGGGATAGTTATATAAATTACAACAGGTCAGGCATGTTTCATTTTACTAATAATCACCTATAGTTTTCTGAAATAAATCCACCCTAATCAAATATAAGCTATTACTGTTAATGTATTCTATCAAAAATATACTGATATATACCTTGAAATAATCCTTATATAATTATTAAGAAATATAATGCTGTGTAGGGAATAATATTTCCATTTTCCTCCACAGTTGAGACAGTGCCCTGGTTTGAAATGCAGCAAATCAACACTGAAGTCTCTATGACTGACTGGCTACCATGTACAGGGTGTGTGTACATCCCGCCCCTCTTGGTGCTCTTGCTGCTTAAGAGACAGTGGGAAAATTTCATCTATCTCCAAAGCCTGTGTAGCATATAAGGAATATTTGGAATTTAATAAAATGTTGTCATAGCATCATTTCTTCAAATAAATATTTCATTGTTATAGAAATAGTGAGTTATTGATGAAAATAAATTTCAAGAGCCAGTGCAGCCTAACATTATGTGACTCCCAGGTGTGGAGCATCTCAAGCATAAAGGTTACTTGTCCTTCTGCCCATTTTAAAAATGCTTTGAAATGCACAAAAATCACATAACCCAGAAGAATAGTCTTTAAATATCATTTTATGACATACATCTATGAGATATTTGAAATTCACACTTTGATTGCCTATTCATATAAGAGTGATATTTATTGATATGCCTGTGATACATAACAATTACATTCATCAGGAGAACTGGTACATATACAAATGACACCTTTATTTATTTTTACTTCCTTTTCCCCTCTCAGTCCTCTCCTATCTTGTTATCCCCAAATCCTGTTTCCCACTGCACAAATCCTACCCACTTTCTCTTAGCACTTACTCTTTTTTTTATGCCCTAAAATACCTCTAGTACAAGTTTGAATATTTGGAGAATGTAAATGTTGTTCAGTAACATGTTAGGGCTCTTCTCCTCATGATGGAGACATAAGCAAGAGCTGTTATTTCTTATTTCTTGTTCTATTGGACACTCCTTAAAAAGATAGAAGTGCATACTGGAAATCATCAAGTGTGTAGAAATAGCATGGACAACAGTCAATTTTTGTGGAAAAAAAGGTAAGATACACCCAGCACTTAACAGAAGGTTTTATTTTTGATACCTCCTCTATGGCAAATATGGCTAAGGTGTGGAGAATCAGAAATCAAAGTTAATCATTTGTCTACAAATTTATACCCTATATTATGTAAGAAAAAAATTAAATGTCCTATTACAGAAATAGGAAAATATTTTCTTGAAGTATAGAATATTTTAGTTGAATACAAAGAAAAGTAGCATTATGACTAATAGTAATTCTATCTAGCTCATATTTTATCCCTATTGTTTACATTTATTATATATTAAACACATGGGAAGCACTGAGCATCTGTTTATTTCTTGTTCAATTCAGTTGTATAAGCTAGAGATAAATTCATGACAACTCTGTGTCTTAGAGACGCTAAAACTGTCACGGGTCATAGAAATCATGAGGCCATAATATTAAGGAAAATAAATCCAACAAATGAGCTTAAATATCACATAGTTTCTCTTATATGCAAAGCCAAATTATAAATAAAGGCCAAAACAGGAAATAGAGGAAGGGGGGAGAGGGGAAAGGAAGGGGATAAAATAGTAATTGAGATGTGTTATATGCATGTATGAACTCCACACAAGGAATGCAATCATTATATACTGGAAACAAGACTTTAAAAAAGATTAATTATCAGTCCCAGAATATAATGCACTAACCTTCTTCACTGCTTCCCAGCCATGAGAAAAATTTAAACCAATGTCTACAGTATAAACCACAGGCACATCTGAAGTACATTTTTAAACTTGCAAATTACCTCAGCAGAAATGAAATTAATATTTGATGGTACATTTCCTTTTTGGTTTGAGTGGGCAGATCAAAAACATTTTAGAAGATGTGGATCCTGGCGAGTATACACTAAACAGTGGCAAGATGAAAATGTCTGCTGAATTATCACATAGCTGCTCTTTCTGTGATCATGGACTGTGATCCGCATCTCTCCTTCCTATGCAGAGTAAAGCAGGCAGCACACACTGCTTTCTTCTGAGATCAACCAGGAACCCCCAAAGAAGAGTACGGGGAGCACAGAGGGTCTTCCTAGAGTGACAGGGAAGTGAAGGGGCTGTGAGGAGAACAGCTTCCCAGAACTGCCCTGGGAGGACGTCGTGTGTGTTCAGACAGACCCGTCCAACTGTCTCTTCACTCTTTTTACCCAATAACCTGATTATAGTCACACATAAGAAAAGCTCAGCCCATTTTTTGGAAAACAGTGGGCATTTTTGATTGGTGGATGGCTGTATATATGAATGAAATAAACTTAAACAAGTAATGGAACACGTAGCTCAAAGCCAGGAATCTGAGATTCCCTCAAATATAGTTCAAGATATTGTGCTTACTCTCATGCTCCTTTTTTTATCTTCATCCCCTTTATAATCCTCTGGAATAGAAAGAAACAGTGCAGAGGGGCCCAGTTTAAGCTTTTGTGGGTGAGATGTCCATGAAGTGCAACACATGTAGAAGGAAAGTAAAAGGGTGTGAGCTATCTGGGGCCCTTAACCCAACACAGGTCATAAACTTCACACTCTGCATAGCTGAAAGTTTTTCTTTTAGTATTCCTTCATCAGGTTACCAAAACTCTCCTATTAGTCCTGATAAAGGGGAAAACCTTTCTAATAGTCCTTTCTCCCTCAACACTTTCTTGGATAAAGCCGCTTCTGTGCTTGGTCATGGCCAGTGGATGCAGATCTAAAGAACTCTGCTGCCCTAGACCCTTACCCTCCATCAGACTTACAATAAACACTGTGTCTGATAGCAACTTCCTAATGTGGACAAGCACAGGAGGAGGAAACACTGGCTTAGAGCCCAATGGACCAGACCCGCCAAACTGAAGGGCTGGAGATAAATCCTTATTATTGACTATTATATAGCCTTGGAGACTCTGTGCACAGAGCTCATAATTAAACAAATTGGCCCACTTTGTCCTTATGTCTAAGAACTCCCTAATATTACTGGAAGAAAAAGAAAAGGTAATGAATATGCACCAAACTTTTGTGAGTCACTCGTCTAATCAATGGGAAATTCTGAGTACAATTTACTGGTTTTCTTTACAATTTCTTTACAATTTACTTGTTTACTGGGTACAATTTACTGGTTTTCATTTTATCTTTCTTATTAGGACCCATCATATATGTATGTATATATATATATATATATATATATTTCAATGCAGATCTGAAGCAATTCTCCTTCCTTATACCCTTCTAGGACTCTAGCTCCTTCCTCAGCCTTATTATGAACACTGTCTGATTGCCATCAAACTGAAGGGATATATATATATATATATATATATATATATATACACACATACATATATATATATATATACACACATACATACATATATATATACACATATATGTATATACACACAGATATATACATATATATGGTCATATATATATATATATATATATAGTGCCACTTACTTCCTTACAGAATATAGAATTATAAAATCCTAATTATAAAATAAAATATTGTCAATGAGACAAGACAGCAGATACAGGAAACTAAAGAGAGACTAAGACCCTCAAAATTATTTTCCTTCTGTGGTAGAGCCTAGTATGTAGCTCTGCTACACTAAACTGGGTTCATTCACAGCTCCTTCCCACCACCACCTGCAGGACAAGGACTGGTAAGGGCCTGAGAAAGCGGCCTGGGGTCTTATCTCTGTTACATTCAGTATCTGATGCGATACATCCATGAGGCAAGGCAGGTGGGGCTGTTTCTTACTAGTCAACATTTACAGGGAAGAAAATGGGCCTGGGCCTTGCCTAATACCAGTAAACAAAAGACATAGCTGGACTGAGATTGCCTTCTTTCTGGAGTTGCGGGCATCTCCACTGGGAACTGGGCTTAGATGCTTCTCTAACATCCCTCCACTGGGCCTGAAGTATCATTGCATGATGCACTTTTTAATTGCTACTATGTTCTTATGTGTTTAAGCCATGTTGCACATATATATACATATATATATATATGTATGTATATGACCATTTATTACATGAATTACTAGTGGTATCAATTATGTTCACCCTGTTCTGCAACCATCTCAATCATACATTTCCAGAAAGATTTCCTCTTCCCAAACTAAAACCTAGTACTGATTTTCAAATTCCACATTCTTCCCTTCTCCTAACCTTGATAAAAACCATTCCACTTTCAAACATGATGGGAGGTTAAAGCCTAAAATCTCCAACAATGAGTACCCGATAGATAATGTAGTTTTCACCCTTCATTCCAAATGGATGCCACAGTTTCTGAGAGTAGATTGTTCTGCTGTGGAGCCTCCTCAGACCAATTTAAGTCCTGTTCCTCAGGCCCCAGATGAAGATTTAGCATAGGGTTGAGTAGTGGAACAGTCCACAATGAACAAGCTGCATTTTTGAATTTTCTGTGAGTTACCTGAGATGGAATGCTGAGATGTGACAAAATAGGTCCTGTATTGCTTCAAAAATGTTTGAAAAAGAAAACAAAGTGAAGAAAATGAAACAAGTATATGGATACATAGCAGTCTCTGTGTGTTTTGAATTCATGTTTTGAGAAGAAAATATTTCCTCCTGACATCCATATACTTTAGCAACACCTCTCTGGTGTGATAAGATTAATCTTATCAAATTTCTTTCAATATTGAATTCTCTGTCATTCACACCATTCTATACAAATATGCTTGAAAGTCACTAAACTGAAAAAGATCAGGATCAATACATATAAGTGTTACATTATCACAGTAAAACAAAGCCAACACTTTTAAGAGAAATGAGAGAGGAATAGATCTTCCCATTTAAGAGGAATATTCTTAGTAAAGGAAGTTAAGACAGTAAAATTTACCTTCTCTTTATTCCAGCACATTAGGACAGATTAAATTTAGAGTAATTAAAACACTTTGTAACAACTAAGGAAGCATTATCTGAACACAATCAAAACTGTAGTTCATATTTTTAAAATACTGTATTGTCCTTTTTCCTGTATGCTACAGTGGCCTACGAATAGCGTTTCATCATTTTTTTCTGATTACAAATTTTATATATGGTTGCAAATTTTAGCACTAGGAAAATATCAAAACTGCCACTTTTATCCCCAACCTTCTTATGCCTATTTATGAGATTTTTACATCAATCCTTTCTGAAATATAGATTAAAATTATTTTCCTTCAGCTACTGGAAGAAAACACTGATTAGTCAGCTCTCCAATATGATTCAATAAGGGAAAAGAAAAAAGAAAAAAAAAGTAAAATTAAGGGAAACACCTGTGCTGTTTCCCTAACTATAAATGAAAATAACTCCTTAGTGTTATGTGTTATTAATCAACAATTCCCACTCCCTAAAACATAGATGTGTAATAGTACAGGTTTCATAATTGATTCTTCATAGCAATGTGAATTATTGTCTATGAAACTGAGGGCCTTGGTTACTTTGTATGATTCCATTCTCCCAAACACCTATCCCCAAAGTCAAAAACTGTTATGAATTAGGTGAGTAGATTTTGCTCTCCATGCCCTCAAATCTGTATAGGTTTATGTATTTATAAGCAGTTTGCTTCAAAGCTTATTGAATATGTACCCAATAATGGTTTAACATCCAAAAATATTTTAAGAGCTTATGTTAAAATTACATAAAACTCTTTAATGTAGTCTACAATACCTATTGTCCCTATATGTGCTAGTTTTTATGTAGGTTTAATTTTCTCTTTGTAGCACATACAGTTACTTCAAGTGCTTCAACTGATACACTTCCTTAGCTGTGATCAACACAGCTGAACCAAGAAACTCTACAATGTCTCTTCCATAAATTCCACAGAAATCTGCTAGGTGACGCCCACAGAAAGAGGAGGGTTCATAATTCCAACCTAATGTTTGAATTCTCCAAATGGAGGAAATATTTATATAGCAATAGAAAAATATCCTTGAAAGATGAGAAAGTGAAATATGGTGACCAAAAGATGTGTGATAATGTTCTTGGCAAAGTTTTCAGAACAAGGAAGATTAAGAAAGATTATTGATTTAGGAGCACAAAAGAAATTGGGAAATTTCACATCCTCAAGAAGTTATTTATAAGTTTATTCTCTTACAATTGTTGCATTGTTGACTTTTTTGATAATCACCTGTGATAGTCCACACCTACATTTAAAACACTCAACTGAACTATGTTAGAAGCTCAAGACTCTTACTGATAACAAATCCTTGAATACTTAAAAATTCATCCTACTATTTTCAGAGGAAGAAAAAATTTTAAAAGAGCCTTTTTCTTGCGATAAAAGAAGTAATTCTAATTGGATATTAGCAAACAGTCAAATATACATTATTTTCTCTAAGATAATAGAAATTTCTGTGAATTAAATAATTTGAAATAATACATTGATAGAATTGCACTATCTGTACATTAATTACTTTGATGGTTTATAATCAAAAAACATTGTTATGTTTCCTTTATCATCTAGGGGTTTAATCATTCTGTGAATCTGTGATCTCACTCCTTGGTGAATTTAAGTTCTCCTATTTTGTTCTCTTTTATAAATCATATAATGCATAACACATGCCCTTGTCTCTGGGGGAATTCAGACTTGGATAGATATGTACTTGTTTAATGTATTATTTAATCACAGAGCATCACTAATCACTAATGTGGCATTAATGAACATTTTGTCTGTCTATGATTTAGAAATACTAAAGTATAGGAGGTATATATCAATTTTTAATCTGTTAGTTATATATTGTATCAAACCATTTCATTCTAGGAAAAATTTCTGGTGTGTAAATACTTTTTTGGGGGTCGTTTTTTACTACATACTCTAATGTACTAGAAATAATATTTCATCATTTTCATGAATATGAATCTTCATATTTAGGATTGAGCAGTTCAGCACAAGAAAATGTTCAAAACTCCAGATTTCAGTCCTAACCTTCTTGTAATTAGTTAGCAGATTTTTACTTCAAACTTTCTGACTCATAGATTTTAATGCACTTACTTTAGCTTACTTACATTCATCAATATATTTAATTGGGATCACTTTAGTACCCACTTACTGTACCCTCATTTTGAAATCTATGTGTACAGAATATCCTCATTTGACTTTCATAAGTGATTTTTCTTGGCACTAAAGGTGAAGACCACTGCCTATTCCCTGCATTTAGAAAACAATCCCTTATTATTGGCTTACTAACAAAAATATCCATTACCTATATTAAAACATACATATTTATTAATGATTGCCTCAGAATTGATGCTTTACACAGATTTGATTAAAATTTCTGATTACAATTGACCTCTATAAATTCTTGTCAGCTTGTTGGGATTTGGAAAGAAAATGCCCGGTGCCATACCTAGTGAAAGTAATGGGCTTTCAAGAGGTAGTCCATCTAAGAAAAACAGACTTGCTTTGAAGTTTTTTCAGAAAAAGGAAACTAAGAGAGCCTTAGATTTTACAGACTCTCAAGAAAATGAAGAAAAAGCTTCTGAATGTAGAGGATCAGAAATTGACCAAGTTGTTCCTGCAGACAATACTCACCTGTTAACTGTGAGAAGAGAGAAAATTTGCTGCCATTTGTGGGGCTGAATACTCTTGGCAATACTTGTTATCTTAATAGTATACTTCAGGTATTATATTTTTGTCCTGGTTTTAAATCTGGAGTCTTCACTTACTTAATATTATTTCAAAGAAAAAAGAGATGCTAAAGGATGAAGCCAATCAAAAAGATAAGGGAAATTGCAAAGAAGATTCTTTGGCGAATTATGAACTTATATGCAGTTTACAGTCCTTAATCATTTAAGTGGAACATTTTCAGGCTAGTTTCCTCCTAAATCCAGAGAAATACACTGATGAGCTTGCTACTCAGCCAAGATGACTGCTTAACATGCTCAGGGAACTCAACCCTATGTACGAAGGATATCTACAGCATGATGCACAGGAAGTATTACAGTGTATCTTGGGAAACATTCAAGAAACATGCCAATTCCTAAAAAAGAAGTAAAAAAATGTGACAGAATTATCTACAAAGGTAGGAGAAAAACCTCATCAGGAAGAGGAAATGAGTGGAATTAACAACATGGGAATGGACAATATGAAGAATTCTGAGGACTATGAAGAAAAACTCCAAAAGGGAAGGGAGAAAGAAAAAGTGACACTGAATTTGGGAACATGAAGAAAAAAGTCAGAGTTGCCAAGGAACATCAGTCATTGGATGAGAACCAGAGACAAATGAGATGAAAAAGAAAAGCTACTGGGGATACACTGGAGACTCCCCCTAAAGTAATCCCCAAGTTTGTTTCTGAAAGTGAGAGCATAGGACCCTCACAAAAGAAGTCAAGAGTTAAAATGAATCAGTTAAAGTCTGCAGTGAAGTAACCCAGCATTCTTTCTAAATTCTGTAGTCTGGGAAATCTAACAGCAACCCAAGTATCCAAAGGACAGTCTAAAGAAAGCGAGTCTGATCTTGAAGAGGACTTTGGTAAGTACGGAAATGACAATACAACTCATGGTTATGGACTTGAATCTCCAGAAGAGATCAAACCTATAGATGTTAATGAAGTTAAGTCCATAAACAGAGGTGCAGAGCAAATTAGTTTTGAACTAGTGGAAAAATTATTTCAAGGTCAGCTGGTATTGAGGACGCATTGCTTGGAATGTGAAAGTCTGACAGAAAGAAGATTTCCAGGACATCAGTGTACCATTACAAAAAGATGAGGTTTCCAAAGTAGAGGAGACTTCTGAAATTTCTACAGAGCCAAAAACAGAAATGAAGACCTTGAGGTGGGCAATTTCACAGTTTGCTTCAGTGGAGAGGATGGTAGGAGAAGATAAATATTTTCTGTGAAAATTGCCATCATTACACTGAAGCTAAACAAAGTCTTCTGTTTGACAAAATGCCTGAGGTTATAACCATTAATTTGAAGTGCTTTGCTGCTCAAGGCTTGGAGTTTGATTGTTAAGGTGCTGGACTTTCCAAGATCAACACTCCCTTACTGACACCTCTTAAGTTGTCACTAGAAGAACAAGGTCAACCAATGACAGCTGTGGATTATTTGCAGTTGTAATGCACGGTGGTGTTACAATTAGCAGTGGGCATTACACTGTTTTGTTAAAGTCACTGACTTCAGCAGCTTAGAACTGGACAAGGAAAATTTTGTGGTTGACTAGTTGTGTGAAGTGAGTAAGCCAGAGCCACTGAATGAGGAGGAAGCAAGGGGTGCAGTTGAAAATTATGATGATGAAGAAGTGTCCATGAGAGTTGGTGGAAATACACAGCCAAGTAAAGTTTTGAACAAAAAAAAATGTAGAAGCTATTGGACTTCTTGGAGGATGAAAGAGAAAAGCAGATTATGAGCTCTACAACAAAGCATCTAATCCCTATAAGGCTGCCAGTACAGCATTTGCTGAAAGTAGAAGTTCTGAAACCAACAGCCCTAATGGGACCCATGAAGTGGATGGGAACCAGGAATCCAGCGACCAAAATGGCATTTATAGGAATGGATTTGAGAACAAAATTTCCTGTGTAGTGCAAAGTTTAAAGGAATATGGGGGAAAGTGGCTGCTTTTTGATGATTCTGAAATGAAAGTTACCAAAGAGAAGGACTTTCTGAATTCTCTTTCCCTTTCTATATCTACTACATCTATGCCTT
The DNA here is from genome assembly GCF_000247695.1 of Heterocephalus glaber. The sequence continues at coordinate 194,504 of NW_004624959.1, read as the reverse complement.
ACTTCTTATTTTATAAGAAATTATAAAGTGGGTGTATTTTCCCTATGTATATATTAAACAGGCCTGGCCAACACTGGTAATGTTGATTGCAGCAGTCTTTTAGCTTATCTTTTAAAGCTATTGGATATTATGGATCTCTGTAGGTTTTTATATAATAGTGAGATTTGAAATACTGAAAAACCATGTTAATTTGTAGAATTCATTTTCATTCATAGAGACAAGTGATGTATTAGTTCCCGGTAACAAACTTGTATAGATTCTGAATTGAATTATTCAAAATGTAAGCATTTAAACCTTTTGGATTTACAACAATCTTTTATGTTTGCTTTTTAAAATAAAGTGCTTGTATTTGTATTCTCTATGTTTGGAAAAATTATCTACATTTATAGGTCTGTGCTTTCCCACCTGAGAAGCAGAATCTCATTCAGTGCATTTAGTTTTATCAGTCGTGAAGCCTGATCTCTGGTGGGATATAGCAGAGGCACAAACCCTAGAATGCGTGTATTCACTTCGGAGTGTGCTTTTTGTGCCTTGAATCACTTTAGAAAGTGCCCCAGAAAAAACTGACAGCCCCCTCTATCCTCACAAGAATTTTATATATATTTATGGAGATGATTCTGTACTCTAGTACATCTTTTTGGGTATGAACTGATTTGTATCTCTTCATACTCATTCTGGACGATGTGCTTATAATACATTGAACTTAAGAGAGATATGACCTCAAATTTAACTTTTTTAAAATCTGGAGGTCAATAAAACTTAAATTGTATACAAAAAATGAATTGGGTGAGTAGATCAGACTGTCTATGTCCTCATACCACTATTAACTTACAAATTCCTAAACACATTCTCAAAAATCTTACCTCAAATATACTTAACATTTATTTAGTACCCATAAACTGTTTTCTTTAAAATGTACGCTAAAAGGGCTGGGAATTTAGCTTTGTGGTTCTACTGCCTGCCTTGCAAGTGTAAGAACCGGAGTTCAATCCCCGGTACCCAAACAAACAAACAAAATACACTAAAATTAACTAATGCTCTTCTAAGCAGTGTACAACATACCTATTGTCCTGAAATGTACTAGTTTATATGCACGTGTAGATTCAAGACCCTCAGAGAAGTACTTATGCTATTTCAAATACTTTCACTATTCTCAGCTTCATCAGATGAGAGGACATGACATAATTTTTACTTTATTATTATGATGATATCCTTTTAATATTCTTGTGCCTCTCTTCATTGCCTGCAGGTGAAAATTACCAGACACTATGTGAGTGGAGGGTGTTTCTTTTAACTCCAACATGTGATGTATATTCAATATTATATATTTTCCCAATAAAAAAATCAGTCCTATGCCATATATCATATTACTCTTAAGGTATATTTTCAGAATATTCCCTGAGGTATGTCTAGTACTAATCTTTGGATGATTATCAATTGAGACATTTCACCTTACATTAGAGGAGACTGTAAAGTGGATGAGAGCTGGGAAATTAATCTGTAAGTATATAGCATTTACCTGTTAAAACTGTACAATGTATGTGAATCTAAGCAGTTCTCTTAGCTTTTACTCCTCAGTGGAAATATGGAAGTAATTGTAAGACCGAGGGCCTTACCAAATGCTCTGAGGAGGTGACTGCCGTGAGGATCACCCAGGAGGAAACACACCAGACAGATTGAGATGGAAAAAACAGACCTTTATTAGTCTGGCCAGATGGCACCCTCCAAGCAAACAAGCTTAGAGAGGCCCCGAGCTCAGGGGGTTGGAAGGTTTTATAGGCGCTAAGGGGCGCTTAGCAAGCAGAACTACAGAAGAGGAATTTTTGCAGTTCAGGGAGTTTGCACATGTTCTTTACTTATCTACAGGATGTTCTTTACACAGAAACAATGGTACATTCCATGGTGTCTTAACAGATAAACAAGTACATTCCAGGAACTCTGTGTCCTTTAGTGAACCCAAAACCCATAGGGACAAGATGGAAGGCCTGTAACAAGATGGTACTACTTGTGCTAAGTCTCACCTGGGTCTTACAATAATCACCTAATTTCACAACGTATGCAAAACTTAAGAAGCTTGCAACTAAAACATTTAGTTACTGTGGGTTTTCTTTTCAAATGAATCACTCTACACAACTAGAAATTTTACTGTCAAAGGGCACTGAAGACTGTGATGATGTAAAATGCTAATATATATCTCTGACCTTTTAACAATATTACATACTTCTCTTTATGTATGTAGTTTTTATATCCATGAGCACCTTTGTTATGATCTCTGAAAAACTGTCCAGTTATTGTTAGCCAAAGGAGTCTACTTATTGTTTAGAAAATATTTTTGTTTTTAATTACTCTTGTGTGCCAGGACAGAGATAAAAATTGGGTAGTCAGAAAAAAATTGATTTTAAATACATAAATATATTTATGGAAAGAAAATACAAACTGTCCCATTATGTAAAAGAGGAAAAGACAACTTGAAATACTAGAATACTTTATTTGAATGTTGTGAAATTGAATCTCTTATCATTTGTTCTACTAATATCTACTTTGGATTTTACCCTTATATTATGTATTCATTACTTATTAATTGGAGTTGGATCCATTATATGTTTAATTCATGCTTAATACAGTAGTCTAAACTAGAAATCAACTCAGATGTCAAAGATAAAACATCCTGCCACACTGTACATACTGGTAAGAGGTGGGGACAAGATTCCAAATTAAATTGTCAATCTCTGTGTCTGATCCACAAATCATGTTGTTTCTTAACCATCATAAAGTTTTCAGCACAGGTTGTTATGTCTGAACTGTAGCTTTTATATGGTAAATATTTTAATTGGGAATATTTAAATATGAGGATATTTAATTATTTCTCACATTAAATATTTAATACCAGAAATATTTAAATATTTAATGTGGGAAATATTTTAATTTTATATGGGAAAATTAAACTCTTTTCACTTTTCAGAGTTGTAGAGAAATCTAACCTGAGTTGATTTCCCTTGGGAATTTGAGGAGAATGCTTTATAAGAGACAAGCAGGATGTGGACAGCTTCAAGGAAAGCACGGAGTGGGGGTCAAGTGTGAGATCAAAACTAATCATTGTAGACATTCTCAATCTTTGATCTTTAATTCTTAAATGAGATATCCTTTCTAAAGTGGATACAGCAGTTTTCACCCCTCTCTCCAGAGTGATCTACTTGGGGCTCCTAAGGGTAGAGCACATGAAGAAATGGGTCTTTCCTGGAGGGACAGGGAAGGGAAATGAGTGCTTGGATTGTCAAAGGAAATAATATGCCAGGATTTGCCTGGTAACATGCCATGTGTGTTATCAGACAGCCTCATGTAAACATTTTTCACTATTTTCTGTCCAACAACTTGTAGTTAATTATACAAAAATCCAGTACCCCTATTTTCTTTTAAAATAATAATACATGAGCATTTAATGAGAAGTATTGTGCACATAAAATGAAACAAATTGCATAGAATACATGAGTTAGATCCTGCCATTAAGGAAATACTCAGTTATTGCTTTATGACTTTGTGATTATTTTCATCCTCCACATCATCCTGCTCCTCTCTACTATAATTCTTTGAGGCACTGAGGAAATAATTTACTTACACCCATAGTATATGATCATGTGTTAGATGTTTATGAGAAGCAGGATCAGTGGATGAGGAAAGGAAAATTTTGACTCAGATTTTGGGTCCCCTGTATTAATCAAGTACATACATTTCACAGTCATCTTAGCTAAAACTGTCCACAAACTTATCATCCCATCTCACTATCCAAACTTCCATGTATGTCTTCATGATGGAAAGTAATGTTTCCAACAGTCCCTTCCTCCATTTTTCACTTTCTGGGTTAGGTTGTGTATTTACTATCAAATGTCCAACCATATCTCACACTCCTCATCTCCCTGAGGACTAGAAAAATCTCAAGGAAAGCCTAGAGAATTGTTATGGACAATGTCAAATATAGGCTTCCTGTTTTAGATGAAAATGAATGGAGATACAGATATTGCAAGACATCAAACAAACACTAGAAAAATTGACTGCTTATGTCATATCACATAACCTTGAAATCTCAATGCACACAGATTATAATTATCCATATTGGCCCATATTGTTCCAATCTTGAAAAATCTGAAATTCAGTAGAAAAAGTGAAATGTCACAAAAAATTTTGGGCTCTGCCTTTATACAGAAAAAGTCTTAAGAGTATTATTATTTTTGTTATTTTTTTTGTTTTTAAACCAAGTTCTCAGCTTTTTATTTCCATGGTACATTGTGAAAATATATACATATCTAAAGGTTCCATTTTAAGCAGATATATATATATAGAGAGAGAGATAGATAGATAGATAGATAGATATAGATATAGATATATACATTGGTTACATACAATAAAATATTTTTTGTGCAGCTGTCATGCCTGTATCCAGAAATTTTTCACTTTCCCAGTGAAATTTACACCTGTATGAAGAACATCAAATACTACCCCTCAAACACCTTAGACTTTGGAATGAAATATCATATAAAGTTAAAGAAATCAAACTTCAGAAACAATAAAGCCAAAGAGGAAGTATTTATAGATAATTTTTGGATTTTATTTTTTACCACATTCTCTAAACTACATTCCAAATAAATGGCATTGGTCCTGGGATTAGATTTTCCAAAGGTGGAGCCTCTTCATTGTTCTACAAATGTCCCTGTTCCTCAAGCTGTAGACGAAGGGATTCAGCATAGGGGTGACCACAGTGTACATCAGTGAAGCCACCATGGCCTTGCTGGTAGTATATGATGCACTTGAATATGTTCTGATGCCTGTTCCATAAAATAAGCAAACAAATGACAAATGAGAACCACAGGTAGAAAAGGCTTTGTACCTCCCCTTAGATGATGGGATTTTCACAAGAGCAGAATCAATTTTATAGTAGGACAAAATGATCCCTGACATGGGAATAAAACCAAGTAGAATACCATGAATATATGTGACTATGCTTTCCATTAAGGTATCACAAGATGAAAGGTCAAGGAGTTGGGAAGGATCACAAAAGAAACTAGTAATTTCCACATCTTTGAAACATGTCACTTGTAAGGCAATTAAATTGTGCACCTGGGAATCAAAAACAGTAAAATAGACTGACAGCAAAAGTAATAAGATACAGCAGTGACAGTTCATTTTGACTGCATAATACAGGGGATGACAGATGACCACAAAGCAGTCATAGGCCATCACAGTCAGAAGCATGTCATCCATACAACCAAAAAGGATAAAAAAAGACATCTGTGTCAGGCAGTCTACATAGGAGATGACTCTGCTGTGAGTTAAGAGGTCCACAATAAATTTTGGGACTGTAGAGGAGGTGAAACAGATGTCAGTGAAGGACAGGTTGGAGAGGAAGAAGTACATAGGGGTGTGGAGGTGGGAGTCAGAGCGGACAGCCAAGATGATGAGCAGGTTCCCAAGCACTGTGACCAGGTACATGGACAAGAACAGTCCAAAGAGGATGGGCTGCAGGTCTGCATCCTCTGAGAAGCACATAAGGCAGAACTCTGAGACATGTGTGAGATTATGTCTTTCCATGTTGGTTGAAAATTTTTAAATAAATTTCATTGGAAAAAATGAAATGAAAAATATCACATGAAGCTCTGAATATATTCTGAGTTTAATTATCTATAAGCAAATAATTCCCACTAGATATCCCCAACCTTCAGCAGCATTGCTCTTTTGTGATAAACCCCACCACCAAGGACTCAGTTTGGTGGTTTGTTTTCCACCTCCTCTGTATACTCTTACTTTACTGATACTCTACTGCACAGTGTAAGCAGACCAAGGACATAGATTTCTGAAGTCCTTGATCATAGTAAAATGCAGGAAACTTATTTGCAAAAAGTATAGATGGTAATTATCCATCACCCTGTAAGAAAATATGACTTTGTTGGAAGAAAATTGAAAAGCATTAAAATATTCCATATTATATATTCATAAAATGGTGCAAATTCCCTTGATTAAGATGTCTACAAATACTATAAAAATCTAGAACTGCATTATATGAAAATTAAAGTTAATTCCTTCAATCAGAACACTTTGTTTTTAGGCACTGTGCTAAAAAATAATGAATTTTTCATTTTTCTTATTTTTTCTTGATTTCCTCTTTTAAGGATGTAAGTGCTTACCCAGCCTTTCTATATAAATCATGCATAAATTTGGCTTGTGTATAAATCATTCAATATGAAAATTTTATCCTTGTCTTTGTTGCATTCAAATTTATGTATCACAGGTTCAAATATATGCCCATAATCTTTAGACAAAATTAACACAAATGTAGATTAGTGTACACTGCATTTGTCAATAAAAATGGTAAATGATAAGTAGCATATTTTCCTTTTAATATTTTATACAGGTGAATTTAATCATATAATATCAGTGAAATATCTGCTATATAAGTCATCTCTTTCTTGATTCTGTAGTCCCCCAGAGCTTGATAATATATATGACTGCTATTTTGATTATAAACCCTCTTGTATCCAGTTGATGGCTTTGGAAACAAAGAAACTCCCAACACCCTGGCTGAGTCCCAGCCTTCTTAATTCTAACCAACAGTTTCACATCAATCTTTCCTGATATATGAGTTGCACTTTTCTTATTACAGCTATGTGATGGAAACTGGGATCCTTATTTTCCTCTGGGGATTCTGTAATTTAATTGGAAAAAAACTCAAAATAGTACATGAAATAATGTAAGCACACCTTAAAACTCAGCTGCAATAGAAAAAGTTATGTAAAATCTTGTAAACACAGATACAAATGATGTACTCTCTTTCTTCTGTAAATTGGGTATAACAATTACCTACCTTATGACAATGCTGTAAGAAAATATTTTGAAAATCATTTAATTTGCATCACTGTTGATGTTAATTTGGGGATACATTTATCTGGAGATATTCTCATATATCCAGATACTCTAGGCTTAGCCTAGAGTATATTAATCATAATATGTACATTTCAAATTTTTGAGTCACTTTCTCAAATGAGAGTTGGGAACCACTGTCAGGATATTTGCTGGCATTTAGAAAATATCCCATTCATACCATCTCTATAGATATTAACATGTAATTATTTAATATAATTTACTTCCTCATTTATATTCTTTAGATATCCAAACAATTATCTAAAAATTTGAGTACATTCTATCATTTCTCTTGCTCTCCTGTCCTCAAAGTAATTTCTTGTCATGAATTTAACGGGTAGATTTTCTTCTCAATGTTTCCAGGTCAAAACTTATTTATTAATCCACAAACAATTTTCATAAAAATTTATCCAAAAGGGACCTAAAACTCATCTAAATAATGTGCTTCAGAATATCTATTGCCTCCCAAATAGACTAGGTTATACCCACAAGTAGTGGTTTTAGATCTTCTTCAACCAATTTACAGTCTTATCAGAGAGGAGGGGGAGGAGTGAAGGACAGAGAGGCCAAATTTATCTTGTATGCTAATTATTATGGTAATATTTTCAAAACACTTGTTCTTCTTTCCCTGTCATTAATGTTAAAATTGTTATGTAATATTTTACAGTTGTATTTTTCTAATTTCCAACAAATAATTCACATAAAAATTCTATTTTTTTCACAAAATAAGTGATTCATTTTTGCCTACATCCTCTTATACTTCAGATAAACCTTCAAAATATGTCTGCCATCTTTCCAGTAATGATCTCTTTGTGATACCACATGAAGGAATTTCATCATCAGTGGTTGCACCAGTCTGCACAACAACCAACTGTGGAAATCAGTATGGAGATACTCAAAGAACTAGGGCTAGAGGTCCCATTTGATCCAGCTATTCCCCTGCTGGGTATCTTCCCAAAAGAATTAAAAGAATCATACCACAACGATATGTGTGCACCCATGTTTATAGCTGTACTGTTTGTAATAGCTAAAACTTGGAAACAGCCCAAGTGCACATCAACTGGAAACTGGATAAAGAAGATGTGTGTGTTTGTTTTATAAAATGGAGTACTACTCAGCCATAAGAAACAGAAGCTGGAGACATTTATAGCTAAATGGATGCATATTGAGGCCACAGTCTTAAGTGAAATAAATAGGACACACGTAAATACCGAATAGTTTCTCTAGTGTGAGAAACTGAAAGTGTAAATAAGGGTTAAAATGATTAAAAAGAATAACTGATAATTTGAAATAGGAAAAGGTCCAAAGGTGGAGGGGTGGTGGGAGGGAAAAGGGAAAGGAAAGAAGGGAAAGGAAAAACTATGAGAAAAGAAAAAAATGGAAAGGAAGTCTATGTAAACAGGGAAGAGTGGAGGGGTGAAGGGCACACAGGTAATTGGGAAACAAATAAGAACCAAGATACATCATGTACAGGTACAAGCACCCAATGATAAATGTAAAAACATTGTATAACTAAAATGTACCAATAAAGAATTTAAGAAGAAAAAAATGATAATTTCATCATCACATGAAGAATAACATTTCAATTTTAGTTGTGGAGCCTGTGCCAAGGGATGGCACTGAAGAAATGAGCACGTTAGTCCTGTGTCACTGACCTGTTACTGAGGGCCAACTGTGTGCAATCTCACTTCCTCTCTGTGCTCGTAATGCTTGAGGAAAATAAGGAGAATAGCATTCATCCACATGGGGGGGGGCAACTAAAGAAACTTAGAACTTAACTATTTAGCAGTTATGATATTTCTTACTCTCAACTGCATCAGTTTCTCCCACGACCTTTATAATATCCTTCCTTGTACAAACTTTAGACTTGATTGGTTCTTCTTTTCCTTGAAGTTTGAGGTTCAAGATTAGGTTGTTTATTTGAGCTCACTCAATTTTCCTGATGTGAGAATTCACTGATATGAATTCTTGTAGGGCTGCTTTTTTTTTTTGCTTCTCATGAGCTTTTGTTTTTAAAATAAACATGTACACCACTGAGCAAGTAGGAAGTTTATTAAGTATAGTAAACTGCGTTCAAATGGCATTGAAGCCTGAAATGACATGAAGTATTTTTAATCTACCTCAGTTTTAGGCATATAGTCACCCTCTCCCTTCTCTTTAAAAAAACACATGAATATGTATGCTGTGTTTTATTTTTACATAACTTCGAAAGATACAGTTAAGTGAATTATAGGGTCCACATGTCCATGACACAGAGAAAAAAAATGAAGCTAGTTTGTCTTGTCTTTACACCTCTGGGGCATTTATGAATGGAATGAAGCTGCAGACAGTAAGGTACTAAACATCTTCACATCATTAGAGTAAGAATAAGTATTATGACTCAGGGAAGGGTCCATTCAATTTTGAACACTGGTTTTAGCTTTGATGTCTCCTCTGTGCCTGTGGGGGGCCTTGGCCCCCCGCTAGAACTCTTGAGTGCCTTTTACGGACAT
>NW_004624959.1:146881-165306 GCF_000247695.1 Heterocephalus glaber | reverse complement strand
TTAAATGTGTTTCTTGTATGCAGCATATTGTTGGATTTTGCTTCTTGACCCATTCTGCCAGTCTATTTCTTTTGATTGGTGCATTGAGACCATTAACATTGATGGTTATAACTGAAATGTATTGACTTATCATTGCTATGACTTTTTCTTTTTGCTGGGTTCTCCCCCTTTACATTTAATTTCTTGTTGTGCCAGACAGGTTCATTCTGCTTTGCTTCCTGGGGTTGTGATCCTCAATGACTGTTCCTAGGATATTGTGTGAAATTCTTCAGAGTTCTGGTTTGGTATTCATGAAGTTCCTAAGGTGCTCTTTTTCATGAAAGTGTCTTTATTTCTCCAGGAATTTTGGAAGACAGTTTTGCAGGGCACATCAATCTGTGTTGGAGGGTGTTTTCTTTTGGGGCTTGGAATATGTCACTCCAAGATCTTCTTGCCTTGATGGTTTGTGTTGAGAAGTCTGCTGTTATTGTGATAGGCTTTCCTTTGTATGTGATTTCTTTCTTTTCTCTAACTGCTTGTAGAACATTGTTCTTCTGTTGAGTTTCTGGAATCTTAAGAATTCTATGCCTATGTGTAGATTTCTTTTTTCTAATCAAGGCTATTTGGAGTCCTCCATGCCTCACTTATCTGTATGTCAAGTTCTTTTCCCCTGCTTGGGAAGTTTTCGGCCATTATTTCTGTGAAGTTTTTCATGTCATCTGCACTCTCTCCTGTTTCTTCATTGACTCTGATCAGTCTTATGTTATTCTTCTTTGCATTGTCTAGCAGCTGCTGGACTGATTTCTCATGTTCCCTTATAATTTTGAAACAACTTTTCTTTTCCTGGTCATTAATTGCAATATTATCTTCTAAATCTAAAACTCTGTCCTCACATTGGCTCATTCTGCTGTGTAGTCTTTCAATGGAGTTTTTCATCTCCTGGAAATCTATTTGCATCTGTTTCATGGATTCCATTTGTTTCCTATGTTGGGATTCCATCATGTTCCTCAGATCCTCTCTAGATTTATTAATCATGTCTTTGCCAGGAGAACAATTTCTCCTGTTATCTGAGAAAACTTTCAGGTGTTCTTTGTTAAACTTTGGTAATTCATACATATCTAGGACTCTGTCCATTTCTTCTGTGTTTTCCATCTTATTGGAATATAGGTTCTTGAAGTAGGTATTGATGATCCTCTGGATTTCTGCTGGGTCTGTTGTCATTTCACCCTTTTCATTCCTAATTGCATGAATTTGGACCTTTTCTTTCCTTTTTTGACAAGGTTGGCTAAAGGTTTGTCAATTTTGTTGATTCTTTCGAAGAACCAACTCTTGGCTTCATTAATTTTTTTATTGTTCTCTTCGTCTCCATTGCATTGATTTCTCCTCTGATCTTTATAATTTCCTCCCTTGTATGAGCTTTGAGGTTGTCCTGCTCTTCTTTTTCTAGAAGCTTGAGGTTCAGCATCAGATTGTTTAATTGGGCTTGTTCTGTTTTCCTAATATGGTATTCACTGCTATGAATTTCCTTCGTAAGATTGCTTTCATTGTGTCCCATAGATTCTGATATGTTGTATTGTCATTGTCATTTAATTTAAGGAACTGTCTGATTTCTTCTTTAATTTCCTCTATGACCCATTGGTTGTTCAGAAATGTTTTGTTCAATTTCCATGTGTTTAAGAAATTTTTGCTATTTCTTTTGCTATTGAGCTCCCATTTCTTTGCACTATGGTCTGATAATATACAGGGGAAAACTTCAATTCCTTTGCACTTTCTTAAACATGTTCTATGTGTGAGTATGTGGTCTATTTTGGAGAATGACCCATGTGCAGCTGAGAAGAAAGTGTATTCTGATTTTGTGGGGTGAAACACTCTGTAAACATCTGTTAAGTTCATTTGTTCAAGAATTCAATTGAGTTCTAGTATTTCATTACTTATTTTTTGTCTAGTTGATCTATTTATTTGTAACAGTGGGGTACTGAGTTCACCCACTACTATTGTATTAGTGCATATATGACCTTTAATATGTGTTAGTATTTATTTTATATAGATGGGCTGACTAGTGTTTGGTGCATAGATATTTATGATTGTCATCTCTTCCTGCTGGATTGTTCCCTTTACAAGGATGAAGTGTCCTTCTTTGTCTCTCTTAATCAGTGTTGGTTTGAAATCCACTGGATCTGCAAAGAGGAAAACTACTTCTTTTTTTTTTTGGGTTCCCATTGCATGGAATATTGTTTTCCACCCTTTAACTTTCATTCTATGAGTTTCTTTTTTAATTAAGTGTATTTCTTGTATGCAGTATGTTTCTGGATTTTGCTTCTTGACCCATTCTGTGAGTTTATTTCTTCTTATTGGTGAATTGAGACCATTCCCATTGATGGCTATAACTGATTAATATTATTGGCTTATTGTTGTCATGACCATTTCTTTTTGTTGGATTCTCCCCCTTTACATTTAATTTCTTGTCATGCCTGATAGGTTCATTCTGCTGTGGTTCCTGAGGTTGTGATCCTAATTGTCTCTTCCTAGGATATTGTCTAAAATTTTTTGGAGTGCTGGTTTTGTTTTCATGAAGTTCCTAAAGTGCTATTTGTCATAAAAGTATCTTATTTCTCCACGAATTTTGAGGGATATTTTTGTAGGGTACATCAATCTGGGTTGGACGCTGTTTTCCTTTAGGTTTTGGAATATGTCATTCCAAACTCTTCTTGCCTAAAGTGTTTGTGTGGAGAAGTCTTCTGTGATTCTGATGGGCTTTCTTTTTTATGTGATTTGTTTCTTTTCTTTAACTGTTTGTAGAAATTTGTTCTTCTTTTGGGTTTCTGGAATGTTAACAATTATGTGCCTATGTGTAGATTTTTTTTTTTTTTTGATCAAGGCTAGTTGGAGTGCTGTATGCCCCACTTATCTGTATGTCATGTTCTTTTCCCCTGCTTGGGACATTTTCTGCCATTACTTCTCTGGACAGTTTTTTATGTCATCTTCACTCTTTCCTGTTTCTTCATTAACTCCATCAATCTTATGTTATTCTTTTTTCCATCTTATAGCAGCTGCCGGATTGATTTCTTGTGGTCCCTTACAATTTTAAAGCAATTTTTCTTTTGCTAGTCACTAATTGCCATCTTATCTTCTATAACTGAAGTTCTGTCCTCACGTTATCTCATTCTGCTCTATAGACTTTCAATGGAGTTTTTAATCTCTTGGAAATCTGTTTACATCTGTTTTATGAATACCATCTCTTTCCTATGTTGCAATTCCATCATGTTCCTCAGCTCCTCTCTAGATTTATCATGTCTTGCCCTTTGAGCACAATCTCAGCTGTTATCTGACAAATTATTTCTTTCATTTTTTCCAGATCCTCTTTTGTTACCCGTTCAAGGAGTCCAGGTGGTTGTGTATCAGAGTGTTCCATCTCATTTCTCTTTGGGGTTGTTGTAGGTGATCTGGAAGTCTGGCTTTGAGACTTGTTTACATGTCTTCTCATTTCAACAGTGTGGGGTGCTCTTGGCACCTGCACAGCTCACCTCTTCTGAGCTGGGAGCAGTGGAGCAGTGGCCCAGAAGCCCCTTCCTCTGTGCTTGAAGCAGTGCATTGGCAACCCAGAAACCCTCTCCTCAGTGCTGGGAGCAGTGAAACAGCAGCCTGGACACTCCTTCCTCTGTGCTGGGAGTGGTGTAATGGTGGCCTAGAAGCCCTTTCCTCTGTGCTGGGAGTGGTGAAAAGGCATCCTGAAAGCCCCTTCCTCTGCCCTGGGAGCGGTGGTATGGTGGCCCAGAAGCCCCTTCTGCTGAGCTAGGAGCAGTGTTATGGCATCCTGGAAGCTACTACCTCTGGGCTGGGAGTGGTGGTACAGTGCCCCAGAAGTCCCTTTCTCTGAGCTGGGAGTGGTGGAACAGAGGCTCAGAGGCCCCTTCCGCTGGGCTGGGAGTGGTGGTATGGTAGCCCAGAAGCCCCTTTCCCTAGCTGGGAGCAGTGGAAAGGTGGCCCAGAGGCCCCTTCCTCTGGGCTGTGAGCCTAAATTCTTTATATGTTCTAGATTATTTGTTCTTTATCTTAAGATTAGCTGGCAAAAAATCATTCCCATATTTAGGTTATCTCTTGGCTATGTTGATTGTTTTTTTCCTGTATGGAAATTTTGTTTAGTGTAGTCTCATTTGTTGATTCTGGCTATTATTTTTGTGTGTGTGTGTGCCATCAGGGTTCTGTTCCTGAATGTCCTTACCAATTTCTGCATGAGTTTTACCTTTTTTGAGAAGATTTAGTTCTTCTGTTTTGGTATATTGTTTGGTTTTTTTTTCAGTTTTTATATTTATTCAGGGGATGCCTTTATTATAGTTATGTGGTATAGTCAATATTGGATAAAATTGAGAGGTTCTTCTTTACAAAAGGAGTTACTTTCACAAAGAGAGTAAGTTTGGCAATCAAAAATGAAATGCAGGGCCAGGGATTTAGCTCAGTCCCACCATGCTTGCCTTGTATGCACAAGGTCCCAAGTTTGATCCCAGCTACCAAAAAGAAATGTCATACCTGGGTCCACTCATTTGTCTGGGGATCATAAGCCTCCACTATATTAAGATGTCTGTCCATCCTACCCTCCAATGGCATACAATTTATCTCCAAGTAAACAGACTCCCACTTCCTCTCTGCTGATGCTCAGAGATGCCACTGCAGTCCACATATCTGTTTTGGGATCATATCTCTCCACACAGTCTGAGAGTCTGGAAGTCAAGTTGGATATGGGGGCATCACATCCTCCAATAGCATACAGTAGAACATTCCAAGTTGTTACTCCAACACCACTTCACCTTTTTGACATCTGTGCACACAGGGTCCATTTATTAGTATGAGAATCAAAGCATTCTACTGATTTGAGATAAGAACTTCCATCACAACCACCAATTGCATAATGTTTTCCACTGAGTACTGCCACACCTACTGTGCTCCTGGGCATGGACATAATCGCAACACAGTTCCACTGGCAAGCCTGTGGGTCCCATCTTTCTACCGTGATCAGATAGCTCCAGCCATCATGCCCTCTGACCGCATACATGGGGCCTTCCAGCACAGCCACACCAAGGCCATGTCTATGTGTGGACATAGGTGGCATCACACTCCAAGTTTTTGTTTTGGGACTGTAGTACTCTACATTATTCAAAGTGTTCAGTCCATTTCTCCCTCCAGCCACAAACAGTCATCTAACACTGCAACTTCAAATTGTAGCCTCCTCCCATTCATAGTTCCCACAGGAGTCCACATATTTGTATGGAGAACATGCTTTTCAATGCTTGTTGAACCTTTTTTGGGATCCATTCCTCCAACTGCAAATAATGTATCAAAAGTTGACTTTCTAGATTTTGTCCAAGGACTTTGTAACATGGGTCATCTCTCTGGTAATAAATGATACTTCATTGCTTCCATAATGAGTTTCTGAAATTCTATGTCATCCCAAAAAAGTGCATTATTTTCCATATCTGCCAGGAACTGTGGTGCAAAGAGGTAGCTTAATATAAGCTAAAAGTTTGCTGAGATCTTTTTGTCTCTGCTCTAAATTGTGAAGGACCCAAGTGAGAAGTGCATTCAATATTGTCTCCTTATTAGGGATATTCATGTCATCACTGGCAAGGAGCTTTGCAGTTTCACTGGCTAGTAGTAATACAAATTCTTGGTTTCTGATTATTTCCATGAAATATTCCATAGTATAATTGTAAGCCACTTTATGCAAACCTGTACAACCTTGGGTATCAGCAAAAGAACAGATTCCAAGACAATTGGATGGGTGAAGCTGTTTCATTAAAAACTTATAGCATGGCTCCATAACCTGCAAAAGCTGAAGGAGGCAGGCTGTAGATAACTGGCACTCAATATTATCTTCTTTTAATTCAAGGTGGCCTGTACATGCATACTGAATCACGAACCATAATGTTTGGCTCTACATCTTCCATTTTTATTTCTTCCTGTCTTGCCTCTCTGACATCATTAGTAAACATAGCAGCAAAATAATCTGAGACAAAGGAGAGCACCGATCTGTGAGCTGGAATTCTCTGATCACCAGCAACTAAAATTAAATCACATAACTCTTTATGTCCCAAATAGTTTTCCATTTTTTAAAAATGTTTGTTCAGCATCATTAAGGGCTTGAAAAAATTTACCGGATGAGCATGGCTCCATAGTATGACAGGATGACAATGTCTGATTACTATTGGAAGTCCTATGTAAAGATATTCCCCTCTCTCCATTACACAAATGATTACAGATGACAGGTCTATATTTTTTATCATTCCAACACCACAGTTCAGAATTCCATGTTCTGCATGAACTGGAATCAGATTTTCTTCTTCCCTAGTGCCATCATCCACTTCTGGTCTATCCAGCCAATGTACACCACCACAATCTTCTGCTGTAAACTCAAAGGCAGGGACTTCTGAATTGCATGCCATTGGCCAAGAAGGTGAATTCTGAAAATCCAGTTGGCTGGACGTTCGGTAACCAATTGAAGGCAAAGGCAACTGCAGGCTACACGGATCTAAAAACTTTCTCCCACCGTTTGCTCCAGTCTGTTCTCAATTCCAAAATTCTCCCTGCTGGCTGCCAACTATAGAATTAGAAGATGATGCTTGATGGCCAAACCACCTCCATCTGATTTTCAAAATCTGTTTCACATCAAACTCTTTATGAGAACCTGACATGTTCAGAGAAACCAATGTGATTGTCTAGGCAATGGGAAAAAAGCACTGCACACAGATTTGTGCATCCAACCAAGACAAGAGAAGTAATAAGCCCTGCGTGTCGGGTTCCAGAGGAGGCCAGGGATCACAGTGGGGCAGGGCGTCCCAGTGGGAGGAGGGGAGGCTGGGACGGAGGAGAGGGCAGGGGCAGAGGCAAGGGCCAGAGGACTGAGGAGAGGGATGTTCAACCCCTCTCATCCCCACTCCCTTCCCAGCAGCCTCATCCCTGTCACCAGCCAGCCAACCTGCAGGCAGCCACCCCACTCTGTCAGGCCAAGCGAGGGCTAAACTCTTTGGATAGGCCTGGAGGAGGCTGGCAGGCTCTCGGGGGGATAGGGTTCAGGGACCAGCTCATAGGTCAGTCCCAGTGTGGGGCCGGTGTCTAGTTTTTTGATCATTTTGATTTGATTTTAATTTTCAGGGCACATTCTTCTATATGTGGCCAACCAGTTTTTCCAGCAGCATTTGTTATAGTGGTTGTCTTTGACCCAGGATATATTTTTAGCCTATTTGGAAATAATCAGGTGGCTCAAGGTGCATTGGGCTATTTCCATGTCTTCTCTGCATGTCTATTTGTTGTGGCAGTATCACGCTGCTCTTATTAGTGTAGCTTTGAGGTCTGGGTCCATAATACCTCCTGCTTTGCTCTTTTTCCTCAGGATAGTTTTAGCTATTCTGGATTTTTTCTGGTGCAATAAAATTTTTAGTATGTTTTTCTACTTTTGCAAAAAAAACTGTTTGTTTTGATTTAAGTTGCTTTCAATCTATATGGCATTTTTGGTAATATGACCATTTGAAAACATTGTTCCTGCTTCTTCAGATCAATGTCATGTCTATCAAATTTCTAATTTCCTCTTCAATTTCTTGTTCAGAGTACTACAATTTTCATTATAGAGGTTTTTTATTTCCTTTTTTAGGTTAGTTGCTAAGTTCGAATTTTTTCAAAGTTATTGCAAATGGAATTGTTTACCTGATTTGTTTCTTGGCAGGCTCATTATGGGTGTACAGGAGCACTATTGAATTTCATGTGTTCATTTTCTATTCTGGCACTTTGAAAATTTTCTTAGGTCTAAGAATCTTCTGGTGGAATTTTTATGTCTTCCATATAATTAATCATGCCAACTCCAAGTAAGTATATTTTGAGTTCTTACTTTTTATTTCATATCTTTTTCATTTCTTCCTTTTACCTGATTGCTCTGTTCAACATTTCATGTGAACTATTTTTTTCATATCTTCTACTTTATGAGTATATTTTCAGTACATATTATTTAGGTTCCTTGTGAGGTTTTGGCACACCTACATAAAACATATTAATGCTTTTTTCATCCAACTTTCCTTCACTCCCTTCCATTCCAATCATAACTTTACTCTCACTTGTTTTTTTCTTTGGCATGTGTTTTGAGGTACATAATGTTTATATTAATTATGTGGAGTACATATATGCACATAATATATCTTAATTCCTTTTTTATTCCCTTTCTCTTCTCTCTCTCCCCTCCTTCCATCCCTTGATCTCTTTCTCCTTTGAGAAAGATCTACCTTCCTACTTCTTGTTATCTATCTCTTCTTTTGGTTTTTGTTCATAATTTGGGTATCTCATATAAGAGAAACTATGTAATATGTAAGTTTGTATGCCTGATATCTTTCTTTAAACATGATGATCTTTATGTGCATCCTTTTGCCAACATATGACTCGTTTATCATTCTTTATGGCAGAGTATTAATCCAATGTGTATAAATATCACATATTTTATCCATTCATCTGTTGATTGACATACAGGCCACTTCCAAGATGTAGCTATTATGAATTGTGCAGCTATAAACATGGGTATGTACATATCCTTGAACTATGATGTCTTTAACTATTTCAGAAACACAACTAAAAGGCCAATCACTGGTTCAAGTGAAATTTCTACTTTTATTTTTTGAGAACTCTCTACACTGATTTCAGTCATGGTTGTACTAGTTTACATTCCAAACCAGCATCAAGGAATCTATTGATCAGGAGTGGTGAGAGTGGACATTTAGGGTGATGTTGGCAGTGGTTTGTTATAAATGGCATTCGTCAGTTTGAGGTAAGGTCCTTCTATGTCTGTTCTTGTCATGGTTGTTTTAATCATGAATGGATTTTGCATTTTGTTAAAGACTTTGTCTATATCAATTGAAATTCTCATATGATTTTTTACCCTTCTGTGTAATCCTTATCTTAGTCAAGATTGTCATAACACTTTGAGATAGCTGTTGTAAACTTTACCAACTTTTCCATGTAAAATACTAATTTTGCATATAATTCTTCTAAGTCATTAACAAAGGAGGAAAAAACAAAACTTTCCCTACAGAGAGAGTCTATCATATGACAAAGAAAATTATTGAGCTATTTATTATTCAGTATGTAAAAAAAAGGCTAATATTCTGGTAGCATGGAACTTGGCAATCTTAGGAGAAAGTAAAAGAAGCAAAGCTCAGTTTACTAGATGTTGACAGTAATTCTCAGACAGCACAAGAGCCTTGGAATAACTGGAAATATGAGACCACTACTGACTCTTCACATGCCCAGCTGAAATTTATGGCACCTGAAGACAGTTATATATTTAAAACCACTTTTATTTCTTCAGTATATTTTGAAACATCTCAAAGAAAGGCAACTGACAACATAACATTTTCTCATCTAATTATTTGTCACTCAGATTTTAGTCAAGAAATAGAAACAAATATAATTATTGTAAAAGAGGATAAAGTATGGATAATTGGTTTAATGGTTATTATAAGACAAAGGCAAAAAACAATGTTATGAGAGATAGTTACTATAGGGACAATCCAAAAGAGACAGCTTGAGGATATGAAAAAATATTAAAATAAACCAAATTTTCAAGGAAGTGAAATTTAGCAATCCTGATAGTGTTTAAAAACAAAACCAGGTGTGAAATAGATTAGTGGTTTTAAGTGTCTGTGGTTATGATCAAAAAGTTTTTTAGCAGAAGTGTGGCATCTGAGCATGAAGATAACAATTTAAAACCAGCTATTGCAATAACACTCTGCATGGTATTCATAGACCATTCATTTGAAGGTTACATTTGAAGAATACCACCTTGCTTGTTGTTACATTTATTTCATTTCTTATTTTCACACTGAAGCTTGATCCCTTTAGGAACTGGCATCTTGATAGTCTCTGGAACTTTTTCAAAACCTCATACTTAGTGACATCCATATAAATCAGAACCATATATGAGAAGACCCATGTCTTTGTGTTTTTATTCTCCCTAGGTGACTTGAATAAGTCTAACCCTGAGAAACACTGATATGGCCTCTGGAAATAACATGTCTAAATATATAACTCAGATGTACTTTTGAAGTAAAATATACAGGAAATGTGAAAATGCACATAACTTTTAAATACATGTGCAAAGGGATATATCTTTTCCCTTGGAGGTCAGGGACATTGCTCAGAAATTACTGAGGCTGACTGAGTTTGTTGATTTAGTCATTATATTTATGAGGAAAATAATCCAGGGACACTCAGTTGATAGTAAATGACAAAGCAAAGGACACAAGATTCAGTTATGTTTCATGGAATGGAATAAGAGTCATGAAGCTACAAGAATAATGTGGCCCAGGAGGCAGGAGTTGCCTAGCTACACTACTGGTTTTCTAACTCCAACTCCAAAAGAAATGAAAGCAATAGTAAGATTATCTCCTCTGTTCCCTGTTCTTCACAGAACATTTTGAATGTTCTTGGTCCTCAGGCTGTAGATGAATGGATTCAGCCTAGGGATGAAAACTGTGTACCCCAGTGAAGCCACTGCACTATTTCTAGGAGAATTTGATGCATCAGATACAAGGTAATCTCTGACTGCTCTTCCATAAGTTAAGCAGACAACTGAGAAATGAGAACCTGGGTGGAGAAGGCTATATTCTTCTGACCTGATTATAGGAGCCTCAGGATGGAAGAAACAATTTTATAGTAAATGAAAAAGATCACTGAAAGAGGAAGAAATCCAGAGCTTATGCCAACAGAATCAATGATTACATACTTTGTAAAAGTATCAGAACTGGCAAGATTAAGAAATGGAGAGGGGTCACAGAAGAAATTAGCAATTTCCAATTCCTGAAAGTAGGTAAAGTGTAAGGCAATCTAATTATGCAGCAGGGACATAAAAAGGCTGAACAAAAAAAGACACAAAATCTAAGTATCCAGAGACTAGGGTTCATGATGACCTGGTAATGCAGGGTGTGGCAGATGGCTACAGACCTGTCATAGGCCATCACTGTCAGAAGTACATCATCCATAAAGACAAAGATGAGAAACACTGACATCTGTGTCAGGCAGCCCAAAGGGGAGATGACTTTCTCTGAGACCGGATGTCCATAATCATCTTTGGGACTTGGTAGAGATTAAGCACATGTAAGAAAAGGACAGGTTGGAGAGGAAGAAGTACATGGGAACGTGGATATGGGAGTCAGAGCTGATGACTAAAATAATGAGCAGATTTCCAAGCAGTATGACTAAGTATATGGACAGGAGTAGTCTGAAGAAAATGCTTTGCAGGTCCAGATCCTCTGAAAGAGCCATGAGGTAGAATAATGAGATACATGTTAGATTCTATGCTGCTCTATTGTTTAGGCACCTTTGAGAAAGAAAAGAAGACTGGAAAAAAGAAAAAAATAGGCACCAAGAACTAAATTACAGTAAAATTTCCTTTGATTTTTAATATCTAAAACAGCATGTAAGAACTAGAACTACAGGATCTCCAAACTAAATTAAATTTGATAGTTTACAATCAGAAAGCATTGCCAGTCATCTTCTAGGGGTTTTCATTTTGGGTTTTTTTTTCATTTCTGTCTTTTATGAATGAAATTCTCACTCAATTTTTTTATATTTTGAAAATCTTTAATATATAATGTGTATGCTTAACTTTAGTAGACTTCAGGTTTTGATATATTTAAGTAAAATGCATATAACAAATATTATCATTTACCATAAATTTGGCATTGTTGTACACTGCACTCTTAATGATGAAACAAAATAATATAATGTTATGAATAATTTTTACTTTTTAAAAATTTTTTACATGTGTCAGCACCATCTCACCTCAATAAAGCATTCTGATGGAAGACAGTGCTCTGCCCCCCCCATCTGTATTCTATTGTAAGTGCCCTGGGAACACTACTCTGTTTTCTGATTGGAAAAGTCATTCACATATGACTAAGTAATTTAACACCAGGTTTGAATGCAAAGCCTAGTTGGAGTTCCACTATTCTTATGCCATTTAACCTGCTTTCACATCAGCACTTTCTTCTACAGGTATTGCAATTCTCTAAACTAAATTACTGGAAGGTAAATTAAGTTTGTTGTTTGTCCTTCTCACACTATGAATAAATGAGAAAAATTCAAAAAGTAAGTACAGAACATAAAGTAAATACATCTGGAAGTACCCTCACCTAAAAAATGGAGAAAATGATTACCTAGCTTACAGTTATTACAAAGAAGTTTTTAAAATATTTTTAAATTGCACAGACTATAGTTCTGTCTCATACATGAATATAATTATGAATATTTTAAAATATCAAGATATTCTACCTTGGAACCAAACTTAACTTTATTTTTTTCAGGATACATGCCTGTTAACTTCTTGACAGTTCTCATACACCAGGTTTGAATGCATCCTCATTTTTATTTTATTTTAATTTTATTTCTTTATTTTTTTGGAACCAGGGATCAAACTCAGGACTTTGTGCATGCCAGACAGGAGGGGTACCATTGAGGTAAATCCCCAGCCCCCTCATTTTTAGAATATAGAACATTACCATTCCCTTTAAATATACCCACTAGATTGGCTGAGGAATTGGAAAGGAAGTGTAGTCTGCATCCAGAGGCTGAATGCACCTGCATTCCCTGATGGTTCAATAGATTTCTCTGCCACATGTGCACATTCTGTAGAACAGAAAACTGAATTAGCTTTCAACAATGGGATGAACCTACATTTGTTGGCCAGTATCTTTAACATATTAATCTCCAAGGAAAACCTTTTGTCTCTGGTATTTTAATAGGACAGTGTTCTTCACAAAAGGATTATGTGATTCTGGCCACTAGAACACCACCCAGAGAGGAACAAAATGAGAACATCAAACATCCTAAAACTAAGTTGGATAATTTGGATGAAGAGTGGGCTACAGAACATACCCACCAGGTCTCCAGAATGCTACCAGAGGAACTTTTAGTTCTTGGAGTATTATCACAACTTTAGAATTTGAAAATGACTTTTAAAATGCCCTGCACAAACCAATATATCCTGTGGGAAAGTCTATGACTAGAAAAAGACTGTGGAATTTCACAGGGGAGGAAGTTTCAGAACAAGTGAATTTCACATTTGCTTTTCTACAAAAATATATCTTGTCAAACTTATGATGTCCATGATCCAAAGAGTTCAGCAAGACCAACAGACTTGAAGTATCAAAAGAGACTATCTACCTCATGGCTTTCTCTTGAGTGTACTGTTCATATTGATATTCACATCCCACTTTCTGCAACTTCTATCAGCTATACTCTGGGAAAAATACAAAGAATGGACTTACACTATGGGCCAAGAAAATTGAAAATGGTGTTTATTTTATTAATGGACAAATTAAGGATGAAGGTTGTGACCTATTAGAAGAACAGAAAAAATATAGAGGAAATACTGAATCATCTAGTCATTCTTTTGATGTCTGATAGCTAACACATTTGCTCCTGAATTCAGACCACAGATCCACAACCACAGTTCAGGTCTACAGTGGTTCTGTAAACCTTAAAGGTAATGTGAAATTCAGAGCTTACATTCATAGCAATAAACCCAAAGTTAAAGATACTGAGCAGACAGTGAAGAGAGATATATTGAACACAGTTGCCGATCACTGTGAAATATTATTTGAGGATCTATTTTCTAATGACTGTCCAGAAAAAAGAGATTCTGAAAAAGAGTTCCATATCCTCCATCACCAAGTTTTTGTCCCCATTCCTGGATCTACTGTAATAGTATGTGATTATATCAGAGTCCATTTTATAGAGATGTTAGATCAGATGATTCAAATAGAATGTTTAGAAATTGCAGAGGAAATAAACACAGCTCTTATGAGTTTCTCTATGAATAATGAAGCTTCTTTGGACAGCACAGGAGATGAACAGCTAGAGCAACCAGTTAAACTACAATAATATTTAAAATTCAGCAAAAATGATTACAGCATTTGCAGGTGCAGTCCTTGCTGCAGGTATCTCCTTTCATTCCTTCAGTGACTAGAGTGAGGCACAAAGAAGCTTCCTGATCATCCAGTAAACATTGATCAACAACTGTGAATAATAAAGTAGTAAACAATCCATCTGCATTTAAAACAGTAGCAGCTACATCTACTGCTATTGTATTAGGTATGTTTCTGACTAACACAAAATTACCTGCTACCTTGGTTAGCCCAGGTTGTATTATAGTTGGCCCAACTTTTCTAAAACAAAGATATGCATTTAGATTAGAGTTGCATGTAACTCATCATTACTATCTATTAAAAAGATTTTAAAAGATACTACAGATTTTAGTCCTGTTGATCTAGATCACACATTGATCAGGAGATTAAACATTTTAACAGTCAATTTTTAGTAATCTTAGTAATAGAGTATTAGGGGAAATTCCTACCAAGTGGCACAACAATTTGTGGAGTGACTTCTTCCTCTGGGACCTTTCTAATACACACTCACTTCCAATATTTTATATGCTTTGTCCTGATCAAGGGATAAGAAGCCTTTCCCAAGAGATTTGAGTCATATAGAATGACAGATCATGTTCTTACTCAGGTTAGCATAACTGTTTTAATATGTTAAATAAGACTTGCTTACAGTAGATGTTATAGTGTAGATGTTTTGTGAAGCGACTAGATACTGAATAAAATCTAGTTTTGAGTAGGTTCAAAAAAAGTATGAAAAATCTTCAAAAAACACACATCTATCATTTTTCCCCCTACAAAAATGAGCATATTTTAAGTTGGGAATAATGAATGCTACTATAAGCACCTAAGTGCATTGTGGTTTTCTGGATTGCAAATACCTACAGCAGTGCTACCATATGCAGTTAGTGTCAAACCAGAAGCAAGAATACAGATGTGAACATGAGATAGTTAAATACTTTCTTTGTAGTACTTTGTAGCTCCTGGTAGAAAACATTTCTAATTTAGGTCAAAGGTTCCCATAGATTATGATTAAATAATATTATTTTGTGACTGGAAATCATCCACAAGATGAAATTAGAAAGCATGAGAAATAACTCCTGGAAAAAATAAATGTTGAATTTAGTTCTCCAACTTCTCATCACCAACATAAGAAATAAATGTAAAGGGTAGAGCCACAGGCTCTGATCTGAAAAGAACCAAGTGGAATTGCTAAGGATGAGAAATATATTTATTGAAATAAGAAAAAAACTTGGATGTGTTGAACAATATAGAACTGGTTCTATAGAGAACTGAATTAAGAGATCAGTGAATTGAAATATAGATCTAAAGACATGACCCATTGAACAGCAAGGAGTAACAAGAGCTAGAAAATATTTGGAAGTTAAGAGATATGGAGGGAAGAATGATAAGGACTAGGGTTACTAGGAAGAAAGAATAGAGAGAATGGAGGAGAGATCGTATCTGAAGAGATGACAAATTTTTCTACAGTTGTTGTAAAAGCAGGAATTCAGGAAGCACATCATATCTGAAACATATCTAAAATTCCATGACTAGGCCACATATGTGAATGGAAATTTACCAAGTGAGATTTTAAAAGCAATGAAAAGAGATCCTTTATGAACACAAGATCATCCACTACTTAGGTTTCTCTACAGCAATAATGTCCCCCAAAAGATGGTATCTTCAGAATTCTGAGATCAGTTTAGAATATGCACAAAAGAAAACTGACCATCAAGATATCTTCATTTTAAAAGCTGCAAAAGTTTGATCTTCAAAAAGGAAAATTACTCCAAACAGATGATCTGAAGTGAGAAAATAAAATGAGAAATGTAAGTAAATTTAAATTATGTTTTGTATAAAATAATTGTAATGAAAGAAGTATTTATAGAAATTATATACAAATATAAAACCAAATAAATATTTTTTGCAACATTAAATAAATATACCGACTAATACCCATATTTTAAAAATGAACATTTACTAATACCATGTGTGCTTCAGAAGTCATATTTTAGAGTGATTTAGGAGACAACTATAAAATTTCAGGTCTTAAAATCTTTGCATGATTCTATTCTCCTGCACACATGTTCAAAATAAACTGCTGCCTTTAAGTCAGGGGGTAATTTTAATGTCAATATATACATGTCAGTAAAGATTTATACATTCTTAGCACATTTATATAATTCTAAACTACGTAGTGCCTACACCACAGCTACATAGTTTATAATGTAACAACATCTAATTACATAAACAGAATTAATTGAAATTTGGTTTTAAGTGTCTGTGAAGTACATACATCACTTTGGAATGCTTAAACTGATGCATAACATTAACTGAGGCAGGGATATCTTTTAATAAGTTTGTTGTACAATGTTTGAAAGTCCTCTGCCTTTCTCTGTGTCAAACAAAGGAAAATTCATAAATAGCACTTTGGTGGGGGATTGTTATATGAATTACAGCAACTAAGACTTGTCCCATTTCCTATTAATCACCTACATTATTTGCCTCAAAAAAATCCTTCCTAATCAAATGCAATCTATTAGTCTTAATATTTCCTGTCAAATATTTCACTGGTGTATACACAGTAATAAACGTTGCATGATTATTGGCCAACTAATTTCATCTTGTATAAAGAGAATATTGTCATTTGCTTCTGTAGTGGAGACAGCGTCCTGGTTAAAGGACAGGAAATCAACATTTCAGTGCCTGTTATTGACCTGCCACTATGGGCAGAATGTGTGCACATCTCTCCATCTCTCCGAGCTCTTGCTGCTTAACAGAAACAGGGAAAATCATATTCATTTACAAAACATTTGTGCAACTAAGGGATGTTTGGAAGTTAATATTTTGGTCTTGGCATTGATTCTTCAAATGAATGATGCCATCATTAGAGAAATAGTGAGTTTTTTGATGAAAACAATTGTCAAAATACAGTGCAGTCTACAGTGATCAGACTCAAAGATGTGGACCAGTTTGGGTGTAAAGGTTCCTTGTCTTCCTGCTTCTTAATTTTTATTTAATTTAAAAATACTGTAAAGTATAAAAATATAGTCCACAACCCAGAAAATAGTACTTAAAAGTTGAAGAACTTCATGATACATTTTATACATTATATGAGTGCTTACTCTGATTTTCTTTTGATATAGCAATGATTTTTACTTGTATATGCTCATGTTAAATAATTGCACTCATCTCTTGGAATTGGTATATATACATATCGCATCGTTTTTACTATTACCTCCCCTTCACCACCTAGTCCACTTCTCTTTCCCTCCACTCTCATATCCAAATCATGTTCTTATCTCAGAGTCTACTTCTAGGTTTCCTCTCATATCTCATTCTTCTTTATGCCAGTGAATATCTCTACTACACTCGTGCAATGACTGAATAGTGTAAATACTGCATTGTTAGGGCTCTTTTGCCTGTGATAGAGACATAAACATGAACTACTATTTCTTACCTCTTATTTTGTTGGATACTCTTGAAAAAGATAAATGTGCAGACAGAAAATCATCGAGAGTGTTTATATAGCACTAACTACAGTGCATTTCTGTGTGAAAAAAAAACAGGATCTGTCCAGTACTTAATAGAGATTTTTATTTTGATAACTTCTCTATGTCACATGTTGTATAGTCTTGGAGGATGAGAAATGAAAGTTATTTCTCTACAAATTCATAGCATATATTTATGTAAGGAAAAGATTAAATGTCCTCTTATAAAAATAGAGAAAAAATTACTTCAAATACAGGATATTTTAGTTGACCACTATGAAGAGTAGAATTATGATCAACAATAATATTTAAAAATACTTCACACAGGAATCACCCCGCTGCAGACAGACAGGTCTGCCCATTCCCTACTGAGGTCTTGAGTCCCACGGAAGATGCTGAATCACCCCGCTGCAGACAGGCAGGTCTGTGCATACCCTGCTGGGGTCCTGGGTTACACAGAACATGACAGGTCAGCCTGCTGCAGACAGGTAGGTCTGCCCATGTCCTACTGAGGTCCCCAGTCACACAGAATATGCCAAATTCCCCCGCTGCAGACAGGCAGCCACCTGGTTCCACACTACAAAGACGCAGAGGACACCAGATCACCAGACCATGGTACAGAGTCCCACTGTTCCCAGCCCAGAGGTAGGAGCTTCTGAGCCATCATCCCACTGCTCCTGGTCCAGAGGAAGGGACTTTCCCGTCACGATCACTCCTGCTGCTCCCAGTGCAGAGGAAAGGGCATTTGGCCCACCTTCTGTCCCGCTGCTCCTGGCCCAGAGGAAGGAGCTTCCAGACCACCATCCCTCCCGCTGCTCCCAGCCCACAGGAAAGGGCTTTTGGGTCACAATCTCTACCGCCACTCCTGGACCCTGTCCCACCTCACCCAGCTCAGAGGAGGTAATCCGTGGAGGCGCTAACAGCCCCCCACCAAAGTTGAAATGAGAAAACATGAAATAAGTCTCAAAACCAGACTTCCAGATCACCTACAGCAACCCCAAAGGGAAATGAGATGGAACACTCTGATACTCAACCACCT
>NW_004624959.1:95974-142114 GCF_000247695.1 Heterocephalus glaber | reverse complement strand
AATGTACCAATGATTAGAATGAATAATCGATAATGTAAAATAGTAAGAAAAGGTCCAAAGGGGTAGGGGTAGTGGGAGGGGCAGGGGAAAGGAAAGAAGGAAAAGGAAAAATGATGAGAAATGGGAAATATGGAAATAAAGTCTTTGTAAATAGGGAAGGGTGGAGGGCATGAAGGGAGGGCTAGGAATGGGGAAGAAATAAAAACCAAGATGCGTTCTGTAATGGTACAATTCCCAATGAGAAATGTAATTGTGTTGTATACCTACAATGTACCAATAAAAGAATTTAATATAAAAAATAATAAAACAATGTGCTCCTCTCCATCTGTAAGATGTGGAAAAGAATTACCTATCTTATGTGAAAATAGTTGAAAATCATTTAATTTGCATCACTATTGATTCTAATTTAGGAATATATTTATCTGGAGATATTGTCATATATTCAGATACCCTAGGCTTAGCCTAATATATTAATCACAATACATACATTTTAAATTTTTGAGTCACTTTCAGAAATGAGAGTTGAAAACCACTTTCAGAAGATATTTGCTGGCATTCAGAAATTTCTCATTCATGCTGTCTCTTTAGATATTAACATATAAATGTTTATTATTTACTCCCTCATTAATATTCTTTAGATATTTGAACAGTTAGCTAAAAGTCTGAATCCTTTCTATCATTTCTCTTGCTGTCCTGTCCTGTTGTCATGAATTTTATGGGTAGATTTTCTTGTCAATGTTTCCATTTCTACAGTAATTTATGAATCCACAAGCAATTTCCTTTAAAATTTACCCAAAAAGGACCAAAAACTCATCTAAATAGTGTGTTACAGAACATCTATTGCCCCCAAATAGACTAGATAATATCCACAAGTACTGGTTTTAGGTTTTCCTCAACCAATTCACAGCTTAAACAGAGAGGAGGGAGAGGGGTGGAGAGAGTGTGAGAACTCATTTATCTTGTAAGTTAATTATTATGATGATATATTCAAACTTCTTGTGCTTCTTTTCCTGTCACTCATGTTAAAAATTGCAATATATTCCAATATATTATATATATTCAATATATATTATATAATACATTGATATTTTTCAGATTTCCAACAAATAATGCATGTAAAATTTCAATTTTTTCTCAAAATAGGTGACTCATTTTTATCTACATCCTCTCATTTGTCAGATACTCCTTCAAAATATGCCTGCCACCCTTACAGTAATGATCTCTTTATGATATCTCACAAGGAAATTTCATCATCACATGAGGAATAACGTTTCCATTTTGCTTCAACTGTGAAGCCTTTGCTAAGGGATGGCCCTGAAGAAATGAGCACGTTAGTCCTGTGTCACTGACCTGTTACTGAGGGCCGACTGTGTGTGAATCTCTCTTCCTCTCTGTGCTCATAATGCTTGAGGAAAATAAGGAGAATAGCATTCAACCACATGGGTGGCAACTAAAGAAATTTAGAACTTAACTATTTAGTGATTGTAAGATTTCTTAGTTTCAATTGCATTTTCTGCTGTGACATTTATAATTTCCTCCCTTTGTATGAACTTTAGTCTTGATTTGTTCATCTTTTCCTAGAAGTTTGAGGTATAACATTAGGTTGTTTATTTGAGCTCACTGTGTTTTCCAGATGTGAGAGTTTACTGCTATAAATTTTCCTTGTAGGGTTGCTTTCATTGCTTACCATAGTGAAAGTTTGCTTTTAAAACAAAGATGTACACCATTAAGCAAGTAGGAAGTTTATTAAACTACATGGCAATAGTATTGGAATCTGAAATGATATGAAGGGTTTTTTGTTTGTTTTTTGTTTGTTTGCTTGGTTTTTTGGTACCAGGGATTGAACTCAGGTACTTGCGCTTGTGCAGCAGGTAGCAAAACCACTGAGCTAAATCCCTGGCCTGAAATGAAGTTTTTGAATCTACCTAAGCTTGAGGCACATGGCGACCAGCTCCTTTCTCTTTGGACCTTTAAAAAACACATGAATATCTCTGTTGTGTTTTATTTTAAATAAGTTACAGAGATACAATTAAATGGATTATAGGGTCCATATGTCCATGACACAGAGAAAAAAAGTAAAAGTTATTTTGTCTTCTCTTTACATCTATGGGGCATTTTTGAAAGGAATGGAGCTACAGATGGTAAGATACTAAGCATCTTCAAGTCATTATCATTAAAGAAAACTATTGTGACTTAGGGAATGTCCATTCAATGTTGAACACAAGTTAATATTTTTGGTGTTCCTTCTGTGCCAAACAAGCTATAGGACTGGGAAATCAACTGTAAATGAAAGTACATCATTACTCTCCAAACATATGCATATAATCACATAAAGACAAACAAAACGTCCTGCAACAGAAATAGAAAAGTATTAACTACAAGATACAGGAAATAACTGGTAAGAATATTCTTATCACTGATAGTAATGATAGCTAAATTTTAATTTGCTCTAATTTTATACTCATTAACCTTAAATAGAGCGCTCCTTATCTGCATAATCCTTAGTGCAGTTGCTTCAAGAAAAATTTAACACTAATGACCATACACTCTAAGAGATATTAAAAACCTCCTCTGGATCACAAAAATAATAAGTGGAGCTGAAAGGATTAAAAAATAAATTGACAGATGCTATCTGATACACTGAACTTTTTCTCTGTTTACAATCCACAGAAAGATTTATGCAAAAGTTCGGAGTTGATAATCATAGGTACTTTAGAGGCACATTTGCAACACTCATTTCTTCAAGAGAAATGAAATTAAGACATGACTTTCTCACATTTGGTTCGGTGGAAAACAAGTGCAAGCATGGAGAAGGATATGGTAAGCTCAAAAATATTCTACAGTGCTGTCAGGAGAGAAATCTGTGCTGAATACTCAAGGGAATAGTCTCTCAGATCTTTGCCTGTCAGCCACATCTGTCTTTGGTGGATGCAGCTGGGGCCATTCACTGCTCTACTCTGTGAGCTTTCAGATAAATCCAATAGTAAGGGCACCATGAGGAAGGGGTCTCTTCTGAAGTGACAGAGAATTAATTGCTTGTTCTAAGAGGCAACCTAACAAAGTTACACTGTGTCTGTAATCAGACAAACCACCAAGTCCTTTTTCTACATAACAACTTAATGCAAGTTCCACTAAAATGACAGATTCTTCCATTTTTTTGCAAGCAATAACAGTGTTAGCAAATATAACTCCAGGAAGATAGAGAACATGAAAGAAAAACAAGACACATAGAAGAAATTGCTCAGTGACTGGAAGATAGGAAGCCCTCAAATCCAATTTCAGATGCTATGATTACTGTCTTCCTCTATATCCTGATCATCACCGTTATTATCCTCCTAGAGCACTTAGAAGACACTGCAGAAGGGCACATTTTCTGCTGTTATGGGTGAGCCATCAATGGAAGTGGAAACAGAATGCATAGAAAGCAAATTTGTAATAAAAATTATTCTTTCCCCACTACAACCAAGATCATAAAATTTCTATTCCCTATAAATGATATTTTTCATATTTGTGTGCTCAGGTCTGACCATCAAAAATGTCATGCTTCAGGTCCAGGATTTTGCTCAGTGGTGACACTGCCTGCCTTGCAAGCTCAGGGTACTGGGTTTGATCCCTGGTACAAAAAAAGAGTGTCATGCTTCTCCTCAGGATAAGGAAATAATCATTTTAAGTATCTTTCTCATATCATTGAGGTCCCTTTGCACTTACTGGGGAATGCTGTTTCTCTGGTGAGTCACAATCAAGGAGAGCAGATCCAAAGACCTTCCTATGTTCACTGCCTAGTGAAGGCTCAGTCTCTGTCCTCAGGATTGAAATTTATATAAAGACACATAGAAGCTTCATAATACAGACCACAATGGGGCCTGGGACATGGGTATGGAGCTGCACTCAGGACTGGAGGCCTATTATTAACTACTCTGTGACCTTGGGGGCTCAGTCCACAGAGCTGGCTTATAATTAGCCAAATTGGTCCATGCTATCCCAATCTCTAAGGACTTCCAAACACTAATGGAAGTAAAAGACAAGAGGAATATAAGTGTCCACAAGAAGCTTTGGGTTTTGCATCTACTCAGATAAAGCTGGTTTGTTCTAATTATTTCTGTCACTTATATACAATTTTTAAATGGGAATTTGCCTTTATTTTATTTTGAAATAAAATACACATAACAAAATTACACTTTTAACAAAATGTCATCAGTGTACACTTTAATAACTTTAATATTGTTGTGAGTCACTCAACATTATATATCTTCAGGAATTTTTCATTTTCCAAACAAAATTTATGCTCAACTTTAGAGTTCACTCTTCATCCTTCCAGGATTACACTACCACTACCAAATTAAAGCCATGAAATTATCATACTAACATAACCCAAAAGGGTAGAGGTCCTGAGATTCTACTGTAGTCTCTCCAGAGTACTTATATTTATTTTGTCACGCAGGCTGTGAAAAGAATCAACACAGGTGTGACCATAGTACACATCACTGTATCTGTCACACTTCTGGTAAAATTTAAGAAAGCTGAGTCAATATATATGCTAATACCTGTTAAAATAAGCAAGCAACTGACAGTTGGGACTCAAAAATAAAGAAGATATGATTTTTTTCTATCTGAAGATGATTTTATGATGAAACAATTTTTGAGGGGGACCGGGGATTTAACTCAGTACCTTGCATTTGCCATGCAGGCATAGAGCCACTGAGCTAAATCCCAGGCTCTGAAACATTTTTTTAATATGACAAAATAATTCATAAAATTGAGTCACAAAAGAATATGGCACCAGAAATACTTCATTATGGTACTGGAGTTGTCCAAATAGGGAATATTAAGGAGGAGAGCAGTGTATATAAGAAATTAGCAACACTTGATGTAGGCAAGTCTTAGGAAAATAAAATTATGCATATGGAAAATAAAAATCAAGACTGAAACTCTACAAAGACAATGTTTTGTGACGGCTGAGTAACTCAATGGGTTATAGTGGGCCACAAACAGGTGATAGGCTACCACAGTCACAGCATGACATCCATGCATCCCAAGATAAGAAAAAGACACTTGCGATAAGCAGACTGCTTAGGAGATGACTCTGCTGTGAGATTGGAAGTCCACAATTATCTATGGAAGCATGGTGGAGATGAAACAGACTTAGTCATTTTTAACTGCTATTTGTCTATTGACCTTGGTTGGTATCCTCATTTCATCTTAGTTTTTAGCTTTATTGGTTTTGTGGTTTCATATAGAATATTCTTGAGTATTTGCTGGAGTGCTGGTTTCATAGTCATAGACTACTTGAGCTGATCCTTTCCATGAAAGGTCCTTATTGCTATGTTAAAGGGATGCTTTTCTGGATCTGCTAACCTGGGTTGGAAGTGTTTGCTTTTAGAGGTTGAAATACTTCACTCCAAGCTGTTCTGGCCTGTAAGCTTTGTGTTGAGAAGTCTGCTGTAATTCTAAAGGGTTTACCTTTATCTATAATTTTTTTCATTTTTCTCTGATTTTTAAATTTTTGAGTTTTTTTCTTTTTTTTGGTTATTTGACAATACAATAAGGATACATGTTGATGAGATTCTTTTTTCAGTATATTTGTTTGGTGTTCTGGATCCTCACTTACTTGTATGTTCAACCCTTTTCTCATATTTGGGAAATTTTCTGGTACAGTTTCTGTAAAAATATTAATAACTCTATCTCTATTATCTTGTAGCTTTTCTATGATCCCAGTTAGATTTAGATTGATAATTTTAGAGGCATCTAGTAGCTGCTGGATAGTCTTTTCTTGTTCTTTTATTTTTTGTTGCTTCTCTGAGTACCTCATAATTAACCATTTCATCCTCTATTCCAGACACTCAGTCTTCACATTGGTCCTTTCTACAATTTATGAATTCTATATCTTTTCATTTCAGGTGTTTCTGTCTGATATAATCTCAAGGATTTTATCTCTTTAGTGAAATTATCATTAATGTTTTAAACTTATTTGTTCAGCTGCTCCAATTTTTTCTTATTTTCTCCACCTCCAATTTGGGCATTTAAAAATTTTGATGAAGTTAGTTTATTGGTTCAATTTAGATATACATAGTGATGACATTTGTGATATGGAATTTGCACCTGTACATGATATATATTAATTCTTATTTTTTCCTGTTTTTCTCCATTTCCTTACACCCTTCTTCCCCTCCTTATTTATAAAAATTTATAAATTTTAAATTTATATTATTTCTATTTAATCTTTCTTTTCTCATTTTTCTCTTTTCTCTTTCTTCCTTTCCCCCTCCTCCTTCTTAGCTCCCCTTCCCATTTGAAATGTTTCTTTTTATTTTCCTTTTTCTATTATATACTTTAGTCCTTTTTTTCACACTTTCAGTTTCTTACACCAGAGAAACAATCTGATATTTACACATGCGTGTCCTATTTATTTCACTTAAGAGTGGGGTTACTAGGTGCATCCATTTATCTATAAATATCTCAATTTTACCCTTCTTTATGACTGAGTAGTACTCCATTCTATTAAAAAAAATCTTTATCCACTCATTGCTTGATGGGCATTTGGGTTGTTTCCAAGATTTAGTTATTACAAACTGTGCTGCTATGAGCATGAGTATGTGTTTATTACTGTGGCCTGATACTTTTAATTCTTTTGGGAAGATACTGAGAAGTGGAATAGCTGGCTCAAATGGGACCTCTAATCTTTGTTTTTTGAAGCACCTTCATATTGATTTCCACAGTGGTTGTACCCATCTACACTCCCTCCAACAGTGAAGTATTCTTTTTCCACTACAACCCCCTCAGCATTTGTTATTGATTTTTTTTTTTTTGCTTATAACCATTTCTTCTGGAGAGGGAATCACAACATTGTTTTAATTTGCATCTCACAGATGACAAGTGATGTGGAAAATATGTTCATATATTTATTTGCCACTTGTACTTCTTCACCTGAGAAGTGTGTATTAGTCACAGATTCCCATTTTGGATTAGTTCAATAAATAGGGAGTTTGATTTTTTCAATTCTTTATATATTCTACATATTTGTGTTTTGTCTGAGGAACAGCTGACAAAAATTTTCTCCACTCTGTGAATTGTCTGTTGGTGATTTTTATTTCTGTGCAAAAGCTTTTTAATAAGATGAGATCCAAGTTGTTGATTTCTTGTAATATTTTCTGTGCAGCTGGGCTTTTGTTCATAAAGTCTTCAAGAGTTCTGCCTATTCTTTCTTTCAGCAGATTTAGTATTTCTGTTTTAATATTTAGATTTTTGATCCATTTTTATTTTATTTCAATGCATGGTGAGAGACATGGGTTTAGTTTTAGTGTTTGGCGTGTTGAAAGCCATTTTTTTCCAGTACCATTTATTAAAGAGGCTATCTCTCTTGCATCACAGGTGTCTGGCTGCTTTTGTCAAAGATAAGGTGGCTGAGTATGTATGGAATTGTTCCTGTGCCTTCTAGTCTGCTCCCTTGATCTATGAGTCTTTCCCTCCAATGCCATGCTGTTTTTACCACAGTAGCTCCATAGTATAATTTCAAGTTAGGGATTACGATGCCCCCTGCCAGGGCATTTTGAGTGATATCTGAAAACTTTTGGTTCAATCCCTCTTTAAACTCATCTAGTTTCTTCATCTGTCCTATAACCTTTTTGTAGCATTACACTACCTGATATTTGCCTTTCTTTTCATTTGTGCCCCTTGATCTGCCTTAGGAGAGTTACGAGATCTTGGGGGTTCTTCTGTTGCCTTAGTATCTCCTATTCCTATGTATATATGTATCCATTTTGTTTTGTTTATGACCAACCCAGATATATACATATTGGCAGAGAGAGAAAACCAATTGTCAGGTACTATTATATTACCTTGGCTATTGTAGTAATTTCAGTGGCAACAATGGCATCAAATGTGAACAGGATATTGACAAACCCTAGGAAACACTTATGGATATCCCTTAACCAGAACAAAGAGAACTATGATTTTAGTGAAAATACTCTGTACTACTTCAGACCGCTATTTTTTGCTGAATATAGACAGCAGTGCCAGAGCTCAAACATATGAATATACTGTCTTCTCCTTCAGGACTGCCCCTTCTGCTGATTTCACCCAACAATCCTGGGCTCCCACAATAGTATACAGGTCCTGTGATCTTTGTGATCTGATTACAGGTATTTCAAAGGATCCCAGGAGATCCTTATTTAGCTCTCCCCCTCTCTAAGCCTTTCTCCAAAGGCTGCCTCTCACCCATTCTCTGTGATAGGGCATCACTTAGATCCTAAAGCCAACCTCTCATCCTGGGTGTTGGTCTCTTCTTCTATAAGGTTGTTCTGTTGGTTGCCACCTCTGCTGCCCTGTGCTTTGGAGACTGCAGGAGCAGGGCCAGTATTTGCTGGGGATGGAGCAGAACATTTTTGTGTATTTATTGGGCATTTGAAGTTCTTCTTTTGAGAAGTATCTATTTATTTCTATTGCCCATTTTTAATTGGGTCTTTTGTTTTCAGGGTCTGATTTTTAAAATTCTTTATATATTTTCTATATTTGTCCTCTGAAGATCAGCTGGCAAAAAACTATTTCCATTCTGTAGTTTATTTCTCAGCTCTGTTGACTGATTTCTTTTCTGTGTGGAAACTTTCTTCAGTGTAGTCCCATTTGATGATTCTTGCTATTATTTCTTGTGTAATCAGGGTTCTGTTCTGAATGTCCTTTCCAATGTCTTCAAGAGTTTTACACTTTTTCTTGAATGTGCAAAAACAAAATTAGAATTAATATTACCTAGTTGTGCACATAAAATTGTTAAAATGGTACATTTGGTTACATATATCTTAGTGCAATAAACATAAATCAAGCCAGAGAATTCTGATATGCATAAGTTTTTAAAACTTTGTGTCCTATGCTTATAATATTCTTAAAAGTATCATTTTTAAATTATTACTTTCCTTGTCTTCCTTCTACCTATCTTTATTTCTTCTATCCTATCTTATTTCATCTTTCCCAATCTTAGATCTCTCCTTTCTAAGAGATATGGAGTGGCTCTTTTCATCTTCTTATGACTGCTTCAGGTTGAGTAAGTTTTGGGCCACTGCCCTTACCAAGTTTGGGGGAAAAAGTTTCAGTCTGACTGATCAAAAGGAAACAAATAAGGATGAGGTTTTTTATTTGATGAGCCATCATCCTTTAATAGCCTGGAAAATAAACACATTACTGAGTCAGTGAGTTTGCCACCTCATTTTTTAAACAAGTTAAATAAGCAAGTGTCAAAAACTAAAATTAGAATATTGGTGCAGTGTTTCAAAAAAGTTGTAGAATTCAAACAAAATCAGGCAGCATTTTATTTCTATATGATTTGAGGTGTTTATCCAAGTACAACAGATGGAGTCATAGTATATACATTTCTCCCTGTTTGTTTAATAAGGGACTCAACTCCTCCTTACTTTAATGAAAAAATATACAGCAAATAAATATATCTATGTATCTATGTGAGTATTGAATCATGAAAAATTTTACTACAAGTATCAGAAAATGAGATCTGTCCTCCATTTTGTATCCCTGAGGACATCTTATAGTGATTGGCCTCTGATAATATAAACATATTCTGGTGTAGTTATCAGAATGTTTATACTGAAAAAGTAATAAAGCTTAGGAAGTTGAATATGTTGTCATTACTTCTAGGCAGACATATACAAGGAGCCAAATCTTCTCCTGAGAATTATTTTATAGCTATAAAAAATAACACAATGATAGTTCCCTAAGACAGGTAGAAGGGCACGATTTGGGGAGAGATAATGGGTCTGGGAATCACAACTTGCAGCTGTAGATGTTATAAGCTCAGCTGGAAACTTCTGGTAGTGGCTGGTGCAGTGTTTGGAGCTCCTTCTTAAATATAGTCTAGCTTTCTCTGATTTTATGATGCTATTGTTCCACATTTCCAGTTCTACTTTGCTGTTGGGTGTTTACACCAATTCAAAGCAAGACTTTGTCAAACAAAGTTAATGTATTTACACATATCTATGAAGGAAGGTCAGTTATGGGTCTTGAGGGTCACTTTGGGGGCCATGTACGGTATCATAGATCCTCTAGGTTTTTTTTCTACAAGTTCTATCATATGCCAGGATGGGTTATATTCTTGCTTGACCTTATATATTTTCTAGAAACCATAGTAACAATCCCCTCTCTAGTGACTCTCTTTGGCAAAAATGCACACAAAACTCATGTTCTCTGTGGTCCAGCAATCCCTTTTGTTGGGTTTTTAGTGACAAACCAGAGTTGCAGATTCTATTCCAAGGGATGTCTTAGGAATTGGCTGATCATCTAGGGCAAGGACCAAAGTGTTGGATCTCCTCATAACCTCTTTCTTCAATTTTGTCTTTAAGCCTGCATTTTTCAATACCCAGGTCAGTTATATCAGTCCTGAATGGCAGAAGTATGTCTTAATCCCAGTTTAATAGTTTCAGTATATGTGAGACTTTGAAACATGTTAGTATGACCAGAGAATAGCTACTTTTTTATTAATCATGGTCAAGAGTAGGAGTATTAGTATGAGGAGTCATTGTCATATTCTGCTAGACCTGTAGGTGATGGCATATCATCTGAACCCACTATTTTTGTTGTCTTTTAGAAGTCATGTTCTTGTAGAAAGTTAACAGATAACAGTTACAAAGTTTTACCAGGGAAACAAAAACCAAAATTAACAAGAGGAAACATGGCATCTTAGGATAACTTCATGAAGATATTATTATACCAGGGCCATTAGATTCTCCTTTGGGAAAAAAAAAATCTATCTCATTCTTTCCTATTGTTTTTCTTTTATTTTGCCCTTCTAATGACTTTTACTTGTGGGTTTCTTAAATAAAACCATGCAACATTTAAGCTTGTATGTTTGATATTTTCACTTACCATTATTGTCTCAATGTACCTCTATTTTCCCAAAATGACTCAAATTTATGCATTTTGGCAGAGTCTTATTTTCCTGTTGGACTTGTGTTTCCCCGGCTTTTATAATACGATAAAGAGGCAAATTTTAAAAAGTATATATTTTCAATTTTGAAAAAGAAAACATTTGATACATTTATTATATAGATAGATTTACAACACTGTTAATTTTATTAACTCCACTGAATGTGTTATTAGAATGGTCATAATGGTAAGTTTTATACATATTTTACTCCAACAAAAATGGAAATGAAAAACAGGCTGATCTGTAAAAATCATGTAGTAGCTGCAGAGGTCACTAGCACCCATGAACTTTGCTTGAGTTGAGGAAGAGCCAAAAACATATCACAGACATTCACTGTCTTCTCTTCTTACTCAGTAATATCAGTCATTCCTTACAGATTGGGATGACATTGACCAATTTGACTAATTATGTGTGCTGTGCATTTAGCCTCTAGGGTAATATAGTAGTAATCTGCTTGTGCCTTCAGCCCTTTAGTTGGTGGTTTCAGTCCAGTTGTTTATAACCTGAGTCTCCTCCTCCATTGTTGCATCCTTGAGGGAGATCTTATCTGACACCATATTCATATCCATCTCAGGGAAAGAACCTGAGCCTTCACTGAAAACCAGACCTGGGAGATTCTTCAGACATGCAGTCCTTGCTCATGACCCAACAGAGAAGGAGCATACATCACTAAGTGCAGAGGGAGCCCAGGGATGTAGAAAAGCAAATTTCAAGAATTGTTTTCTCATCGTGAACACAAACAAGGCAGTGTGAGTAGCTAGAAAAGAGCAGACTAATATGAAACATTGCTGTTATAAAGAAAGTAAGCTTTATATTCCTAATTCCTTAAAATTAATGTAAATATTGTATTGTATTGTATTGTATTGCATTGTATTTTATTGTAAACATCCTAATAAAAAAGGCTGGTGTGTATCTTAATGATTGAGCATTTGTCTTCCATGTGGTAGGTACAGCACAAAAAGTGTACAAAAAAAAAAAAGACAAACTATCTCTGTTAAGTAATAAATAGAACTTTCTTTGGTCATAAAAATTGGCTCAAGAAACAAAATACATTCATGTCTGTACTTTAATCCCTCTCATGAATCTCTATAAAACTAGTAACAAGAAAAAGAGCTCCATTTTGAATTTATGTCACAGACACAGATTCTATAATGAAATGAAAATTATTAATACATTCTTGGTACATAATGAACACATTCCCCTTAGGGAATCAAAACATATGCATATCACATCTTAACCCTTTTTAGATTCCCTTCCTCTGTCCTCCATCTTTTCTATCTCCTTTCCTAGATACTTTTCTTGAGTCTAATTCCTTGTTTCTTGTTTTATTTTACTCTTTAAATTGTTTATACTTTTGATTTATTGTATGAGAGGGCATTTTTGATAATAAGACACACAGATCAACAATAGGTATGTAAAAATACTTTCAACATCACTGATTTTCACTGAAATGCAAATTAAAACCACAGGGAGACTCTAAGTCACACTTGTTAAGCCATCTTCCAAAAGATGAGTGACAATAGGTGTTGATAGGGACTTCCAAATAGAACATCGAGCAGCATTAATAAATGTAAATTAATGCTTCCCTTATGGAATCATCATGGAATTTCATCAAAAGACATAGAACTGCCATATAAGTCTAAATTCCCTCTACCAGGATGGGAAGAAACCTGGGAGAGTGAATGCCAGGGGCACAGCTTCTCCAAGACAAAGTGCCCAGAGTCTGGAAATCAACAGCCAGGAGACCTCAACAAAGGGTGTAGAGGGCACTCAAGAATCACCCAAGAGGAAACTGACAGAGGAGAAGAAGAAAATAGGCCCCATTGCTAGAGAAGAAATAGATTACTGACACTACATCCTTGTTAAGGGAAAAGTATAAAAGGAAAACATAACAATTATAAATATATATGCACCAAGTAATGGTGAACACAACTATATAAAGTAAATATTAATGAACACAAGAAATCTAATAATCATGAACAAAATTATAATGGGTTACCTTAGTATCCCTCTGTCACAAATAGACAGATCCTCTAGTCAAAAAAATTTAAAAGTATTATCAGAACTGAACAAAACTTGTGAACTAATGTACATAGTAGATTTCAACAGAGTGTTCCAACCCAAAATATTAGCTTACAAATACTTCTCAGCTGTACACGGGATGTTCTCCAAAATAGACTACATACTAGCCCATAGAATATCCTCAGCAAATGCCAAGGTATTGAAATTATCCTATGCATATTATCTGACCACAATGCAATAAGAATGGCAAGTAACAGCAAAAGAGCCAAAAAATCCCATAAACAAAAATTAAATAACACCCTCCTGAGCAACCAATGTCACAGATGAAATTTAAAAAGAAATTAAACATTTACAATTCAATGATAATAGCAACACAACATACCACAACTTATGGGATGCAACGAAAGCAGTCCTAAAATGGAATTTTATAGCAGTAAATTCTCACATCAGGAAAACAAAGAAAGTTCAAATAAACAATCTAATGTTGAACCTCAAACTTCTAGAAAAAGAAGAACAAGTTAAACCCAAAGCTCAAATGAGGGAGGAAATTATAAAAACCAGAGCAGAAATAAATATAATTGAGACTAAGAGGAAATACAAAGAATCAATGAATCAAAGAGTTGGCTTTTTGAAAGAATAAATAAAATTGATAAACCTTTAGACAATCTTATCAAAAAAGAAAAGAAAAACCTCAAATTCATGCAATTAGGAATGAAAAGGGTGAAATCACAATGGATCCTGTGGAAATCCAGAAGACCATTAATACCTACTTGAAGAACCTACAGGTTCTTCTCTGATAATTTGGAAAACACAGAATAAATGGACAGATTCCTCAATATATATGAACTACCAATTCTGAATCAAGAAGTTTTAAAAAGCATAAATAACTCAATATCTGTCGATGAAATTGAAAATGTAATTAAAAACTAACCAACAAAAAAACCCAGGCTGATAGCTTCACTGATGACTTCTACAAGAACTTTTGAGACTATCTTCTATCAGTAATTTTCAAACTCTTTAATGAAATAGAAAGGGAAATAATACTCCCAAAATCATTCCTGGAAGCTAGTTTTACCCTGATACCAAAAACAGAAAAGGAACCAACAAAAAAGACAACTACAGGCCAATCTTCCTAATGAACATAGATTCAAAAATCTTCAATAAGACACTGACAGACAGAATACAACAAATCATCAATAAGATCACACACCGTAGCTAAGAAGGATTTATCCCAGGGATGCACAGATGATTTAAAACACTCAAATCAATCAATG
Organism: Heterocephalus glaber; assembly: GCF_000247695.1. The sequence goes on along the minus strand of NW_004624959.1, from coordinate 127,894 downwards.
TAATACACCATATCAACAGAGCCAAAGAAAAATCTGTGATCATCTCAATAGATGCAAAAAAAGCATTTGACAAAGTCCAATACACATTCATGATAAAACACCCTACAGAAAATTGGAATAGACAGTCTTGATTTCAATCTGATAAGAGTTGTCTTGACAAACCAACAGTCAATACAATGCTAAATGTTCAAAATTGAAAGCTTTCACTCTAAAATCAGAAATACGACAAGGATGTCCACTATCACCACTCATACTCAACATAATTCTGGAAAAATTAACCAGAGCAATTAGGCAAGAAAAAGAAATAAAAAATAAAGATAGGAAATAAAGAAGTTAAATTATCATTATTTGCAGATGACGTAATTCTCTGCATAGACGACCCCAAAAATTCCACTAAAAAACTTTTAGATTTAACTACCAAATTCAGTAGCATAGTTGGATACAAAGCCAACACTCAAAAATGATCATTCCTATACGCAAATAACAAATGAACTGAGAAAGCAGTTAGGGAAACAACACCTTTCACAGTACTACTAAAGAAATAAAATACTTGGAAATTAATCTAACAAAGGAAGTAAAGGGTACATAGACTGAAAGTTGTAGTTCACTGTAAAAGGAGATCAAAGTGAATATCAGAAAATCTAAAGATGTCCTGTGCTCTTTGGTAGAAAGAACCAACTTAGTGAGAATGACCATACTCCCAAAATTGTTATACAGTGTTAATCCAATCTCAATCAAAATACCATTAGCATACCTCACAGAACTAGAGAAAACATTCCTAAATTTCATTTGGAACCAGAAGAGACCTAGAATAGCAAAAACAATTCTGAACAACAGAGTCAAAGCAGGCAGCATCACAATCCCTGAACTGAAATTTTACTACACAGCTACTGTGATAAAAACATAGCAGTACTGGTAAAAATAAATAGACCACAGAATTAAAGGAACAGAGTAGAAGAGGCAGGAACTACACCAAATGCACTCAGCCACTTTATCTTTGACAAGAGTAGAGACACATTCACTGAAATAAAGATAGACTCTTTAATAAATCGTCCTAGAAAAACTGGCTTTTCACATGCTGAATACTAAAACTAGACACATGTCTCTTACCATGCACAAAACTAAAATGAAAGTGAATCAAATATCTAAATATTAAAACAGAAACACTAAATCCACTGGAAGAGAGAATAGGTAGAACTCTTGAGGACATAGGGGTAAAGACAAGACTTCATCAACAAAACCCAGGCTTCATGGGAAATAGTGCAGATAACAACTGGAATCTTATCCTATTAAAAAGTGTTTGAACTGCAAAAGAAATCACCAAAAGAGTGAAGAGACAACCTACAAAGTGGGAAAAATTTTAGCCAGTAGTCCCTCACATAAAGAAATACTCTCTAGAACAGAAAAAGAATTGAGAATAATCAGACCCCCAAAATTTGAAGACCCAATCCAGAAATGCACATCTGTGATGAATACACACTTCTCAGATAAAAAAGTGGAAGTGGCAAATAAATATATGAAAAAAAGTTCAACATCACTGGTCACTTGAGAGATGAACATTAAAATAACACTGAGATTCCATCTCACTCCAGAATGAATGGCCAATATCAAGAAATCTAGGGCCAAGGATTTAGCTCAGTGGTTCTGCCACCTGCCTCTCAAGTGCAAGGTCCCAAGTTCGATCCCCAGTACCAAAAAAAAAAAAAAAAAAGGAAAGAAAGAAAGAAAATCCACCAACAGGGCTGGAGATTTAGCTCAGTGGTTCCACTGCCTGCTCCACAAGCTGGCAAGGTTGTGGGGAAAAAGGAACTCTGCTTCACTGTTGGTGGGAGTACAGACTGCTACAACCACTGTAGAAATTAGGGTGGCAATTCCTCAAAAACTAGGATTAGAGATCCCATTTGATCCAGCTATTCCCATTCTAGGTAATTTTCTAAAATAATTAAAAGCAGCATACCACAGTATATATGCATACCCATATTCATAGTGACACAGTTTGTAATAGCTAAATATTGGAAACAACACAAATGCCCCTCAAATGATGAATGGATAGAAAAGATGTGTTTTTTATACAATGGAGTAACTCAGCCATAAGGAAAGAAAACTTGATAAATTTATAGCTAAATGGATGCACCTTGAGACTATACTCTTAAGTGAAATAAATAAGACACACATGTGTAAATATCACATTATCTCTCTGCTATGGGAAACTGAAAGGGTAAATAAAAACCAAAATATTCAATAGATAATGGGAAATAGGAAGAAACTACAAAAGGAAAGGAAACCGGAAACCAAGTTTGTAAATAAGGAGGGGATTGAAGGGAGGGGAGGGTGTTGGGAGAAAAAGAGGAATGAAGATATTACATGTGCAGGTACAAATCCCTTTGACAAATGTGATTGTTATATATATTTAAAAATTGTACCAATAAAATTAAAGTTAAAAAAATAAAAACAAATTTCCGCTGCAGTTTGTTTATCCAAATCATCTGAAATCATTGCGTTAACTCTAGGGGCATTCTCATTCTCCTAGCTGGATTATCAATAATAGCCAAGATATGGAATCAAATTATTATAATTATCATTCTAAGATGAATGTATTAATGAATCTGATATATACATTCAATGTAAAACTAATCAGGCATAAAAAGACAGAAATCATGGGATTTGCAACAATATGGTTGAGCCTTTACAACACTATATTAAGGGAAACCAGACAGACTTAGAAAGACAAACATCATGTGAACTCACATATGCTATGTAAAATTGTCAAATTCATGAAAACATAGAGTAAAATGGTGAACAGAGGCTGTGGTAAAAGAGATTAAAGAATACAAAATTTGTCAGGAGAAATAACTTTAGGGGATCTATTGTACATTGTGAGTTCATAGCATTTAATTTTACATTTATACATCAAATCTGATGACTCCAGTCTCCAGAATGTACCAAGAAATATCAGATCAGAAGCAAAAATATACTCTACACTCTTGCAAAATGAGAAGAAACTTGAAAGGACATTTCTACACACAAATATAGAAATTATAAATGTTTCAAACCATTTTTAATAAGTCCCAGGGAAATGAGAATAGAAATCACAATGACATACCACTTTACACCCAATAACAGTTATGTGTTTAATAAAATATATAAAATATCAAGTACTGGCAAGGGTGTGAACATATTAGAAACTTTATGCATTATAATGTGAAGTGTGTTTGGCTATTCAAAATGTTAAACATAAAATGACCTCATAATTCTGTAGTTAGTACCCCTCCTAGATATATTACTTAATAATTCAAAACAAGCATATGTGTTTGCTGCTTAACAACCAGGATAGGTACTGAGAAAAATGTTGTTGGTGATTTCTGTCATTTTGTAAATGTCATAGAGCATGATTACACAAATATGACTAGGACTTAGAAGTAATATAATGTTACTAGATCCCTGGAGGACATACAGGTAGTTATTGACTTAGGCATCATTATGTAACATACAACTGTATTAAAAATAGAAATGTGAATGGCTATGCATTATGGCATTATTTACATCATTGAAATGTCCATCAATGGATGAAAGGATAAACAGTTTGTGCATATATGTAGTAGAATACTATTTATCCCTACAAATCTGAGCAATTTTACATTACCAAATAAAGGTGTCTAAAAATGAGGAAGAGAAAGGAGGGAATAAAGGAGGACATAAACAGAGAAAGCATAGGAGAAACATAAAAGTGAGGAATTTAAGACAAGACAAAAGGCGAAAGGACAAAGGTAAGAAAGAAGGAAAAGAAAGGAGAGGAAAAAGATAAGATTCTTAAAGACTATAGCAACATGTCAGAGTTAACCTAGACAGGATATCACTATGAAGAAAATTAAAAAACACATCCAAAGACAGATTTCAACTTTCATATTGACAATGTAAGCATTTTTTTGTCAAAAGTAGGATAGCCAAAGTAGAAGTCAGTGTTGAAATTCAGAAATTATGTGAATGAGAGAAAACTTTGCAAAGATACATTTTCAGGATTAAATGAATTGATGCATGTAAAACAACAAGCATGATCTTAATGTGGTAAGAACTCTGATAATTTCCATCCTCATTTTAAAAAAATTTTGTTTAAAAATAACTTTATTTTCAAACACACACATATACAGAAATTAAAACCATTCAAAGAAGAATGATGAAAGGGGAAAAATCTAAAATAATATTCAAATACAGTAGAACTGAACCAAAACAAAATTGAAAAGCACTCAAATATTTTTCCATATAATTTAAAAAAACATCTCAAGTACCAACAAGACACCACAGGGTATGATTTATTTCAGAAAGATCCCCAAAATCAACATTAAACAAATAGTGGTCTGGAAAAAAAAAAACAACAACTCCAGTTAGCTAGCATACTGCACATAAGCCAAACTTCTCCCTAATTTAAATTTCGATACAGTCATATGACACATAATGGAAACACAATCTGAGAAATATATTATTAAGCAGTTTCATCCATGTGCATCCATAATTACACTATCAATTTCTCACACAAGAGAAACTATTCAGTATCTACACATATGTGTCCTATTTATTTCACTTAAAAGGATGGCCTCAATATTTATCCATTTAGCTATAAATGTCTCTAGTTTCTAGTTCTTTATGGCTGAGTAGTACTCCATTTTATAGAAAAACCACATCTTCTTTATCCAGTCTCCAGTGGATGGGCACTTAGATTGTTTCAAAGCTTTAGCTATTACAAAATGTGCTGCTATAAATATGGGTGCACATATATCTCTGTGGTATGATTCTTTTCATTCTTTGGGGAAGATCCCCAGCAGGGGGATACCTGGGTCACATGGGACCTCTAAGCCTAGTTCTTTGATCTTTAATCTCTTTAATCTGGAAAATTATGGTGAAGACCATTAACATTCGAGCAACAGTTTTGGAGGAAATCATGTCACCACTCAATATAAGTGGTTTTATCACATTGCAAATTTCAGAAATATCTGAGAAATCTCACTAAACTTGAAAATGTAGACACCGTGCATAGGAAAGACAAGTATAAAGTAAGCTAATGATGGGGTTGTTGAGAAAGAATGAAAAAAAAATTTAAGTCTCAGGTTTTTGGGGAATATGAGAAATTAATCGTGTCATTTAGAGGAGAAAAAGAGTCAGGATATTAAAATTCACAAAAATTGTTTGGAAGTTCTAACATGCACATAGTTCAGAAAACACTGTTCCATGAAGGACAAGAGGCTGCTCTGCCGAGGAGTCTGCCCAGGGCCCCCTTCACATTCTTGTTCTGCAGGCTGTAGAAGAAGGGGTTCAGCATGGGGGTCACTACAGTGTACATCACAGAGACCATCATGTTACTGTGAGAAGAATAGGTCACATCAGAACTGAGGTACACCCCAAGTGCTGTTCCATAGAACAAGGAGACCACAAAGACTTGGGATCTGCAGGTAGAAAATGCTTAATACCTCCTTGAAGTGGAGGACATCCTAACTAAGGAGGATATAATCTGAGAGTAAGAGAAGAGGATCCCTATAACAGGAAACACACCCAGGGAGTTACCATATAGACAAAGACGTTATTGATGAATGTGTCAGAACTGGACCTGAGGTAGTTCACAGAAAAAATGAGGGGTTTCTGTGCCTGTGGAGGTGACCTCCATCATGAGGAAAATTGGAATCATGGAGACACAGAAAATGATGAAACAGGAAGTCAGAACCAAGAGGCTATAGAATCAGGTGTTCATAATGATCATGTATTTCAGGAGGTGGCTGATGGCCATGAAGTGGTCATAGACCATGACTGTGAGAATAAGATCATCCATTAAAAAAACATTAAATATACACCTTAGTGAGGCACTCCCTGTAGGAGATGTCTTTCCTCTGTACCTGGATATTCACCATCATCTTGAGGACTGAGGAAGAGATGAAACTGATGTCAGTGAAAAACAAGTTGGAGAGGAAGAAGTATATAGGGGTGTGGAGGGGGGAGTCAGAGCTGATGGCCAAGATGATGAGCAGGTTACTGAGGACCACGAGCAGGTACATGGACAGCAACAACCCAAAGAGAAGGGGCCGCAATTCAGGATCCTCCGAGAGACCCAGAAGGAGGAACTGTGATGCCCCACTGTGGTTTTTAGTTTCCATGTCATTGGTTTATCTTCAGGGGAAGGAGGGAATTGTGATATTCAATAAATGTCCACCTGGGCTCTCACTTAGCTTCCACTTTATGATATCACCTGTGTGGGTGAACTTCACACTATATTATGTTCAGACAATGGCTGTGGTTCATCTAGAAATATCAGAGCTCATTTTCCTTTTAATGTGTACAATCATTATCATGACCTTTAACATAGAATAAATAAACACTTTTTTATATCACTGACATGTCTTTTATTTTTCCTAAAACATAAAAATCTTTCTTTAAGTTTTTGCCTCCCTTCTTTTAGTTTCTCTTATTTTCTTGAATTTGTTGGTATAAACTCACATTTTATTGTATAATATCATTCTGAAATAATTGAAGATTTAGAATGTATTTCTTTGATAAGCCCCTACTTCTTTTATTTAAAACTTTTATGATACTTATTAAACATGGATTTATAACTCAAAGAACCATCATTATATGACTTGATACATTGTAGTGATATAAAAGTTAACTCTCAGTATTGTATTTTCTTCTCTCCAAAGATGTAGTAATTATTGTTACAGTTTGTGAATTTGAAAACATCTTTGTTTTCAGTAGGGATCTCAATAAATGATAGATGTTGTTACTATTGTTATTGTAATTCTCCTTTTTATTATAATATATGTCTCACAAGGTACAGAATAGGGATGTGATTTAATAATTGGGGTCTTGAGTCTGACTTCTGCAATAGAATCTTGACTCACCAATGTAACATCTTTGTGATCTTGAGAAAGATATTTAACCTATATTAATTGCAAACATATCTCTTCTGCAATGGTAGTATCAATGTTCACTACACGGCAGGATGAAAGGCAATGCTATCTTTCGGTAAAAAGGGCATCTCATAAATACAAATGTGTTCTTTACATCTCAATGAATATGTCTAAGATAGTTATGATTTAGCAATATCTTCTTAAACTGTGGTTTTCATTATGTAAGGAATTCTAAACATTACAATCACAGCAGCTTTCTTACCTCTTTGGATTGCTATATAGAATTTCATAATAATGAAAGTCACTATGGATCTTTCTTTCACAAAATCCCTTCCCAGCATATTCTTCCAAGTCAAAGACAAACCATGTGAACTATATAGGTAAGAAGAAGAATGAAAGCACACTAGCATTGAAGTTAAATACAAGTTATTGCATCAGGCTGCACTCCCATCAGCAATGGAGAAGGGTTCCTTTCTCCCCAAACCCTTGCCAGCATTTGTTATTTGTTGATTTCTTGAGAGCAGCCATTCTTTCTGGGGTGAGATGGAATCTCGTTGTTTTAATGTGCATCTCTCAAATGACCAGTGATCTTGAACATTTTTTCATATATTTATTTGCTGCTTTTACTTCTTTGTCTGAGAAATGTCTGTTCCTTTCAGATGACCATTTTTGAATTGGGTCTTTGAACTTGAGGGGCCTGTTCTTTTTCAGTTCTTTATATATTCTTGATAGTAGACTTTTGTCTGAGCTACAGCTGCTAAATATTTCTTCCCACATTGTAGGTTGCATCTTAGCTTTGTTGGTAGTTTCTCTTGCAGTGCAGAACCTTTTTAATACAATGAAATCCCAGTGGTTGATTCTTTGTGCTAGCTCCCGTGCTACTGAAGATTTGTTCATAAAGTCTTTTCCTATGCCAATGTCTTCAAGAGTTCTACCTAACTTATCTTCCAGAATGTTTAGTGTTTCTGTTTTAATATTTAGATATTTAATCCACTTCAATCATAGTTTAGTGCAGGGGGTAGGTATGGGTCTAGTTTTAATCTTTGGCAGGTTGAAATCCAGTTTTTCCAACACCATTTATTAAACAAGCTTTCTTTCCTCCAATGATGGTAGTTGGTGCTTTTGTCAAAGATGAGGCAGCTGAGTATGTCTGGAGTTGCTTCTGCATCTTCAAATCTATTACACTGATCCTCAGGTCTGTTCTTTTGGCAGTACCATGCTGTTTTTATCACAATAGTTTTGTACTATAGTTTGAAGTTGTGGATTGTGATACCTCCTACCATGTCTCTGTTGCTTAGAATTACTTTTGCTATTCTAGGTCTCTTATGATTCCAAATGAATTTTTGGATTGTTTTCTCTAGTTCTGTGAAGTATATTGTTGGAATTTCAATCAGTGTTGCATTGAATCTATATAGCACTTTTGAAAGTATGGTCATTTTCACTATATTGGTTCTCCCTACATAGAAGCAAGGGATATCTTTCCATTTTCTTATATCCTCTTTGACCACTTTTTTCAAAGTCCTGTAGTTTTCAGTGTAGAAGTGTTTTGCTTCCTTTGTTAGATTGATTCCTAGATATTTCATTTTTTGGATGCTATTGTAAAAGGAATTGTTTCGTTAATTTCTCTCTCAGTGAGTCTGTTATTTGTGTACAAGAAGGGTATTGGTTTTTGAGTGTTGACCTTCTATCCAGCTACTCTACCAAATCTGTCAATTAAGTCTAGAAGTCTTTTGGTGGAGTTTTTTGGGTCTTCTATGTAAAGTATCATATCATCAGCAAATAATGACAGTTTAACTTCTTCCTTCCCTATCTTTATTCCTTTTACCTCTTTCTCTTTTCTAATTGCTGTCTCTAATGTTTCCAGAAATATATTGAACAGAAGTCATGATAGTGGGGATCCTTGTCTTGTTCTTGATTTTAGCATGAAAGTTTTCACTTTTTGACCATTTAGTATGATGTTGGCTGTTGGTTTTTTCCATTGCTAGTGGGAGTGCAGGCTGGTGCAACCACTGTGGAAATCAACATGGAGAAAACACAAAGAACTAGGACTAGAGATCCCATTTGACCCAGCTGTTCCCTTGCTGGGTGTCTTCCCAAAAGAATTAAAAGAATCATACCACAGTGACATATGTCCACCTATGTTTATAGTGGCTCAGTTTGTAATAGCTAAACTTGGAAGCAGCCCAAGTGCCCATCAACAGGAAACTGGATAAAGAAGATGTGTTTTTTTTTTTTTATAAAATGAAGTACTACTCAGCCATAAAGAACAAGAAACTGCAATCATTTATAGCTAAGTGGATGCATATTGAGGCCATACTCTTAAGTGAAATAAGTAGAACACACATGTGTAAATGTCAGTTTCTCTAGTGTGAAAAACTGAAAGTGTAAATAAGGGTTAAAATGATTAAAATGAAAAATTGATGATTTGAAATAGGAAAAATTGTCCAAAGAGGTAGGGGGTGAATGGAGGGGAAAGGGAAAGGAAAGAAGGGAAAGGTAAAATTATGAAAAAAGAAAAAAAAATGTAAATGATGTCTATGTAAATAGGGATGTGTGGAGGGGGTAAAGGCTGCACAGGTAATAGGGAAAAAATAAGAGTCAAGATACATCATGTACAGGTACAAACACCCAGTGATAAGTGTAAACATATTGTATACCTAAAATGTATCAATAAAAGAACATAAGAATAAAAAAAAAAAATTAAAAACAAGTCATGTGTTAGAGTGTCCATATTTTGGAGTAAGTACTGGATTAAATATGTTAAAATTAGCAGAATTAATAGCCAAAGTTTGCATTGATGGGCTTGATTTAAAATATTTAAGAATTGTACAAATAAAATTATCCTATAACAATCAAAAGGTGAAATAAAACTTGTAAAACTTAACATTCTGCATGGCCTAAAAAGTATTGTGAATATTCAGAGATTTTTAAGTAATTCAAGGCAGAAAAATATTATTGGGAACCAGTTTAATCTTTGATGGTGCATAGGAGTTTTCTATGAAATAGAAAAATGTGAACCAAACTGAGGAAGTATGAATCATTGTCAATCAGAAAATAAAGAGAAAAAAATGAATCCTTCTACGCTGAGAGAACAAAATGTGTACTTTCCATTTCAGATACTGAGCTTTGTGAAAGAGAGAAGTTTTGCTGTTTATTTGCAGTGCTGATGGAGTGAGAGTTTGGGCTCAACATTTGTCTTACTGTGGGCTTACAGAGTTCTGGTCATTTTGTAGGCTTCCACAATGACATATATTTGTTTTATAGTAAACACCACTCCCAAAATAAGTGCTATAACACAAAAGAGAAATCTTCAAGCTCATTATAAGCCTGAATATATAGACAAGTATAGTAAAGTTAAGTAAAATGCGGTCATATTTATTTTTAAAGAATAACACAATTAGAACATGAAATTTCAATAGGACAATAGTATAAATCCTAACCATAAACACAACAGAAACTGTTTTTGAAAAAATTTGTTAGACATTTACCTATTTAGCATCCAGGGCAGAAACTATAAGCAAGCGAATAAACCAAAGATGTGTTGGTAATTCAACAAAGAACAATTCTTTTCAAAACATAGCCAAAATGAGACATTACCTTAAAACACTAGAATATCTGTGTTAAACTCATGAAAATGCTAAGGATGTCTCTCCAACTTTAATCATTCAATATTTTCCTGAACAATTGAAAGGATTGTTAATATGGAAAGAGGAAGTTGATTTTTAAATATCAGAAATAGTTACAATACTGGCAGATGCTATTGTGGAAATTAAGATAAAATGATACCTGCAATATGGTGTGAATAGGGTTTATCAAGAAGTGGAAACTTCCTGTAAAAATATGAAATATAGTATCAAAAACTCTCATTAAATTGGAGCAAATTATATTATACCTTATGGAAAACAGATTTTCAGTGAGTTGATAATGAATACATAATTTGTTGCAAGAAATCTAACAGTAGGCTACAACTTATAAGAAACTTTGGAGAAGACAGGCACTCTTCAGAAAATAATTTTTTTGAGAAAGGCCCTAGGATCGAAAGATTGAGATAAGGAAGCAGAGGAATAACTTAGATAGATAGATAGATAGACAGAGATATAGCTATCAATGGAAACTTCAAAGATCTTCAAAGATCCTTTGACATGCAGAGATTAACCTTCATAGACTAATGAAACATTTGAATTTTCTAGTAGTTTTATTATTCTAGAGGAAAATCCCAGTCCCCGACTTCTCTAGATTTTTCCCTTTTTGCTCCCCCTTCCCTCACCAGGACATATTCATCCTTTCTAGTGATAATTCTTCTCCACAATCTGCCTATGGGAAGCCCCACTTGTGTTTTCACACAGAGATCAGAGAATTACAGGCGATTGGCTGACAGGAGCACAGTTTTAGTTTCTAGATTCCAAATGTTTGAAATCTCGGACCCCCTAATTAAACAAATTGTTTTCTTGTCTTTGCATTCTCCCAACAATTCAGCTCTTTTGGGGGTACAAAGAAGATTGCAGAGTGGACAAGATTTAAGTGAATTTTGTGTCTACTCAGGTAGCACAGTGTGAGAGAGATCTATTTCTTTCAAGAAGACACCTTTCCCCCTTTGGTTTGATTTCAAATTCACAACTGAATTCAAATTCATGTTCTAACCAGTGTGTAATTTCTTTTAAAAAATCAACTCCAGAAAAATCTCTGTGAGACACTTGCATAGAACTTACAGATATTTTTATAGACAATTTGGTATCAGCAATGTTATGAAGGAAAAAAGACCTTTCTTTTAATTTTTTTCTCCATTTTAAAAATTTTCAAATTTATTATTATAAAACTTACCAGATAAAGTTATCTTTTTTTGTAATGTACAATGTGATGTTGAAAGTATTCAGCATTCTGATATGGTTAAATGTAGAAAAAATGAACATATACATTAACTCACATAGTTATCTTTTTATTGAGAGAACACAATAGTCACTCAGAATATTTCAATAATACAATATATCATCATTAACAGTAGTCATTGGGCTGTACAATTCATTTCTTTAACTTGTTCCTCATCTCTAACTGGAAATCTGTATTGTTTATCAGTCACCTTTCCAAACAGTGCACCAGTCTTTGACAATCACAATTGTGCTCTCTATTGGTGAGACCAAATTTATAAAATTACATGAGTGAGATCATGTACTATTATTTTTTCTGCACCTGGCTTACTTTACTTAATATGTATTATTCTACTTCATCCATGTTGAGTGTTTTAGAGTGCTCTTATACAGTGTGGTGAGTTTAGATAACAATTATCTACTTCATGTTTTAGAAAGCTGGAAGAAAAGGGTTTAAACTTTTCATCCTAGAGGAATAGTAAATGTCTGAGGAAACAAATATGTTTAAAGTCTTTCAAACATTACACAATGTATACTTGTGTTAAAACACAACAGCCCAGTCTAACAGGTACTGCCCAGTTCCCACGTGGCCTAGCCCTTTACCTACTGGCAGACACAGTCCATTCAGTGAGATATTTACAGAGAGGAATTCCTCAGATTAGGGCAGTAGGAAGGTGTAAGTCAGGGGTAGGATGGGGAAGCCCTAGAAACACCAAAGAACAAGAGCACAGTCCATTACAAAACCTGCAATCAGATATCCAGGTGTCTGTGGAATGACGAGTTCAGATTGTGACTGATGTGATCTGAGGTGAGAGGAAAGATGCTAGAGTGGAGTCAGGGTGATCACTCTTTTACTGTCCCACCAAAACGCAGCCAAGCTTAGTGTATGTATAGCATCTCTCTCCCACCAAGATGCTTTGAGGCCATGCTGTATCCATCCCACTGTCCAGTAAAGCCTGATGAGTTTGGTGCCAATGTGAACACCCTCTCCTTGGCCCCCAAATTCTTCTGAATTCCTAGCAGAGGGGCTGTCCTCCACTGAGGCTGAAATGCCACTGAATTCATGGGTCGCGTAGACTCTTGGAGAGGTGTGCTGAGAGACTTGGGTGCAGGTGGAGAGCTGAGAATGAGCAGTGAATGAGAAGGTGAAACAATGGCCTTACCCAGAAAAGTACGGAGGATGTGAACACAAGTGACAGCAGGGATTCTCAGGGAGGAAAGGGACAGAGATTGAACAAGACCCTCCTGAGATCACTAGATGACTGGGATCTCCATCAGCCCTGTGGTGCCCTCCCCACTTTGAGACCATCAAAGTGGTCTGATCATGAGACAGAGGTAAAAACAGCTGGCCAGTCAGGGCCCAGGAATGCAGCTGTAATCTGACAGAGCTCTGCCTCAAAAGGAAATAGAACCCCCGCACACTTCACTCACTGTTAGGCAAGAGAACAAGGCATTGGAGGGGAACAAGCTCAAGTGTTTAGTCAACACCTTCAAATACCTAGCCCCAAACACAGAGAACTCCAGTTCAGCCCCCTCCAACTGCTGTAAGAAAAGAAATTTCCATCTTTGAATTAAGGAGGAAGACTACTCTGGTTGAATTCTGCCTGCATTGTAAAAAGGATTGAGAGGATTCTTACCTTTATTCTTACCTTTCTGCTTATGTATGTTTGTGTGCAAGCATCCAAGATCATATGAAGTAAATCATCATCCTCACCCTCCACCTCTTCAGTTTGAAGGCTGAAGGCCCATATGCAACATACCAGTTTATCTTTCTTCCATGGTTTTCTGAAGCAAGGAACTCCTATCTATTCTTGTATTCATTTCAGTCCCAAGTATAGACCTTTAGCCTTCATTGGCCATCATTCAGTTGTGGGGTTTTAGATCCACTGTATTAACCATGACCCAGAAGAGACAAAAAAGAACCCAAAAGTCCTGAGGGATAGGAAGAATGGAGGAAGGTTTCATGGAAATATTGTGTCCTCATCTTGAGGACATGTTTGGATAGTGAGATGGGTGGATGCTAATGTTCAAAATTTCAGGGACCAGTTCTGTGAAGTTTATATATTTGATTACAATGAGATTCCCAGAAATGTCATTCAAAGTTTTTATTTCTACCTACATTGGTCCTACTTTTCATATAAACAAGATATCCACACTGAGTAGTTTTTCCATGTTATGAAACAAGCATTTTTTCCTACCTTGTTTCAACTCTACTATAATCTTCCAGAAAGTATTAGATGGCCTCTCTCATATCATGGTTACCCCAATGCTGAATCTTTTATCTACAGCCTGAGCAATAGGAGCATTAAAATGTTCACAGCACAACAATTTAATTTTAGGCCTGAGACAACAAGTTTAAATGCAGTGTCACATGAGAAACCGAAAATATAAATAATTTAAAAAGAAAAATGAAACAAATATGACAAGAAATATGTAAGTAGAGTTTGTGAAGATGGAAAGGGGATTTGAGATGGGGCAGAACTCAAAGGGGTTGGGGAAGTAAACATGATTTTGAAGCAAAAGCCCTTTAATTTCTCATCTTATTTGATAATATAATTGTGGTAGCCAGTGTTGTGGTTAGTAAAAATATGGGCTTTCAAATAATGAGTAGACAGTTTGAGTTTGGAAGATGAAAAATTTCTGGAGTTTGATGTTGGTAATGGTTGCTCTACAATGTAAGTGTAATTAATGTCAATAAATTGTATGCTTCACACATTTGATGTCTTCTTTGGAATTTAAATTTTGTCATAATACAATGCCAATAAATGTCAAATTAATTTTTTTAAAATGGAAGAAATGATATTAATAATATTCTTCATGCTCTATCGAGTCAGAGACCCAACACATTTGTAGAAATTCATTTCCTTTTTTCTTCTACCCCAATTAATATTACCATGACCTAAGAGTTCATGACAACCAGAGCTAATTTGGCTAATTATGACCTCTGTGCATTTAGCTTCCAAGGTCATAAAATAGTCAATAATCAGCCCAGGCCTGCAGCCCTTCAGTGTGATGTCTCTGTAGAAATTGGCTTCATAACCATCTCCCTCTCCATGGATTTTCTGCACTGGGACACTCCCATCGGAGATGCATCGACAACAAGCCTGAGGACAAAACCAATATCCATGCTTGATTCCAGGCAGTAGATGAATGACAGATCCAGGCTCTTCGATCATGACCAACCCCAGCCACAGTGCCAATCAGTAAGTGCTGAGGCAGATGAAGGGTGGAGAAAAAACTGCCTGGAGTATTGTTTTCCCCTAATCAGGACAAGGAGAGTTTGTGTAGGATGGTTGGAGGGCAATAATGTGACAGTGCTAGATATGAGGGCTGTGAAGTTTATGATCTGGGTTGTGGTTTCAAATTTTTGCTTTCCTCTCAGAGTGGTTCTACTTCCTAGAAATAATGCATCAACAATGGTAGCAAGTAGATCCAATTAAACTATTTCCTAAACACTCCAGAACATTTGGAAAGGTGATGATGCAGATGAGGGGCTGGGTGAGGAAACTATTCATAACATTATTGACAGAACCCTGAGTGTCCGGTGCTGATTTCTGTGTTCCTTGTTGATTGAATCAACTCAGCTGCATAGTCTTCCCAGGTTATAAATGCCATGTTATATTTATTTTACAAAAAAGACAGTGGCACAACATTTTAATTTAACTTCTGGTGTAAGTTTAGGTAAAAAACACTAAAGTTATCTGAAACCTAAAGTAGGAGGGAGGGAGGGTGTTGGAGCAATTCTACATGATTTTTGGGAAAAATCATTTCATAATTAAATCATGATTAGGGCCTAGTTTTCCTGCCTATAGGCCAGCTAGGGCATATGGAGACATAACTCCAGTGACGCTGTGATGCTCCTGGGCAGGATTACATCAGCTGGAGACATCCTTGGGGGAATGAAACCTTCATCTGCATAGTACCTCATTGTTCTAGGATTATGGCTGACACCCTCTGAGTCATCTGCTAATTTTGTTTCCCCTGACATACTGAAAGAGGGTGTTGCAAGCTTGGGATCTGGAGTCTTTGCTACCCACACCAGCATTGATCAGGCTAAAGCTCAGCTTTTTCTCTAAGTCTCATTTCTGTCTATATATTAATTAATTTGCCTTGTGCTGTCATGGCTCACAGGAGACAAGGACCCGATGCGGAGGTTCTAGAAACATCCTCATTCACTGTTTCCTACAAGTGGGGATAAAAGGGGATCAAGCTGTATTTTCTATCTGAACTAACTCCCCAAGTGGATTGTAAAATGCATGTGCTGCAAACACTTATTTAAAATAAAATAGGAGTTGTCTAGGGATAGAGGGCACCTGGGCAAGACAATCGTAGCTGCTGGTCACTTTGACAACTCAATCATTGAATTTTACTGTCACTCTGGAATGAGAATCTTTGCTTCATATGTTCTTCCTTCACAGAGTTTCTGGTCAGTGACAGGGCAGATCAGCAGTGACAACCACTGAAACAATCATAAGGACCAAGATCACAGAAAAGGTCAGAGAGAATGCACATTCATTTAGCACAGACTTCTGTCATTCTTCGTGTCTAGGATACACTCGCAGGTTTCCACATCCACCTTCATTCATGTAATCAATTAGAAGTCTGAAAATGATACTTAAAAGCAGGTCTTGATTTTGTCACTGGTCAGGAAACAGTGAAGAATTCAAAGACCTGAAAGAGACCTGTGATTATAAGGGTCCTACCTTCTTCCTGATGGTTGGAAAACAAAAACAAATTAGTGCATGTTATCAAGAGACTTGAAATGAAATATTAAATCCTGGTCATTGAATATATTACTTCTGTAAAATAGTGCATGTTGTTAGTGTCTCTGAGACACAGTGTTGACATCTGAACTGATTACTACTTGAGACAAGTGCATTGAGGAAGGATTAAACAAATGATGGTATTAATATGTAAAGATGGCATGAAATCAGAGCAAAAAATTAGATATTATTACTTACAGTAAAGAGAAATTCATCATGTCTTTCAAGAAAAATATGTGACAAATTGAAGCTTTGATTTTCTTACTTATTTAGATGACATGGGTTTCTTCTGGTATAATAACATACTGTATATTTGGAGAGGAACGATTAACTCTAATGTCTGATTCTGCAGAGCCTATACCATCTCAGGCACAGAGAAAATATTTTTAAAAATGTATGTTAATCAGTGACTGTTTGTTTGACCATGTTCAGTGTGGCATCAACATATTTGGTGCTTTCCTTTCTGCACTTTTACCATTTTCATTTATGACCTATCAAACTAGAAAGGAAATAAAATAGCTCTTTGGGAATATGTCATGAATATGGGTCAAATAATTCTATTTAGCTGCAGTGGCAATTTAAAATTACTCAAAGAATGTATCAGTGTTTCATGGGTACAAAAAAAAAAAAAAGACTTCCACAGTGAAGTATTAGCCTATACTTAAGCCTTGGGCTAGGACCTGTTAAATGTTTTCACATAACTTGACGGCCCCAGTGACCTTTAACAATTGTAATCATCATTAAATTCACCTCCTTAATGTAGGAGTCCTTTATGAAAAAGAACCCACAATAACCAAATATTTATTTCTTCCAAAATTTAGATTATATGATACACATATTCTTGCAATGAAACTTACTGCATTTTCATTAGGCAGTGTGAACAGAGGAAAGATTAACAAACATTTAGAATATGATAGCAGGGCAATTATTCATGACTAATATGTTAATTTCTTGAGTTCCATTCCAGAGGATTGTTTTTTCTACTGGAGTCAAATGAAAATAATATTTTAATGTAAAATGGAAGGTTTTGTTAAATTATTTTGGAAAGATTATTTCCACCTGATTCTCTGGGATATTAGTACATGCTAATAGTAAGGCAACCTTATTTATACTTTTATCCAGCTACTTTACTGAATTTGGTTACAATAGATAATGTAAAATAGGAAGGAAAGATGCAAAGGGGAAAGGGAAGTGGGAAAAGCAGGGGAAAGGAAAGAAGGGAAAATATGAGAAAAGGAAAAAAACAGAAACAAAGCCTTTGTAAATAGGGATGGGCGGAGGGGTTGAAGGCAGGGTAGGGGAATGGGAAAAAATAAGAACCAAGATACATCATATAAAGGTACAAATTCCAATGATGAAAGTCATCATATTGTATACCTAAAATGTATCAATAAGCTTAATGAAAAAAATATAGTAAGAGAACAGAGACAGTTTTAATGACTGAATTGTTAATTGCGATAACATGTGAAGTTCACTACTATAAAATCAAATTGAATATATATGCATATATTATAATTATTTTAAGATGTCAAGGAATTATACTCTACCAAAATTTGGGGGGGAAATTAAATTCATATGTGTTATGGAGAGAAGAATAAAAATATTGAAATGATTGTCCTAGTACTAAACTTACCATTCAAGTCATGGCTCAACATCTGATAATGCTATTTATCATCTAATTCATTTGAGCCACCTGTATGTACTGCGCACGCACAAAATAGGTCCACATATTGATGTAGAGTATTACAGGGGAAATAGGAGTTATATACTGATTAGATGAGCTTTAAGTATTTTTCAAGTAAGTCATTAAGAAAAGGTTTTACAGATACAATGATCAATACTGATGATGTAAAGTAGAACATCTTTGGGGAAATATAAGTTGAATACTACTTAGATGAGCTTTAGGTTCTTTTCAGGTAAGTAAGTAAAGGTTTTATAGATACAATAATCGATACTAATATGGAAACAATAATAGGAAAATCTACCCACAGATTCCTAGCAATAGTTGTCTTTGGGGACATGCTGTGCAGAGATTAGAGTCATGACAGATTATAATTAAAATCAAAATCAAATTTTGAATCTGAACCAAATATCATACAATTTTCACATGGAAATATAAATAGTATGCATTATTAATTGTAAAAACAATTAATGTTAATAAATTTTTTTAAAATGTTCTAATGGCAGGAAATACATTTGGGCAGTTGTTCTCAACACTAACATAGGAAGAATGGCAAAGAAATTCACATGCAGACATTTGGATCAAATTGGTTATCATTTTAGTTCAGGGTATCTGTATATTTCAATAATTTACAAGGGAAATATATTGATAAATGGTACAGGAAAACTCTTTTCTGTGCAATTAAACAATCCTTTAAAATATTTATAATATAATTATATAAATATATGATTACTGCCACCATATTACAACTGGTGAAATTGATGTATTAATTCACTTTTCTGGACTTTACTGATTTGCACTGTTTCCAAATTATATCGTAGTGAGAACTGTCAAAATACACACTTGTTTTGGATCATATTTTATATTTTTATGAATAAGAACTATCACCATTAATTGAATGTACAAATAATATGATCAAATCTTTTGTAAGAATTTTATTAATATTCTAATTATTATAATATTGGATCTTGATTTTGATAGAACTGTGATTAATTTGAGCGCTTTGTGATTTCCTTCATAGTGATTTTTCTTAAAGAAGGAAAGCTATTAATTACTTTTAATTTTCATTAAAATAGGCTCTTTTTTAATGAGGTCATAAGCTTCTTGTCTCCAATCTTCTTGGTCTTGTGCTAATGCTCATTGGAGAGTTCGTAAAATGGGTGTGTGCAAGAGGAGATGAGTAATATGGAATAAATAATGGAAGGATTTATAAAACATTGGTTCAGTACAAGTAAAAAATTTTACTGAAAGTGTAGAACATGGAAAATTCTGTACTTGCGAATGTGCAAGTATAAAACCCATACAGTGTACTGTATGCCTACTTATTCATCTCTTTTTTCCACACTTTTATTCTTTTGCAACAGGTGTCCAAGCAATACAGATACCCAGAATCAGACAGCTGTGATAGAATTACATCTCACAAAACTCTCAGTGGATCCAGATCTTCAGCCCATCCTCTTTTTGCTCTTCCTGTCCATGTACCTGGTCATGATGCTTGGAAGCCTGCTCATCACTCTCACTGTCAGTGTAGAGTCCCAACTCCACACCCCCATGTACTTCTTCCTTTCAACCTGTTTTTGCTGACATCTGTTTCATCTCCACCATGCTTCCAAAGATGATTGTGGACATCCTAACTCAGAAGAGTGCCGTCTCCTTTGTGGGCTGCCTGACACAAATGTCTCTGCTTATTTTTTTGGATGTATGGATTACGTGCTTCTGACTGTGATGGCCTATGACAGGTCTGTGGCCATCTGCCAACCCCTGCAATATTCCTTCATTATGAACTTTTCCCTCTGTTTTTTTTAGTTTTTCTATCATTTTTGTTTAGTCTTATGGACTGCGAACTGTATAATCTAATTGTCTTAAAGTTCACTTACTTCCATAATGTTTCAATTTCCAGCTTCTGTTGTGAACTTATTCACATTCTTAAGCTGGGTTGTGCTGAAAACTTTACCAAAAGCATGATCACTTATTTTGCCGGTGCCACATTTGGTTTTCTTCCCATCTCAGTAATATTATTCTCTTATTATAAAATTATTTCCTCCATTCTCAGAATCTCATCATCAAGCGGGAAGTATAAAGCTTTCTCCACCTGTGGGTCTCACCTGTCAGTTGTTTGTTTATTTTATGGAACAAGCTTTGGGATATACATTGGGTCGACTCTAGCACATTCTCCCAGAAAGAACGTGGTGTCTTCTATAATGTACACTATTGTGACTCTATGGTGAATCCCTTCATCTATAGCCTGAGGAATAAGGACATTAAAAAAGCCCTAGGAAGGCTCTGTAGCAGAAAATTCTAGAATCAGCACCCAAGGCAACCAAACAAAATATACGTGGAAAGAGGCATCAATTCTAAACATCCAGTTCTGTAAAGTCTACCTTCTGGACATTTTTTGGCAGTTTGATTAGTTGAATTTCTCAGCATATTTCATACCAGTGTGTTAGATGAAAAGTTCATGATACTGGAAGAATACACAGTGATTAAAATAAGTATGCAATTTTAGTTTTGGAAAATAAACATTTTTGGATATGCATAGTGGTGATGCAGATCAATGAGGATGTAATTAATGATACTGAAGAAATAGTTAAATGTTAATTGTTATATATATTCACCACAATAAATAATGGGTAAAAAAGGGCTATGTTTCCTTTTGTTAACACAATACAAATCTGGGGCCAGGGATTTAGCTCAGTGGTCTCACCACCTGCTGCACAAGCACAAGGACCCAAGTTCGATCCCCGGTACCCCCCAAAAAACAACAAAAAACCACAAATCAAGTGAATAGCATACATAAACTTCCTCCTGAATACATAATTATACCAAAACCATGTAGACATTCCTTTTCTGATTTTTTCCTTCCTCAATTAACTTTAAGAATTCCTTAATGATTCCAATGAAATATTTTACGTTACTATGACTCCTGGGCATTGATCCTTCAAGGAAATATAATAGTAAGTGATTAACCTATGTCTAGAGCCCTACAATATCTCCATACCTCTGTCTCTGCATTTTAGAATTTACTAAGGAAGGCTCTTGATTGCACAAGGAAACTCTCATTTGACATGGTATTCACTGAAATGCTAAAGACAGGCACTGAGCCTTCATTGGACTCTTGGTAGAGAGAGACACATTGATTCTTCATTTCCTTGTTCATGACACAGCCAAAATGCTGAGTAATCCAGTAAGTGTGAGTGAGACTAAGGATGGAGGAAAGACTGTCTACTGCATTATTTCATTACCACAACGACAAACATGACACCTTTGATGACCAAAAAGACAATAATATGCAGTATTTGAACTAAGTATACCAGGAAGTGTTGGTTCTTGGGGATCCATATTGCAAACTTATCCTTAACAAAAATTATTTGCTGTCTTGGGGCCCTGGATCTACTTCCCATCAACATCAAGTCCATGATCTCAGAAAATATGTTTCTCTAATTTGTTTTCTTAGGACTCCTAAAATTGTATTAATGTGATTAAGAAAAGAAAAACAGCCAAATAATGACAGCAAGTACCATTTTACAGAGTTTTCAACATGCCAGGCTTTGATCTTTGCATCATGTACAGCTTGCTCCCTTTCACCTGTAAAGTAGTACAGTCACTATGGAAAGCAGAATGGAGATCACTCTAAAAAGTAAAACTATATTTGATCCAACTACATTAGCCCTTGGTATATTAAAGTCAGGATACTACAGTGATAGATGCAAACCCATGTTCAGTGCTGCACAATTCACAATAACTGAGCTGTGGAGCCAGCTTAGGTGCCCATCAACAGATGAATAGACGAGGAAAATGGCGTCCAACAGATGAGTGGTATAAGTACACAATGAGATATTACTCAGTCATAAAGTAGATCAGAAGAATATTATTTGGAGGGAAGTAGATGAAATTAGAGATCATCACATTGAGTGAAACAAGCTAGACTCATAAAGTTAAATATCATGTTTTTCTCTTATATGTTTAGCTAAAATAAATGAGTGATAACAGTATCTCAATACATAGATTTTAGAAAAGAAGGAAATCAGGGAGAAGGTGGAAAGATGTGTAAGGAGGGGAAAATGAATGTGGGGATAGAATAATAAAAACATGTTGCATGACTATGTACCAGTATATCATGACTATGTAGCAGTATCTCATGATTCTGCATGGAGGGTGGGTGTGGAGGAAGGGTATTGAAAGTGGTCCATATTCCAAATGCATATGTACTGATACAAGCAGATTAGTATGCATCAAAGCACAGAGTAAAAAAATATACACCTCAGATTTATACATGGTTAATGCCACTAGACTTCTGCAGAAATCTTTCTGATGATTGGGAAATAATGAATGAGATCATTACATCAGAACTAGAGATTAATATTTCATTTTGAATCCTGTCACACTTATTTCTTTCTCTAGAATGGTAAATTGTTAGTATTTCTGTGATTCAGCTTGGTCATCTGAGTGGATTTCTCATTAGTACAACTGTACTGAAGGAGTAAAAAGAGAGAATGGATCCTCCCTCTGTTGTGAATATGATTAATATACAAAATGAAGGCAAAATAAAATTTATGTCTTATTATTAGTGGTACTAATGACCAGATGTGTTGTCATACAATCATGTCAAAATATCCAGTTACATGAAGTTACTATTTTTCTTTTTTTGTTTGTTTGGGTTTTTTTGGTACTGGGGATTGAACTCCAGTTTTTGCGCTTGCAAGTCAGGCAGTGAAACCACTGAGCTAAATCCCCAGCCACTATTTTTCTAATTTACACTTGAACTTATATGCTTATATATGGAAACAAATGACCAGCTCTTTCTTAGTTTGATTCTTGGAGCCTCTCTCATACTTGGCACATAGCTCATATCAAAAATTTCAAAATGAGGGCTGGGAAATAGGTCACTGATGGGGCATTTGCCTAGCAGGTTCAAGACTCCATGCATAGTAGCAAAGGAGAGGAAGAAAAAGTGAAAATCTTTATTAAACATTTAACCACATCTTCTTTAGTTCACAAATCCTGGCTGTAATCAGTGTACTCACAAAACACTTAGTTTTTAGTGATCTAAATACTGCTTTCCAGTCCTTTTAAGAATGTCCTGTATAATTTAAGAAAAGATTTTTGAAACAAAGAATATCAGCTTCCAAGAAAGGCATTTCAATTTGAGATTTTCAGATATTTTCATATAAACCTTTGTGTATTGGGAGGGAAAACAAGATAAATAGCTTTTGTTTGAGTTTGTGTCCTGGGCATGGGTCTGATAATGAGATTTAGCAGCTCTCTCACTTTCCTGACTCCCCAGGAATAAACCCCTTTCTCACTGACCTGTTCATGTTGGGATTATCACAAGGTCAGAGGGGAGAGTGTGGATGTCACCACTTGCATTAACCTCAAGAAGGACAGGCCACATGTCATCTGCATTACTTAGTCATTAAGAACCTGACATTGTGGCTTTTCTCTGTGTGTGTGTTTATGTGTGAGTGTGTGTGTGTGTGTGCATGTGTAGCTTCTTTTATTTCCTGCTGCACAACTGGATTGATTTAATTTATATTCTTTATGGATATGGAAACTTCCATTCTCAACCTTTTAATCTTGCTTCTTCTGATAACTTCACCAATAATATAGTGAGGTATTTCGTTGGTGACATCTCTGGTTCTCCTTCTGTCTCAAGGATATTTTCCTCTTCCTAACATTTTTTTCCTTCACTGTTCAAAACTCATGATTTTATGAAAAAGAATGCCTTTCTCACCCATGGTGTCATGTCCACTCATGACCTGTTAGTTTGCTTCTTTTAATATAATATCCCTTGAGTAGAGTATTTGGACTTCAGCTCATTTGGTGTCTCCCACTCTGGCCACCCCTATGCAAAATCCCTTCATCTGCAGCCTGAGGAACAGGACCATTAAAAGCTTCTTAACAAGACTCCACAGGAGAACACTCTTGTATCACAACTTTGCATTCATTTGGACTTCGAGCAAAATTAAATGTGTAGAGCTGTAAGTCATGCCTTCTTGTTCATATTACTGATATAGATGTTGTTATATTTTGTGAACTTCCTTCATAGTAGATTGGTTATTGTCAAGGTTGGGAGAGGAAGTGATGTGGAGCTTTAAAAATAGGTACAAATTTTCAGTTTGGGAAGAGGAAATATTTCTGCAAATGGATGTTGGTTATATTTGTACATGATGAATATGTTTGATATCACTGAAAAATGCACATAAAACTAATTAAAATGATAATTTTATTATATATTTTACCACAATCCACAGTGGAAGTAAAATACAGAAAAATCATTTTTTTAAAAAGAAAATAAGAGAAGAAACAAATTTAGTGAATAATACACAGATATTTTCACCTGAATAGAGTAAGAGTCCCAAAAGCGCAATGGACATTTTAGTGTCTTGTTCTTTGCCTCCAGTAATATTAGGAAGTCCAGAGGGATTTCAATACATGGGCCAACATGGCTAATTATGACATCTGTGCATTGAGTCTCCAGGGGCTGTCTAGTAGTCAATATCAGTATATGTCTCTAGCTCTTCAGTTTGATATTACAGCCTAGTAGCCTCTATAGGGTTTCCTCATCCAAGGTGTCTGTAGCAGAAAGTTTATACCTGACACTATATTTCTACTAAGCCAAGAAAGGAACCAGTACCTTCAAAAAGTGCACAAAGCAGGGAAATTGATATGGGTCTGCACTCCTTGGTCATGATCCAGCAGAGAAGCAACTCTACCCAGTAAATGCTGAGGGAGAGCATAGATGAGTGAAAGACTATCCAATACTTTATTTCCTAATCATCTAGACAAATGATCATCTGAACAGCCAAAGGGAGGATAATAATTGCAAAATTTCAGTTAGAATTATTGGGAACTTTGTTTCTTGTTGTATTGTGAGCCTCTGACAACTAGTCCAAAGTTTTAATTACTTAGCTCTTTTTTTTTTTTTTTTTTGCTTGCCATAGACATCTCACACACAAAAGGATAAAGTGGGTCTCTCTGTAGTGTTAGTTGAAATTGCAATTATGAAATAGATAAAGTTGATGAGGATGAGGGTGACAGAAATGTAAGATCATGAAGCAAACATCCCACCTGGAGAATTCTGGCAAGTTTTGCTGTTAACAGCCCAAGTTATGTCATTTTCCTGTCACTCCTTGGACAGGGGCTGAACTTTGCTCACTGTGCTGTCCCTTTGGGGGCTGCTGTTAGATCACAGAATAGTGTGTGGCATCTGCTGCATCCTCTATAGGAAGGACACTCATAGGTCACAGAGGAAAAGAACTGAAAGATTAGGAACATTATAATTCAGCAAACAACTCTCTCATGCCTCCCTCCAGTTGATGTTGTCACACACTGCTCCATTCCTGAAATCTGCGGACTCCCTCTTAAAATGAAAAATAAAACCAAGGAGCTGATTTGATTTTTACTAACAACCTTGCAAGGATTTTAAAACATACCTCAGATGTGTATGTGGTTAGAAACTAGATATCCATTAAATACAGTCTAGTGATTGGGAAAAATTAAGATTAGTGAATGTTACATCGTCTGACAATTTAATTTTCAATCTATTGGTTCTATATACTATTTCTGTGATGAGAGCATACTATTATTATCTGTGACTGAATATTAGCATCTGAGTTGATTTCTACTTGCTACAATGGAACTTAAGAAGAAATAAGCAGATAGAGTTGCTTCCTAATTGACTCATGTGATGAATATATAAAATAAGGTAAATGTAATTTAAATATTAGTATTCTGATTATAATAAACTTCATAGCACTCAACTAAAATATCTTGTTATGTGAAGTTATATTTTTGTACTTATGAAGTAGTATATTAATTTTTGTCCTTATATATATGTTTTGTATTTGAAAAAAGATTTACTTGATGATAACCATTCAGAGTAAGAGAGAATCTTTATGTTGTTTTGAAAATAGATAAAAGGATTACTTTAACTTCTGTTTCCCAAGAGATTACACCTTGATTGGTACAGAGGGCCCATCAAAATTGAAAATTTCTCTTACTCACTGGATAGATGATTGTTTTACTCACAAAAAATGGTTATAATTAGTGTGGCTTCAGCATATTTGGTGCTTTTCTATCTATATTGTCATCCTCTTTGGGAATAAACAATAATCACTAAAAAAATTTATAGCTCTTTTTTGTGTCTAGCATGAAAAAACAAGCTCTAAAATTTTATTTAACAACATGTACACTGTTTAGTTATTCAAAGACATGACAAAAAATCATGGATATTAGAAAAAGAAAAAGAGGCACAGAGAAGTGTCAAGCTTTGTTCTTGAGTTGATGCACATCTTAGAATCTTATTCCATGCTTCAGTGGCTTTTGACACTTGGTTTTATCAGTAAAGTCACCATTTCCATGAAATTCTTTATTAGAAGCAAGCAAAACAAAAGCAAAATTTTATCAACTTTCAGAGATCCCTTAGATGGCACACAGATTGGGGAAATGATTGACATTCTCCCTTTTCTCTTAACCAGTATTCTGGTTAAGGGTATTCTCCCTTTTTCTCTTAACCAGTATGAGCATAAGAGTTGGAGAGAGTCACACTAATATATGCGTATGGTACAATATTAATGATATGGGAATGAAATATTGATTCCCTAATGTCCATCACAGTGCCTTATCTCCTCCTTTGAAGCCTAATGGAATTATTATTCTCTATACAAGAAAATATTTTGTGGTGAATAAGCACACAAGTTTTGCCACTGTATATGTGTCAGCAATACTCTGTCAGTAAATAAGAATAGTAATAGGTAATAGGTTATATTTGATTGGGATTGATTTTTTATTGAGCAAAAAATGTAGGTGATTCTCCTAGTAATTTTGGGGGAGCTAGATATTGTTACATTTTAGATTATATAGAAGAGTATCGTGCATAAATATTAAAGTATTAAAATATTCTCACTGAAATAAGGGCAGCAATTCTTTTAGGGAATAATGACTATGATCAAGTGCACAGGAGAATGAAATTCAGGGATCTTAATCTCAAATTTCATAAGTGACAAATTGAACCTCTTTATAATATCAGTTCTAAAGAATATATTACTGTTTATTTTAAAAATATAGATAGTGGGTATTATTAACTGTATTTACATATAATGCTAATGGTTCAATTTCTAAATGCCAGAAAAGTTTTAAAAGCTTCTCAACCTTAGTCCAGGAAAGGATCATCAACAACTTCATGTGTAAACACTATGAAAAAATTATACTGGGTCCTACATCAGGGTTTTTAGATATTAAAATATTTACAGGTAAACATATTCATAAATGGGAATGAGCACTGCTACTCTTTGCAATTTAAAAATAAAACTAAGGTATTTATAATGCTATAGTTAGGTAATTACTGTTTCAATTTCACAGATGTATATATTGTGATGATGTATTTCCATTATTTTTCATAATATTCTTTCTTTTAATTATTCCCTATGAAACTGTAGTGTGAGCTGACCAAAGAATAAACACAAGACATCTTCAAGATTCTGAGGCAAGAAATTGCAACCCATGTACAGGAAATATTCCTGTTAATATCTATTAAATTGTATAAGAAGCATTATGCTCAAACTTTTTTTCCATGAAGTTTATTGGTACATTTTAGGTGTACAATAAAGTTACGTTCACCATTGGGATCTTGTACCATTACATGATGTATCTTGGTTCTTATTTTTCCCCATTCCCCTGCCCTGCATTCACCCCCTCCTCACTTCCCTATTTAAAAAGTCTTTGTTTACATTTTTTATCATATTTTTTCTTTTCCCTTCTTTTCTTCCCCTACCCCTCCCACTCCCCATACTCCTTTACACCTTTTCTTCCTATTTCACAATATCAATTATATATTTTGATCCTTATTTGCACTATTAGTTTTTTACATGAGAGAAACTATTTGGTACATACACGCGTGTTCTACTTACTTCACTTGAGAATATGGTCTCAATGTGCATCCACTTAGCTATAAATGTCTCTAGTTTCTCATTATTTATGGCTGTGTAGTACTCCATTTTAAAGAAAAACCATATCTTCTTCATCCAATCCCTAGTTGATGGGCATTTGGCCTGTTTCCAAGTATTAGCTATCACAAACTGTGCCAATATAAACATGGGTGAGCATATATCACTGTGGTATAATTCTTTTAATTCCTTTGGGAAGATGCACAGTAGAGGAATAGCTGTCAAATGGGTAAAACTTATAACACTAGTTGTTTGAGGTACCTCCATAATGATTTCCACAGTGGTTACACCACTCTGCACTCCCACCAACAATAAGGAAAAGCTGCAATCTCCCCACAACCCCGCCAGCATTTGTTATTGGTTAATTTCTTGATAGCAGCCATTCTTTCTGGGGTGAGGTGGAATCTCAGTGTTGTTTTCATCTGCATCTCTCAAATACCAGTGATGTTGAACATTTTTTCCTCTATTTGCTGCTTTTACTTCTTTGTCTGAAAAATGTCTGTTCATTTCAGATGCCCATGTTTCAATTAGGTCTTTATATTTGGAATGTCTGAGTTTTTGAGTTCTTTATGTATTCTAGATAGTAGACCTTTGTCTGAGAAACAGCTGGTAAAGTTTTTCCCACATTGTCGGTTGTCCCTTAGCTCTGTTGGTGGTTTCTCTTGAAGTGCAGAAGCTTTTTAATAAGATGAGATCCCAGGTATTGATTCTTTGTGGTACTTCCCATGCTACTGAAGATTTTTTCATAAAGTTATTTCCTATCCCAATGTCTTCAAGATTTGCCTCTAACTTATCTTCCAGTAAGTTTTGTGTTTGTGTTTTAATATTTAGGTATTTAATCCACTTGGATTTTAGTTTAGTGCATGGTGAAAGATAAGCATCTAGTTTTAATCTTTGGCAAGTTGAAATCCTGTTTATCCAGCACCATTTATTAAAAAGGCTATCTTTCCTCCAGTGAGGATGGTTGGCTCCTTTGTCAAAGATGAGGTAGCTAAGTATGTCTGGGGTTGTTTCTGTATCTTCTATTCTATTCCATTGATTCTTGGGTTGTTTCTTTGCCAGTAACATGCTGTTTTTATCACAGTGGCTTTGTAGTATAGTTTCAAGATGGGAATTGTGATACTCCCTGACGTATCCCTGTTGCCTAGAATTGCTTTTGCTATTCTAGGTCTCTTCTGGTTCCAAATGAATTTTTGGATTGCTTTCTCTGGTTCTGTGAAATATACTGTTGGGATTTCAATCAGTATTGCATTGAATCTATATAGCAATTTTGAAGGTATGACTATTTTCACTATACTGGTTCTTCCTACCCAGGAAGAAGGAAGGTCTTTCCATTTTCTTATGTCCTCTACAATCTGATTTTCAGAGTGTTGTAGTTTTCAGTGTCTTTTGCTTCCTTCATTAAATTGATGCCAAGATATTTCTTTTCTTGGGGGGGTGCTGTTGTGAAAGGGATTGTTTCCCTAATTTCTCTCTCAGTGAGTCTTTTATTTGTGAACAAGAAGGCTATTGATTTTTGAGTATTTACCTTATACCCAGCTAATCTACTGAATCTGTCAATTAAGTCTAGAAGTTTTTGGCAGAGTTTTTTGGGTCATCACCAAATAATGACATTTTAACTTCTTTCTTTCCTATCTTTATTCATTTTATTTCTTTCTCTTTTCTAATTGCTGTGGTTAATGTTTCCAAAACTGTATTGAACAGGACTAGTGATAGTGGACATCCTTGTCTTATTCCTGATTTTAGCATGAAGTTTTTCCGTTTTTGACCATTTAGTATGATGTTGGCTGTTGTTTTTTCATAAATAACCTTCAGCAAGTTGAGATAAAGTCCATAAATTCCAATTTTCTGTAGGGTTATTATCATGAATGGGTGTTGAATTTTGTCAAATGCTTTTTCTGCCTCTACTGAGATGATCATATGGTTTTTGTCATTGACTCTGCTAATATGGTGTATTACATTTATTGATTTATGTATGTTGAACCATCCTTTCGTCCATGGGATAAACCTGATTTGGTCAGAGTGTATGATCTTCTCCATAACCCTCAGTATTCTGTTTGCCAGTGACTGGTTCGGGAGTTTTACATCGATTCTCATTAGAAAGACTGGCCTGTAGTTGTCTTTTTGGGTTGGGTCTATCCCTGGTTTTGGAATCAAAGTAATACTTGGTTACAGGGATGAAATTGGAAGTATTACTTCCCTTTCAATTTCCTTGAAAAGTTTAAAGAGTAATGGCAATAGTTCTTCTTTAAATGTCTTGTAGAATTCAGCAGTGAAGCCATCAGGACATGGGCTTTTCTTTTTTGGTAAATTTTTAATTATGTTTTCAATTTTACTTGTAATTTATTTTGATTGTAATTGATTTTGATTGTAATTGTGGTGTTTAGAATTTTTATATCTTCTTCATTCAACTTTGGTTATTCGTATCTAGAAATCTGTCTATTTCTTCTGTGTTTTCCATTTTATTAAAGTACAGGTTATCGAAGGAGGTATTGATGATCTTCTGTATTTCTGCTGGATCTGTTATGGCTTCACCTTTTTTGTTCTTAACTGCATGGATTTGGGCCTTTTCTCACCTTTTTTTGATAAGGTTGTCTAAGGGTTTATCAATTTTACTTATTCTTTCATAAAACCAACTCTTTGATTCATTGATTTTTTGTATCATTCTCTTAGTCTCCACTGTATTGATTTCTACTCTGATCTTTATAATTTCCTTCCTTGTATGAGCTTTGGGTTTGTCTTGTTCTTCTTTTTCTAGGAGCTTAAGAGTCAGCATTAGGTTGTTTATTTTAGTTCCTCTGTTTTCCTAATGTAGGCATTCACTGCTCTGAATTTCCCTACTAGAACTTCTTTCATTGTGTCCCATAAATTCCTGTATGTTGTATTGGCATTAACATTTAATTGTAAAATCTGTCTAATTTCTTCTTTAATTTCCTCTGTGACCCATTAGTTGTTCAGGAGAGTGTTTTTCAATTGCTATGTGTGTGAAATTCTTGTGATTTCTTATGCTACTGATCTACAGTTTAATTGCACTATGGTCTGATAATATAAATGGGATAACTTGAACTCTTTTCCACTTACTTAAACATGTTCTATGAACCAGTATGCAGTCTATTTTAGAGAATGGCCTATGTGCAGTTGAAAAGAATGTGTATTTGGATTTTGTAGTGTGAAACACTCTGTAGATGTCTATTAAGTGCACTTGTTTAAAAGCTAGGTTCAGTTGTATTTCATTGTTGATTTTTTGTATAGATGATTTGTCTATTTCTGACAGTGGGTTATTGAGGTCCCCCACTACAACTGTGTTAGTGCTTATTTGGTTTTTCATGTCCCTTAATATTTGTTTTGTATTGTTGAGGGTATTAGTATTTGGTGTATATATATTTATGATTGTCATCCCTTCCTCTTGGATTGTTCCCTTTACAAGGATGTAGTGAATTTCTTTGTCTCTATTAATTATTTTTGATTTGAAATTTACTTTGTCAGTAATTAAGATAGCTACCCCTGGATTTTTTCCAGGTTCCTGTCACAAGGGAAACTATTTTCCATCCTTTTACTTTCAATCTATGAGTTTCTTTTTCAACTAGGTGTGTTTCTTGTATACAGCATATTGTGGATTTTGCCCCTTAATCCATTCTGCTAGTCTGTTTCTTCTGATTGGTGAGTTGAAGCCATCAACAGTAGTGGTTATAACTGATACGTATTGACTTATCATAGTCATGTTATTTTCCTGTTGTTGGCTCTTTTGTATTTTTCCTCCCTCTTTTTTTTTTTTTT
>NW_004624959.1:79104-93794 GCF_000247695.1 Heterocephalus glaber | reverse complement strand
TGTGCACCCTTCACCCGCTCCACCCTTCTCTATTTACATAGATTTCATTTCCATTTTTTTTCTTTTCTCATAGTTTTTCATTTCCCTCTTTTCCTTTCCCCTTCCCCTCCCTTCACTCCTTCATCTTTGGACCTTTTTTTCCTATTTCAAATTATCAAGATTCCTCCCTCTCTTTTTAATTTCTTGCCTTGACTGGTGGCTTTGCTCTGTTGGGCCTTGTGGAGTTTTGTCCTTCACTGTCTTTTACTAGGATATTTAAAAAATTGGTTGCAGTGCTGGTTTTGTATTCATGAAATTTCTCAGGCGTTCCTTGTCGTGGAATTATCTTATTTCCCTCTCAATTTTGAAACATAATTTTGGAGGATACATCAGTCTAAGTTGGAGGTTGTTTTGCTTTAGGGCTTAAAATACCTCACCTCAGTCTCTCCTGGATTTGAGGGTTTGTGTTGAAAAGTCTGTTGTGATTCTAATGGGCTTTCCTTTGCATTTCTTTTGTTTCTTTTTTTAACTGCTTGTAGTATTTTATTCTTCTGTTGGGTTTCTGGGATCTTGATTACTATATGTCTAGGTTTAGTTTTTTTTATCATGGCTAGTTGGAGTCCTATATGCCTCACTTATCTGTATCTCAAATTCTTTTGCTCTTTTTGGGAAGTTTTCTGTCATTAATTCTGTGAACATTTTTTTTTACATCATTTGTACTTTCTCCCACTTTTTCATAGACTTCTAGCAGTCCTATATTCTTTGCATCATCTGGCAGCTGTTGGATTGATTTCTCGTGGTCCTTTACTAGATTTAAGTGATCTCTCCTTTCATGGCCACTGACTGACATCCTGTCATCTATATCTGATATTCTGTCTTCAGATTGGCACAGTTTGCTGTGTATACTTTCAATAGAGTTTTTAATCTACTGGATATCTGTTTAAATCTGTTTTGTAGATTCCATTTCTTTCCTATCCTGGGCATACATGGCTTCCATCATGATACTGAACTCATCTATTTTTTTATCTGTTTCTGTTCCAGAGTCTAATCATGCCAACTGAGATAACCTTTCTGTTATGCATATAGAAATTAAGATGCATTATGTCTGTGTACCAACTACCCATGATGAATGCAATCATGTATTACAAATAAGTGATAAGAAAATCAAAATAAAAATATACTGGACTAAAAATAATCAGTGTTGCATTCTTTACATCTACCCACATTAAAGGAGCACTGATAAACAATAGACATGCAAGATAAGTGCATTTTTTTTGTGAAGAACAGAGAGATTCACATTTTGAATTGCCTATTACATGTTATGGGGAGCAAAGTAGAAAACTGTCATGAGTCGTATTATTTAATTTACACTTTAATCTAAAATTTTAGTAAATACTACTCATAATGTAGACATGAGATATTTGCAATTAAAAGAATTGACTAGCTTTATCAAGGTCACACAAGTGTTAAATGGATGAACCAAATACTATTCACAGAAGTCTGACTTAATAACAGTTTTAATTTTCCCTTCCTTCCCTTGTACCTATCCCTTCCCTTGCTCCCGTTCCCATTTGAAAATTTTCTTCCTACTTCCCAATACTATCATCCATCTTGGTCCTTATTTATGCTTTTGGTTTCTCACATGAGAGAAACAATGCAATGTTTAAACATACGGGACTGATTTATTTCACTTAAAAGTATAACCTTAAGGTTCAGAAAGGTGGGAAGGGGAATTAAGATATATTACGTACAGGTACAATTCCCTGTGACGGATGTGATCAACATTTATGAGAAAGGTGTATTAATTAAAAATAAAACAGGGCCTGGGATTTATCTCAGTGGTTCTCCCACCTGCCTTGCAAGTGCAAGGACCCGAGTTTGATCCCCAGTACCAAAAATAAAAAATAAAAATAAATTTAAAAAATGAATACCGTTCATAGGCTGGGGATTTAGCTCAGTGGTTTTGCCACCTGCTGTGCAAGTACAAGGACCTGAGTTTGATCCCCGGTACCAAAACAAATAAACAAACAACAACAAAAAATGAATACCATTCTTAAAAGACAACTCAATACTCCACTTTTGGAGAATTATACAGTCAAACTAATTAGGATAGAGGAGAATTTCAATAATTTTGATAATAATGACATCTATGACAATAAACATTTATTGAGATTCTACTGTGTACAGGAGCATTTTTAAATATCAAAAATGAGATGGTAGCAGCAACCATATTTTTAGGGGGAATTAAAAGGCTCTGAGAGTAAACTGCCACATCATTAGGAAGTGCCATCACAGGAAGACATTAATATCAAGGCCACCTTGGGCAAGTGAATCGGAAACTATTTCAAAACTGAAAAAATAAAAATAATAAAGGTTGCAGAAATAGCTCAGAAGTAGAGCACTCGGTTAGCAGGACTAAAGAAAATTAAAGTAAAAAAATTACTAAGAATAAAAAGTTACAACAGACAATGGGAAGCACTTGGTTTAGTGAGTCAGGCACTGGCAGGACTCAAGAGAGGGTCAGGGGCATCCATCCAAGCGTGGCGTAGGACAGTGATAACTACCTACTTTTGCATACTTGGGAATGACATTTGTACATAGGATTTTGCATTTGTTTCCCCTTGTCAGCTCTCTCATTAATATTTAAAAATTCTTTCTTCCCTTCACATGTCTCAACATTTTATCTTTGATCTGTTTACTTACATATATTTGTGATATTTCTAATTTCATGTTTAAAATGGCTAACATATTCAGTGTTGACATGATGTTCTCAAATGTTATCTCTTTAATAATTTATTTTTTAATTTTATCTTATTTTTTGCTTAAATTCTTTTATTGGTACATTTTAGGTATACAATACATTTACATTTATCATTTGGTGCTTATACTTGTACATGATGTATCTTGGTTCTTATTTTTTCCCCATTACCTGTGTGCCCTTCACCCCTCCACACTTCCCTATTTACACACTTCGTTTCCATTATTTTTCTTTAATAATTTTAAATATTCTAAAATGAAATGATAAATATTTAGGTGATATATAATGTTAATTAGCCTGATTTGATTATCACAAACTGTTATATTTATCAAAACATCACATTGTACTCAATGACTACATACAATTATTATGTAACATTATACTCTTTAATGTTAATATTCTTCTCCTTAATTTGATTTTGTTCTTGTGTTACTTAGAAGAAATGAAATGGATATAACTCAATAATCAAGTTGAATTGCTTATCACAAGAGGTTTGGTGTGAAAAAGTATCTTAATTTCCTATTGTTATTTGGGCATTTTTTCCTGTGCTGTTTAGCAGCTTATATATCTTCTTTAGGGAAAATGTCTCCTCAAGCTTTAGTTCACTTTGCAATTTTATTGTTTTGAGCTTGGGTTTGTACCCTTGAAAAGTCCTGTATAGATTCTAAATGCCTTACCCATATCAGATATATGTTTTGCAAATAAGTCTCCAGTCCATATGTTGTCTTAATATATTTTCTTATCTACAATTTATTGCTCTTAGCTGCAGGCATCATGATGCACAATAGTTTGCTTGTTATTATCCCTGTATATCTGAAATACTGTGTCATTTGACCAACATTTACTTAATCTTCCACCATAAGTCACCTAGTAGGTACCATTTCACTCTGCTTCTATGAGTACTACATTTTTTGGGTCCACGTAGAAGTTAGTTCGTGATGCATTTGTCTTTGCATGAATGATATCTTCTCTTAACCTCATGTCATACAGGATCATCCATGTTGTAGCACATTACAGCACTTCTTTATTTTTAAAGACTGTATAATATCCCATTGTTTATATGTCTCATTGCTTAAGTTGACTCCATATATTAAGTATTATGAATAATGCTCCTATGATGATTGCAATGGACATATACCTTGGCATATTGGTTTTAGATTATTTTAGATGTATATACTGTATAGGATTCTTGAATATATGGTAGTTCTATTTTTCTTTATTTATTTTTAGAGGACAACGTGTGCTATTTTTTTTTTTGCTACCAGGGATTGAACTCAGGACCTTGTGTTTAAGTGGCAGGCACAGTGCCACTGAGGTAAATCTCTGACCCTTTTAAAAATAATAGATGTACTAACCTACATAGTTGTTCACAGAGTGGAAGGAAGCTTATATCAATATCCTCACCCCCATTTACTATCACTTGCCTTTTTGATAATAGTCATTCTAATAAGTGAAAGGTGTTATCTAATTCTGGCTTTAATTTGCATCCCCATTATCATTAGTGATGGTGAACATTGTTATATGTCTACAAAACAATGTAACAATGTAGATCTTCTCTTGAGAATGACTGTTCTATTCTTTTGCCAATTTTTCATCAAGTTGTTTATTGTATGACAGTTGAGTTATTTGAGTTCAATATATTTTAGATATTTACCTCTTATTCAATGTATAGACCAAATATATTCTCCAATTCTGCAGGCTTCATCTTCACCCTATAGATTACTTCTTTTGCTCTGTGACACCTTTGGTTTGAATCTTATTTTTCTTTTTTTGCTTCTACTGTCTATGCTCTTTGATTCATCTCAAAGAAAAAAGTATCTGAAGAATGTCCTGGATCTTCCTCCTATGTTTCATGTACTTTACGACTTAAAGGTCTTAGCCAAGCGTGGATGTTCAAGCCTATAATCTTAGCACTTTGTAAGGCTTATGCAAGAAATCACAGGTTCAAGACTGTGCAATTTAACCATTTAGGGAGAGTCCTCTGAAATTAAAAATAAGCAAAAGAGGTCTTGGGATATAGCTCATTATGAAGGCTATGGGATTGATCTCTGGTACCAATGAGCGAGAGATGAGAGAGAGAGAGAGAGAGATTACATTTAAGTTTTATTTCTATGCATTATGGGAAGTAAAAGCCTTATTTCATCTGGTGTGTATTTCCAGTTCTCCAGACAACATTTACCAAGGATACACTCCTTTTCCCACTCCATAACCTTAGAAAGTTGTCAAAATAAATTCATGCATAACTTTGTGGCCTTATTTCTGGATCTGTTTACTATCCCATTCTTTTGTGTGTTTATGTTATGCTGCTACTATGCTTCATTTTTTGATGCTGCCTTTTGATGCATATAAGGTTTTAAATTTGAGGAAGCCCAACATATTTATTTTTGCTTTCATTGCTCATGCATTTGGCATCAGCACAGAGCTATATCACCTGGACTTAATTTATTTTTTAGTTTGAGACAGGGTCTCTCTAAGTTGCCCTTAAAAGTTCACACTACATGATCCCAAAACACAAAAGCTTGGAAAGTTATTTCTCCTCCAAATTGGCAGAAAGCACATGAAAGGGTGCTTTATTAGTCATAAAGTACTGAAATCAAAAGTACAATGATAAACATGATGATGCTGCCAAAGGTAAGAATGAAGTTCTGTAATTTGGAAGAAAATGGATGGATCTGGAGACTGTCACACTGAGAAGAATAAGCCATACTCACAATGATAAATACTGAATATCCTTCTTACTGAGTAAAATCTGAAAAAGATGACAAAAAGGTCGATTGAAGTGGATGTGAACAAAATATATATTGACATACTTGATATACAAAACTAGGATTACAGCATAACAGGAGTGTAATGGGGGTGAAAATTATCAAAATATGTCCTATAGAAATATGCCAAAAATACATCTGTATAACCAATAAACAAAATGAAAGTAAAGTACAATGCTATGCCCCTTTACATAAAAGTCTATAATTTATAAAACAGGAAAAATAAGATGTATTAGCATGAATGTTATAAGCTGACATAATGCAGTCAATATAAAGTATGTCAGCCACTGTGAAAAAACTGGCAGTTTCCAAAAATAGTTAACCATGTATTTATCATGTGATCCAGCAGTTTTACTCCTAAGTAGACTTTCTAGATATTTGCAAGTAAGTGCTCAAAGAACAAATGTACATGAGAATTGATGGCAACACTATTTATAATAGCCAAAATATGGGAAATATCTAAATGTCTATCAATAAGTGAATGCATAAGCAGTGTGTGCATACATACGGTAGAATATTACTAGCCATAAAAGAAAAGGGAATGGTTACCATTACTGATAAAGTCATCAAAAACTGGGAAAGAAGGAATAAGAGAGTGAAGGAAGGAAGCTGAAGGGGCAGAATGCAAGGAAAGAAAGAAGGAAGAAAGAAATTAAGGAAACAAGGAAATAAAGGAGGATGTGGTAAAATGAGGGCAGGAAGGAAGGAGGGATACCAAAGTCCTGAAAGTAGAATGTAAGGAAAAAAAATTGAAGACAACAGGGAATGTAATGACATCTTAGAGTTGCCCTATGTGTGACAGGACTATGAATGAAATGAACAAGTTCTCTTCAAGGAATTGTGTTCACATTGAAAATCCACTCACTGTAAAATCCAGTAAGGTAGCCATGTTTTAAGGGTGAACTCTGTGTCAGGTATTCCTCATCTTAATTTGGATTTCTTCTTTTGAAAAATGTGGTGAATGAAAGAAAATAGCTCAAAGAAATATTTCCAGGATTAAATGAAGACATCTAAAAGCAACAAGCACAATCCTCACATGCTATGCAATTTGCTTGATGATTGTGTTTTTTTAAATTCATTTTAAAAATGAAGACAAGAATAAACTAAAATGAAAATGAAAAGCATTAACATTCAAGGGAATAATTCTTGGTAATACTTTAATAGGTACATAATATTGTTTATACTTATGTGGTAGGAAGCAATCCTTTCATATTCATATATTTAGTAGTAGTATCAAATCAAGGCCTTTCACACATACATCACCACAAATATTCAGCACATTATTGTGGCAAGAACATTTAAGTTTGTTCAGGAGAAAGTTTTTGAGGCTACAAGATATTCCTTCACGTATTAGGTCCATTAAACATGAAGTTAGAAATATCAGGTATAATTGTAAGAAAATTGACCAAAGATGAAATGGATTTTTAAATTTTTATTTTATTGGTACATATTTGCATTGCATAATTATTGCATTCCTCATGGGGAATTGGTGCATATAAATAACACATCTAGAAAAATAAAATCTGGGGTTATGTCAACATCTAGATGTTTTCACCAAAGCCTTATGTGCTCAAAAGTGGGGCTTTTGAAAAGTGAGCTGACTATCGTGCTTATACCTGTCTTGCTTTTAGGAGGTGGGGTGTGGTCCAAAGAGACTGGTTGCTTGGGCCGTGGCCTGCAAGGGTTTACCTTCCTCTCTCTGTTATCACTTTGCTCTGTTTCCCAGCCTTCATGCTGGAGTAGCTCTCCTCCACTGTGAGTCTCTGCCATTCTATCCTGCCTTACTGCCAGCTTACTATGGACTGATGCATGAGCTAGAATAAATACTTCCTCTTTAAAGTAATGACTGTTGGGTGTCTTAATTACTTTTCTTGTTGCTGAAATAAAATATCCCATGCCCATAGGTAAAGGAGGAAAGGATTCTTTTGGCTTACAGTTTGTAGAGGTTTCAGTCCATAGCTGGCTGGCTCCAAACAAGGGTGGCATTGCAGAAGGGCAGCACAGAGGAGAAATAGCCCATAGCAGATAGAAGACAGCAGCAGCAAAGCAGTGAAAGGTGGCCTTCTTTCTGTCCTTTTATATCCATCCAGACTACCCACCCTTGGGTGGTACCACCAAAACAAGATGGGACACTGTTAATCCCAGCATCATACACCCTAGATCCAGCCACCACCTATGACTGCATGATGATAGGAAGGGGTATATTGGTATAGCTGTTACACTGGGCATCTTGTCTCAGTGATAAGAAGATGGTTAAAGGACCAGGAATGAGACAAAGTTGTCCATGTCACCACACCTGCTCAATATCATACTTATTAAAATATTGGCCAAAGTAATTAGGCAAGAGAAACAAAAAAAATGAATACAAAAAGGAAAGGATAAGGTCAAATTATTATTTCCAGATAATGTGATTTTTGAAGAGTTTAAAAACTCTCTATCATCATTGTTTATATGAGTAGTACTCTACAATGTATAAATTCCATAATGTCTTCATCCATTCATTGGTTGTGTGTTTTATTGTTATAATTACATTATATATAATTGTTTTCTTCATTTCTTTTTCAGATAGTTTGCAGATAGTTTACAGAACTTCTACTGATTTTTGTGTGTTCACTTTATATCTTGCAAATTTATGGCCTCCTTTCTTTAGTTCTGACAATTTTTAGTGTGGTATCTAGTTTTCTATATACAAGATGATGACAGAGTCAGAGGCCTGCCTGATACCACTGGGAAGTGTGCACAAATCCTGGCAAGCACCTGTGTGCACTAGAGAAGCCTAGCTGCAGAATGATCCCAGACAGAGCATCACCCAGACCCCAGAGGCATGGGTACACAAGCCTAAACCAAAAAAGAGATTGTGCCCATAGTGCAAGACATGATTAATAAATTCAGAGCAGACACAGATTAAAAAAAAGAATAGAGGTGCTGAGGAACACGACGGAATCCCAACATAGGAAACAAATGGAATCCATAAAACAGATGCAAACAGATTTCAAGGAGATTAAAACCTCCATTGAAAGTTTACACAGCACAGTGAGCCAATGTGAGGACACAATTTCAGATATAGAACATAGGATTGCTATTAGTGACAAAGAAAAGAAAAATTTCTTAAAAATAATAAGGCTTTGTGAGAAATCAATCCAGCAGCTAGTAAATGAAGTGAAGAAGACTGATCAGAGTCAAGGAAGAAACAGAAGAAAGTGAAGATGATAAAAAAATTTTCAGATATGTAATGGCAGAAAACTGCCCAAATGGGGAAAGAATTTGTAATACAGATAAATGAGGCATATAGGACTCCAAGTAGCCAGGATCAAAAAAATCTCCACATAGGCATATAATAGTTAAAAGTCGAAACTCAACAGAAGAACAAAATTCTTCAAGCAGTTAGAGAAAAGAAACAACTCACATACAAAGGAAAGCTCATCAGAATCACAGCAAGTGTAAGGACCGGAGTTTGATCCCTGGTACCAAAAAAAAAAAAAAAAAGAAAAAAGAAGAAGAAGAAGAATCACAGCCAACTTCTCAACCCAAACCCTCAAGGCAAAGAGAGCATGGAGTGACATACTTCAAGTCCTAAAATGCCCGAGGATTTAGCTCAGTGCTTCTGGTGCCTGTCTCACAAGCTCAAGGTCCCAAGTTCAATCTCTGGTACAAAAAAAAAAAAAAAAGAATTCAAATCCTAAAGGAAAACATTCTCCAACCCAGACTGATGTACCCTGCAAAACTATCTTTCAAAATTGATGGAGAAATAAGATACTTTCATGACAAAGAGCACCTGAGGAAATTCATGAATCCCAAACAAGGACTCCAAAAAATTTTAAACAATATCCTAGGAAAAGATAATGAAGATCACAACCTCAGGAAGCCCAGCAGAATGAATCCATTGGGGATGACAAGAAATTCAATTCAAAGGGAGAGAATAAAACAAAAAGGAAAAGTCATGACAAGGAAGTCAATGCATATGAGTTATAAACATAAATATTAATGGTCACAATTCATCAATCAAAAGAAATAGATCAGCAGAATGGGTCAAGAAGCAAGAACCAACATTTATAGCTGCATACAAGAAACACAATTAGAAAATAAAGACATGGACTGAAAGTTAAAGGGTAGAAAACAATAATCCATGTGACAGGAACCCCCCAAAAAGCAGGAGTAGCTATCCTGTTTGTAGATCAAATGGATTTCAAACCAACACTGCAAAATCAGGACAAAAAAGGACACTACATACTTGTAAAGGGAACAATTCAAGAGGAAGAGATGGCAATCATAAATATATAGGCACCAAATACTCGTGTGTCCACCTATATAAAACAAATAGTAACAGACATGGAAAGTAAAGTAAGCACTAATACAATAGTAGTGGGGGACCTTGATACACCACTGTCACAAATAGGCAAATCAACTAGACTGAAAATAAACAACAAATTACTTGAACTTAATCAAACTCTTGAGCAAATGAACTTAACAGTTGTTTACAGACTGTTCCACCCCACAAAATCAGATTACACATTCTTTTGGGCTGC
Organism: Heterocephalus glaber; assembly: GCF_000247695.1. Next base: position 83,766 of record NW_004624959.1, on the reverse strand, counting down.
ACACGGAACTTTCTCAAAATAAGGCACATATTTGCTCATAGAATATGTTTAAGTAAGTGAAAAGGAACTGAAGTCATCCCCTGTATATTATCAGAACATAGTGTGATGAAATTGGAGATCAATAGCAAAAGAAACCACAAGAATTCCATAAAAACCTGGAAATTTAACACTGTTCTTCTGAACAACCACTGGGTCACAGCAGAAATTAAAGAAGAAGTAAGACATTTTCTACAATTAAATGACAATGTCAATACAACATATTGGAATCTATGGGACACAATGAAACCAGCTTTATGAGGGAAATTCAAAGCAGTGAGTACTCATATTAGGAAAACATAGCAAGCTCAATTAAACAACTGGATGCTGACCTTCAAGCTTCTAGGAAAATAGGACTAGAATAAATCCAAAGCTCATACAAGGGAAGAAATTATAAAGACTAGAGGAAAAATCAATGCAATGGAGACTAAGTGAATGATACAAAAGATCAAAAAAGCAAAGAGTTGGTTCTTCAAGAGAATAAACAAAATTGACACACCCTTAGCCAACCTTATCAAAAAAGGAAAAAAAAAAGGCTCAAAATTCATGCAATTAAGAAAGAAAGGGTGAAATTACAATGCACTCAGGAGAAATCCGGAGGATCTTCAATACCTACTTCGAGAACCTATACGCTAATAACATGGAAAACACAGAAGAAATGGACACATTCCTTGATCCATATGAATTACCAAAGTTGAACAAAGAAGACCTAAAAATTCTAAACAACCAAATATCAATCACTGAGACTGAAAAAGCAATTAGTAACTTACCAACTAAGAAAAGCCAAGGCCCTGTTGGCTTCACAGCTGAATTGTACAAGACATTTAGAGAAGAACTATTGCCACTACTGATTAAACTCTTCATTAAAATTGAAAGGGAAGCAATACTGCCAAATTCATTCCTCGAACCAAGCATCAAACTGATCCACAAAGCAGAGAAAGTCCCAACTGAAAAAGAGAACTATAGGCCAAACTCACTAATGAACATAGATGCAAAAATCCTTAATAATAAACTGGCAAATCAAAAGCAGAAGATCATCAAGAATATTATACACATTCACCAAGTGGGGTTCATCCCAGGGATGCATGGGTGGTTCAATATGTGCAAATCAATAAATGTAATACACTATATCAATAGAGCCAAGGACAAAAACTATATGATCATCTCAATAGATGCAGAAAGAGCATTCAACAAAATCCAACATGCATTCTTGATTTCAAAAACCCTACAAAAATTGGAATACATGGTGTCTATCTTAATTTGATAAGAGCCATTGATGAAAACCCAATAGCCAATGTCTTATTAAATGGCAAAAATATGAAATTCTGCACACTAATATCAGGAACAAGACAAGGATGTCTACTATCACCACCCCAGTTCAGTATAGTTTTGGAAACATTAGACACAGTAATTAGACAAGAGAAAGAAATAAAAAGAATAAAGATAGAAAGTGAAAAATCAAATTGTCATTATTTGCAGATGACACAATACTCTATATAGAAGACCCCCAAAACTCCACTAAAACTCTTCTAAACTTAATAACCAAATTCAATAAAGTACATGGATACAAGGTCAAGACATAAAAATCAATAGCCTTCCTGTACATGAACAACAGACTCACTGAGATGGGCCAAACAATTCCTTTCACAATAGCATCCAAATAATTGAAATACTTAAAAATCAACCTAATGAAAGAAATCAAAGACTTCTACTCTGAAAACTATAGCACTCTGAAAAAAGAGAGCAAAGATGATATCAGAAAATAAAAAGACATCCCTTGCTCCTGGGTAAGCAGAATCAACATAATGAATATGCCTATACTTCTAAAACTGCTACATAGAGTTAATGCAATTCCAATTGAAATTCCAGCAGCATACTTCACGGACCTTGAGAAAACAATCCAAAAATTTATTTGGAACAAGAAGAGACCTAGAATAGCAAAAGCAATTCTAGGGAATAAAGACAGGTAGGGGGTATCACAATCCCCAACTTGAAAATGTATTACAAAGCTACTCTCATAAAAGCAGCATATGACTGGCATAGAAACAGACCTGAGGAACAGTGGAACAGGTTAGAAGATGCAGAAACAACTCCAGACACACTCAGCCACCTCATCTTCAAAGAAGGAGCCAAACACCTCTACTGGAGGAAAGATAGCCTCTTTAACAAATGGTATTGGAAAAGCCTGGTTTAACCTACCAAAGATTGCAAATAGACCTATATATCGCACCATTCAGTAAACTAAAATAAAAATGAACTAAAGATCTAAATATTTAAAAAGAAACAGTAAACTGGCTGGAAGAGAAGATAAGTAGAACACGTGAAGACATTGGCACATGAAAAGATTTTATGAACAAAATCTCAGGTGCACGTGAGATAGCACAAACAATGCATAAGTGCGATCTCTTATTAAAAAGCTTCTGAACAGCAAGAGAAACCACTAACATTGAGAAGAGACAACCCACAATGTGGGAAAAAATTTTCACCAGCTGTTTGTTCCTCAGAGAAAGTTCTACTACCTAGAATATATAAAGAACACTTAAACAAGTCAGACCTCTCAAGTTAAAGACCCAATCCAAAAATGGGCATCCGAAATGAACAGAATTTTCTCAGAAAAACAAGTAGGAATAGCAAATAAACATAAAAAATTGTTCAACATCCCTGGTCATTTCAGAGATGCAAATGAAAACAAAACAGATTCCACCTCACCCTAGAAAGAATGGTGGCTCTCATGATATCAACCAGTAAGAAATGCTGGTGGGGGTGTGGGGAGAAAGGAACCTTTCTTTATTATTGGTGAGAGTGTAGACTGGTGCAACCATTGTGGAAATCAATGTGGAGATATCTCAAAAACTAGGATTGGAAATCCAATTTGAGCCAGCTATTCCTCTGTGAGTATCTTCCCAAAGAATTAAAAGAATCATATCACAGTGCTATACGTGTACCCAAGTTCATAGCGGGCCAGTTTGTAATATCTAAAACTTGGAAACAGCCCTATTCACCATCAACTGGAGACTCGATAAGGAAAATGTGGCTTTTTGGGCCCAGGATTTAGCTCAGTGCTTCCCCATCTGCCTTGCAAGTGGAAGGTCCCAAGTTCGTTCCCTGGTACCAAAATAAAAAAAAAAAAGAAAAAGAAAAAGAAAATGTTTTTTTTTTATAAAGTGGAGTATTACTCAGCCATAAAGAATCAGAAACTAGAGACATTTATAGCTAAATGAATGTACATTGAGGCCATACTTTTAAGTGAATAAATAGGACACACATGTGTAAATACCAAATAGTTTCTCTGGTGTGAAAAACTGAAAGTGTAAATGAGGACTAAAAGGAATAATGGATAATATGAAGTTGGAAGAAAAGGGGCTAATTGGAAGGGAAAATGAGAGTGGTAGGGGAAAGGAAAGAAAGGAGTGGAATTTATAAGAGAAAATAAAGAATATGAAACAAAGTCTATGTAAATACAGCAGGGTAGAGGGGTTGAAGGGAGGGCAGAGAAATGGGGAAAAATAAGAACCAATAATGATTATGTAAAGGTGCAAATTCCCAATGATGAATGTCATTATATTGTATATCTAAATATACCAAAAAATTAACAAAGAAGTTTATGACATCTGCAAAAAGAAACAGTTTGACTCACTCATGTTAAATTTGAGCCCCTTTTATTTCATTCTTTTTCCCAATTGCTATGAGGAGAACTTCTGATACTATGTTCAATAGAAGTGGTGCAAGTAGCCATCTTATCCATCTTCCAAATCTTGGAGAAATGTCTTAAATTGCTACAGATTGAGTATGAGAAAGGCTGCTAGGTTTTTCTTTTTTACATGTAGACTTCTTGTGTAGAGTCACATTCCCTCTGTACTAAATCTTTTGAGAACTTTAAAAGTTGTTGAATCTGGAAATGAGGTTAAAAGTGTCTTTATTGGAAGCAGCTGCTTAACAACAAAAGATTAAACATGTCAGTATTAATAAATTTCAAAAAACTACAAAAATGTTTATTTTGGTATAGGTTTTATCGTTATTGCAATGGTCATTTTGGGTTTTTTGTCTTTCATTTGGTTAATGTGAAGTTTTGAAAGGCCCAATTTTCCATCAGATGTGGGTTTTTTTTTTAATAAAGTGGAGTACTACTCAGCCATAAAGAATGAGAAATTGAAGAGATTTATAACTAAATGGATGCACATTGAGGCCATACTATTAACAGAAATAAATAGGACACACATGTTTAAATACAGAGTAGTTTCTCTGGTGTGAGGAATGGAAAGTGTGAATAAAAATCTAAATGTATAATCGATAATGTAAAATAGGAATAAAATGTCCAAATGGGAAGGGGAAGGAGAAGTAGGAGGGGTAGTGGAAAAGTAGAAATACAAAGGAATAAATATGAGAAAAGGAAAAAATGGAAACAAAGTCTTTGTAATTAGAGAGGGCTGGGATGGTTAAGGGAGGGCAGGGAAATGGGGCAAAAATAACAACCAAGATATATCATGCACAGATACAAATTCACAGGGATGAATGTCATCATATTGTATACCTAAAAGTTACCAATATACTTAATGGAAAAAAAAAAGATATATGCTTTCATATCAAGTTACTTACTTCAGTACTATCCTGAATAGAAGAGCTGTT
>NW_004624959.1:56076-78794 GCF_000247695.1 Heterocephalus glaber | reverse complement strand
CACAGGGGAAGTTGGCAAGCAGAAATACAAAAGTGGAGGAGAGAGATAAAACAGACCTTTTACAGATTGTCCTTAAGATAACATATTCAGATATGGAGTTGGGCAAGCATGACAGAACACTACGCACACAACAGACCTTCCTGGCACAAGAACAAGCACATCCCTGGAACTCGATGTCTACCTGGTGATCCATAACAGAAGCAGACAAGTTGGGGCCCTATTACAAAGATGCAGTAACTGTTGTTCAGTCTTACATTAGCAGTATAGTATGATACCCATAACACATTTCATGCAATTCAATGCATAGGCTCATATATTACTTTAGGTATTACTCCAAATATTTAAAGTTTTGTCTCTGCTTGACACTTGCATTTCCACACCACTCACCTTTCCTCAACCTAACACTAATGAAGGTTTCCTACTCCCACCAGAGTAGCTCCCCCAGAGGTTCACCGTGAATTTTGTACACCTCAAATCATCAAAGGCACTTCCATTCTTCAAACTACTTATTTACTAACAATGTCACCAAAGAATACATTTTCTTGAAATAGGGACCTCTTCTCATATATTTCATTTCTCATGCCATATTATTCAGAAAGTCAAGACTACTGGGAGTTCTTGAAGCATTAACACATCCTTCAGGAAGAAATTTCTATCTTTGAAATTAAACGATGTTATGAGAAAGCAATAATTAGGCAACTATCTTAAGGATCCATGGGAGTCTATTTTTGAAGAAAGACTATGGAACTACTTTAATCTCCAGGAGAATGAGGTTGCTTTTTGTAAACAGCTGAAAAGCTTAGAAAAATAAAAGGATAATTGGAGAAAACCAATTTGTTTTTAATTATAGTTACATTCTGGGAGATAAAAGTGGCAGAATGTTTCTCTGTCCTAAAGTAACCTGTTTGCTTAAAGACTATTATGATATTATAATTGCTTGAATGAGATGGTTTGAGAACTCAGTCCCCACGGTCCTTGAAAACTTAAGCTCCCATAATCCCCAAGGCAAACCATCTTGTAAAGTCTTACAGACAGAAGCTAGAAATTCCCTGACTGGAGCATCCCCCTGGAATTTCCCAGAAAATGTCACCGAGAGAGAGAGTAAGCTCCCAGAGAAACATGGATTGCCATGGCACTATCTGAGTCATGTATACTACATGGGCTGAGATGGGTGTGGTGTAGAGCAGAAGTTAACAATGAAGGGAAATTTTTTATTAGGCTTGAGCATTAGGGCTGCAAAACTATAATAATGGTTCTCCAGGGGTTGTCTCCATATTAGACACGTGAGCACCACCTGTGAACTTGTTAAACATGCACAGTCTTGGCCTCCATCCCAGATTTACTACATCAGAAACTCTAAAGGTCAGGCCTAGTCTTTTGTGTTTAATAAGTATTTACTTCTATATGATGAAAGTTTGAATTCTCTGGAGTATCTGTAAATATGGATGATGTGGGATCTATACAGGAATGTGTTCTTGAGATTGCAAGTCTTTCTGGCTCCAAATGATTACCTGTAAATCTTATGGAATAATGATGCATCCACTTTTACTTCATAATATTTATGTTCCCTTTATTTTTCATTTTATGCATTTATTTGAAGTATTGTTGGCAACAATCAATTGCACATTTTTAACATATTTCTTAATGATTCCATGGTTACTTGATTGATGTCTCTCATTTTAAAAGCCACATTATTTACCATGTCAAAGGTATATCTTTATTTTTCTAGTTTAAGAGTATGCATTATTCACATACACACAAACACACACAAACACACACCATCATTTATAGCTGGCATTACAATTAAATATATTTAAGTTTCTACTGAAATGACTTAAATATATTTGTCATAAATTAATGTAAATGGATGTCCTAAGATTGAAGCACATTTCAATTTCCAGGAGAGGTATTATTGGATTGTGATGTAATTGTCTCTGACCTGCTGACAAGATGACTTTAACATTTCCCTCAGTTTGACTACATTTTATTTTATTCCTCATGTATCACTTTATTGTTGTTCTTTAAATTATTTTTTCATATGTATTTTTAAGGCCTTTCAAAATTTTTCCAGCTGATTTCTGCTAACTTTAGAATTTCTAGTTGTAGTCCTGCTAGTTAGGGTCAGAGTGAACATCCCTTCGCATTGCCCCACTGGTGGTGCACCCCTATCCTTTCCTTCATTACCACTGCTTTTACTTAACTGCTGTTCCTAATCTTTTCTAGCTAGGAAGTGAGATGCTAAATTTGTTAGAATTGTGTGTAAAATATAAAAGTAAATTGACTGATAAAGTACAAATCAACCTCCTTTCTATATGAAACATTTCAGACTAAATCCAAACAGTATTTTTTTCTTGACATCTTCTTTGGCAGATCACAAACTATTATACTTTTTTTCTGAATACTCAACTGCATTATAAAAAGGCAATAGTTCTCTTTATGGATGGCTATACCAAAACATTTTACAGAGATCAAATTTTAAATCTCAAAACGCTACTTGGCAACTTTTTCACAATCCCTAAATTCTTTTTAAGGAATATTTTAAATAAAATTGATTTTTTTAAATTGAAAAAATATTTATACATGTGTCATGTAAGCATGATGTTCTGAAATAAATATGTATTGTGAAATGATTAAATCAAACATATGAATATATGCATTATCTTACATACTTTTAACATAGTCACTGAGCAATTTATAAAATACAGTACATTTTTACTAAATATAGTCATTACATTGTAAAGAGGTCTCTTAACTTACTTATCCTTTTTAAATTGAATTTTGTCTCATTAGCTTGTGCATCTGAGTTCAGCACAACTTTCCCGCCTGTGACTTCAGACCACAATAACAACCATTCCTCTCTTTACTTCTACAAGTTAAACTTAAGATTCCCATATAACTGAGATCAGGTGACATTTATCTTTTTTGTGGCCTGCTTATTTCACTGAACATGGTATCTTGTTGATTTACAAGTGCTTTAGTCAAGGACAGGATTTCCTTGTGTATATGGCTTTATACTATTCAAATATATATATATATATATATAACATTTTCTTTATCTAGTCATATTTTATGGACATATATGTTAATTCTATTCCTCAGCTATTATTGAATATGGCTACAATAAATAGAGGAATATAAATACCTCTTTGACACTGTGATTTCATATCATTGGATATATATGCAGTAGTGGAATTACTATATTACATTGTAGTTCTACTTCTAGAAATATCCATAGTGGTTTTCATAATGCCTGTACTAATTTGAATTTTCATCAACAGTGTATGAAAGATTATCTTTCTCTGGGCTCTGGAGAACATATTTTATTTTTCATCTTTTTTATAGTAACTATTCCAACAGGTGTGAATTAGCCTCTCATTGTGATTTTAGCTTGGATTTCTCTGATAAGTAACAATGTGAACTTTTTTTATGTACTTGCTGGTCATTTATGTGTCAATTTTGACAAATGTCTAGTCATGTATTTTGTTCATTTTAAATTGAGTTTTTTATTTTCTCATGATTTCATTGTTTGATTATCTTACATAGTGAAATTATCTCTGTATCAGAGGTTTAGTTAGAAAATACTTTCATAGATTGTCTTTTCTTTCTGCTGTGGCCTTGATTGTACAAAAGTTTTGAGATTTGATGGATTTTTTATTTATCTATTTTTGCTTTTGTTGCCTGTGCTTTTGGTTTTATACCCAAAAATTCATTGCCTAGACTAATGTCATGGAAATTTCCCTCTGTTTTCTTTTACTAGTTTTATAATTTCAGATCCTCAATGACTTTTGTGGGTAGTGTGAGATACGGTTTTAATTTCATTGGTTTTAAATTAAATAGCCTTCCCAGCATCATTTATTAGAGAATTTATATTTTCTTTGAACTTCATCAAATATAATTAAACAAATATGTAGATTCATTTCTATACTCTTCTATTGATTTCTGTGTACTTACATCCATGCTGGTTTGATTACTAACATGTTGTAGTCTAATATATTGTTGTTGTCTTTAAGGAAGCTTCAGCTTCAGCTTCAGCTTAAGCTTTTCAGCTTCAGCTTTTCTTTTGTTTAAGATTGCTTTGGTTTTTCACACCAGAGAAACTATTCAGTATTTAAACAGGGAAGGGTGAAGGGGGTGAAGGGAGGGTAGGGGAATGGGGAAAAATAAGAACCAAGATAGATATATCATGTATAGGTATGAGATCCTAATGATGAATGTAAACTGCATTGTATACCTAAAATGTACCAATAAACTTAATGGAAAGAAAGAAAAGCTTTGGCTTTTCAGAGTACTTTGTACTTTCATATGTTTCACTTTAATTCTTTTTTAAAATTATGGTAGCACTATACCTTTTAGTCCTTATTTATACTTTAAGTTTCTTACACTAGAGAAACTATTCGGTATTTACACATGTGTGCTATTTATTTCACTTAAAAAAAGTATTGCCTCAATATGCATCCGTTTAGCTATAAATGTCTCTAAAAGGTACAAGATAATGTGAAATAGGAAGAAAAGGGACAAAGGGGAAGGGGAAGTGGGAAGAATAAGGGAAAGGAAAGGGAATGGAATTAATATGAGAAAATGTAAAAATGGAAACAAAGTCTCTGTAAATAGGGATGGTTGGAGGTGTTGAAGGGAGGACAGGGAAATGGGGAAAAATATGAACCAAGAGAGATTATGTAAAGGTGCAGATTTCCAATGATGGATGTCATTATATTGTACACCTAAAATGTACCAATAAAATTAATTTTAAAGATCATGGTAGAATTAAGCCATAAACCACTGTTCCTTGGGGGTTTTTGTATGAAGGACTTTGGGGGAGCAGAGCTGAGGGTCAAATCCAGAATCTTATACTTGCTAGGCAAGTACTGAATCAATCAGCTATACTGATGAGCTATCTCCACAGCTCCCTGGAATATTTTGATTCCCATTTCTTCATCATTCAAATCATCAAGAGTCAAGCTTTCATATACCTACGAATTTATTCATTTTTCTGTTATTAAATTTGTTAGCATATATTATTTATAGCAATCTCTTACAATCCTATGTATTTCAGTGGTGTCATTGTGATGATTACTTCCTCATGGCTGATGTATTTCTATAAGTATTGTTTTTCTTAGCCTACGTAGTGATTCACTAATTTTGCTTAAAGAGTAAAACTTATTTTTATAGATTTTCCACTAATTTTAAAATTAATTTTAAATGACTAATTTAAATTATACATATACATAGGGAATAATTTGATATTTCAATATATGCTCATAGTGTAATATTTAAATCAAGGTAAATATATTTTCTCTTCCAACTCTCCTAGGAAATGAATTCTTTTTTTTTTCTGAAATCAAACACAAATACTTTTTTATTTATGGGATATCATTTTACACAAATTCCATTAAAAACTAAAACCAGTATGCTGTACTTGTTAGGTGGCATAGCAGTATTTTAGTTAAGCTGGGAGTCACAGGACTTGCACACTTTTATGAATGTAATGCAAATGCTGACAACATGAAGCATTCACAGTTATAAGTTAGCTGCTGCTCATTTAACAGTAACCCCCAATAAAAATTATTTTATGAAAACTAAGCAACCCACATTTCAATCTCATTTACAGATACCCAACATTTTAGTTGGTCAATGAATTCTATACACTTATTATACAACTTATGAAAGAATAAAGGATAAGGCTTACAGAGGTATCTTAGCAGTTGTAAGAATAAACACTGAGGGCATAACCTAACTTTTAAAGCCTTCTGTATAAATTTCAAAAGCACTGTCATAATGGGGACCGAGAGACAACAGAAATCTGTTGTTAAACCAGAATCTAGAAGTCTGTTTTGTTAGATTTATAAAAACTTAATTCAAAGTTCATGCTTCAAAAAAGGGGCATGTAACATTACAGTGTTCATGGCAAATCAAACGAAATTTCTGACCTAAAAAGTTGTACTCCCTAACAACAGAGCGTTGCAAAATAGACTTCAAAGCACAAGGCAAGAGAAAAAGGATGTAGACTTGGGTACTAGAGAAAAACCAGAAGAAGGCACCCTAATTTATTAGATATTAGCTCACACAAATAAATGCTTGATGAATTGTTCAGTATTGTGTAACTTAGGCAAATTTTCAAGAAAAAGTGTCTTATTACTTTCTCTTAAAAATACATAAAATGAAGAAAACCAAGCATAAGCACACAGTGACCAGCAGTTACAAAGGTTTATTTTTCAGGGTAGTTTAGATTTATTTTCTAAATATTCAAGATTATCCCACTGAAATACTTATTTTCATATCATATATCACAAAGTTGGTTTTACTTGAGTTTTCTCTTATCAAAATGTTCACTGTGGATGAAATGTACCATTTCCCCCTTATTACAATCCTTTTATTTTAGGATTAGCTGTGTTTAATGTTTAAAAAATTCTCCAGAGTCTAACGTTTAAAAGAATTTCATCTACAATTTATATTTGCTTTCAGGAAAACAGAAGTTATCAAATTTAAGACCTGTTGCCTTTAAAGTGTGATTTTTAAACATTTCACTGGAGTATATCTGAAAATAATTCAGCTGTCCATAGATCCAAACCTGCCAATGGCCAATCCCCATTATGATAACATGAATCAGACCACCTTTCGACATGACAGTCCCAATAGCTGTTGTATTCTACTGACAGTTCCTTTTCAGATATTAATTTATGCAAACAGATATAAACTTCTAAGGTTAAAAGTGAGACTAAAAACAAGGAATGGTTAAGTATGCTTAATCAATGTTGTTTTTAAAACTTCTGTATTTCTCAGCAAACCAAACCTTATTGTTCAGAAGACAAAGGAAATAGCTGCATTCTACCATATTGTGATTTTGTATATGCACACACACTATATACACAAAATTTTTTGTCTTTGGTGGTTCAGGTGGGGAAAAAATAATATGAAAATCAGAACACCATTTGCAAAAAACCTGTAAAACAATGGTCAAGAGGAGCATTGTCTAGTGTGCTTACTCATTTAACATCATTTAAATGTTCACATTTAATCTAAAATCTTTTTGGCCAATACTCCAAATCATTACATGCTCAAGCATGGATATTGCTCACAACCACAGCAGTCACTTACTCAAATGCACCTTGGTGCTTTACTTGGTTAAATCATTAGACCATTATATGTTCACAAAACTTTAGGGACCAGGTTAGTCATTCAATAGCACCAGATAGATGGGGTGAAGATGTACTCTATACATTTTCTCAAGGCCAAAAAAAAAAGACATAAAATACAAATCTAAACACACCATCCTTGTTTCCTTATACATATAAATAATGGCCATCACTCTTCTGTACAAACAATTCAGGTAATGACAAGTAGCCCCTCCAGGAAAAGGTCCTACAATGTGATAAGGGTTAGCTCAATGCTGGTGGTTTCATGTCCACTGCCTGCAATGAAAACATTGCCAGGAAAAGCCTAGCATGAAATAAACAAGGAAAACAAAACAAAACACTTCTCACTTACAGTTTCTTTTCCAAAAACTAGGAAATTAGACATCATGAAATCTAACTGAAAAAAATTCAAACTAAAAGTGCTCTGCAGTTATAAATTGCCAGGAAGCCAGTAGATTTTCATGGAGGCAGCAAAATAAACTTTACTCAGCATGGCATAAAGAGCATCAGAAGACCAAACACTGGCTGGAGGAATGCAAAAGGGCAAAAAAGAAAGTTTATTTGAATTTAAACCCCAATTTTTTAAAAAGGTGCAATTTCAATTTGTTCATTTGTACTTACATTCAAGCTAGTACATTTTTAACATTAAAAACAAAAAACTGTATCTTGCATGGTGAAAATCAGTTGTGGCATGTTACATGTCTACATGGTCAATAATTACAACTTTTATCATTTTATAACACTAATATTATTAAGTAAAACAAATGATATTTGGCATGAGCTCTTGAAAAGTTATCACTCTTACCTCCTCTTCCATAAATTGGCCTCTTAAATAGTAAGGTTAATTCTGGCAACATTTGGTTATGGTAACAGTTGTTTTGTCTTGTTTTCTGAAATGCTACATTTGAGACCAAATAAAATATAACTGGTTCATTTGAAAAAAGGGACTAGAAAAATGCCACAAAATTATTTTTACAATACGTTTTTGCAAAAATAATCTCTAGATGAAGTTTTTATACACATATACAAAATTTAAACAGCAATATACATATAATCACAGTGAGGACATTGGCAAATTCACCAATCTGTAGTGTAAATACAAACTGGAAAGCAGCTTTCCAAGAGAACAATGCTACACAGCAAGCAGAGCTGGCTTATTCAACGGCAAACACCAAAACATCCCTGCAAAAGGGAGACAGTGCAAGAAAAGCAGCATGCGCTTTGATACAAACAGCAACGTACGGCTAATGGGTGACATAAGTGTGGTAATAGTGACTCTTGCGCTGCTCTGCATGTAGCCCTAGGACATCTGTTTGTCTTTATACCACTCCACAAACTCATCCAACAAGACTGGCCATGCTCCATCTTCATCATAGTTGCTGAGGTCAAGGTTAATTGTTCTGCTGAATTCAAATACATTGCACCACTGGTCTTTGTTAATCACTTTATATTTTGATTGCTCTAAGAATTGGTGAAAAACTGGAAAAAGGGGCCAGATTTTTCCTAATAACAGTCCCAACTTGCACTTGGCAGTGTTTATGTCTAGGCTGTGCTGGTCCTTTTCCCATGCAAAGTCAAATGTGTATCTATAAATAAGCTTAAAGTTTATAGAATCATTTAATAATGATCTCAAGCAATCCAAAGAATTTCTGAGTTTTTCTGTTGTATCACATTGTAAAGAAGTCATTCCTATTAACCATTCTTGTAGAATAAAACAACCCATGTTTTGAGCATCCAATTTCCAAGCTAGGCATAACTGCTTTCTCAGGTTCTACACCAATGTCTTCACAAAATTTCTCCATTCCTTCAGGACCCACAACATCCTCAGTACCTGCATATTCATAGAATGACTCTAAGCGCCTCTTACTTGAGAAGGCCTCTTCTTCAGTCTTAATTCTAGTTGAATCATATTTTTGATACATGCTATCATGTCTACTCTTCTTGGTAGATAAGTCATCTCCAGAGGCAGGTCTTCTCTTTTTCCTTGGGGGCATCACTTTACTGAAGCAATCTGAAGAACTGCAAGATCGCAGGCTTCCTGCTTGGTGACCATCTTGGCCAACGTCTTATGTTAGATTTAGCTTATTAAAGGTGTGGTAGATCTTATGAATATTTGCCAGTGTTGAGAGATGAGAGTTCAGCTGAAAGTCCCAGACACTCTGGTCCCGGCCCTTCATTGCAGGAAATGAATTCTTGTGTAATATTTTTTTCTTTTTCCTTTAGTACTGTCACCGTTTATATATGAGGTCCTCCAAATGTCTCATTTGGCAGGTGATTGTATCGTGGGGGTGATAAGTACATTGGTGGATCAATCTGTTGATTAATTCCATAGCTGAATGTCTTCTTAGGATGTGGTTGAGGTGAACCACTGGGGATTTGATCCAGAAAATTATGTTCTTGTCCCTACCTCCTCTTCTGTTTTTCCACTTCCTGGTTGCCATAAGTTGAGCACCTTCTCCTCCTCCACACCCCTCTGCTATTCTATTTCTGCCATGGATCCAGCCAACCATGGAATGAAACCATGAGCCAAAGTAAATTCCTTCTCCCTTATACTATGGGAATAAGGTATTTAACTCCAGTGATGGGCAAGCAAAGTACAGCACGAATATCACAACACTCTCTCCTGGCCTGTAAGGTTTCTACTGAAAGTCTGTTGTCAGGTGATTTGTGACACATTTATGGGTTTTTTTTTCTCTAGCAGCCTTGATTTATCTCTTTAATTTTCACCTTTGAGAACTTAATTACAAATGTTTTGGAGTAGACTTGGTCAGTTACAACCTGCCTGGTGACCTCTGAACTTTACTGGATACCTTCACCCTTCTCTAGCCTTGGGAAGTTTTCTTATTTACTTTTAACACTTTGGCATTGTCAAGACCCTCACGTACCCACTAACCAGAATGTTTGCCATTTAATATTTTTCTAATGTTCCTACAAGCTTTATTACTTCTTTTTTCTTTATTGTCTTCTCTGTATTTTCAAATAGCCTGTGTTCAAGGTCACTCATTATTCACTGTTTGATCTGTTTTGCTGTTGATATCTTTAATCATGTTTTTTTAATTTATCTATGTGCCTCAGGGGATTGAAATCATGGCCTTGTGCATTCCAGGTAATTGATCTACCACTGAGCCACACTGCCAGTCCTTTAACCATGTTTTTATGTTGCCACATGTATTGTCATTTCAAAGATTTCTGTTTGATTTAAAAATTGCTTTCTTGGGCCAGAATTTAGCTCAGTGGTTCCACCAACTGCCTCTCAAGCACAGGGTCCCAAGTTTGATCTCTGGGACTAAAAAAAATAAAATAAAAATAAAAATTGCTTTCTTCTCTTTGTCAAGTTTCTATATTCCATTTTCTTTTTCAAGCCACTTTGAGCTTCTTTGAAGGAACTGCTTAAAATTCTCTCTCTGAGCATACTCCCATACTGCTCTTTATCTGCTCCATTTACCTATTAGGTGAGGTCATGGTTTCCTAAATGTTCTTGCTGTTCCTTGGCCTATAATATCATCTGGACATTGAAGGGTTGGGTATTTATTCCATCTTTATAATCTGGCCTTGTTTGTGGATACTTTCCAGAAATTCTAACCTGGCTGCTTATTTCTCTCAGCCCATAGTCACTTCCACTATTTCAGCTGTAGTAGCACCTTGGTCTGGAGTCAATGGGAGTCTGACATTGGTATTTTTTTCCTGTTTCAGCACTAGACAGAGACCCAAGTCCAGGACTGTCCCAGAATCACAGTTTATATATTGTTCAGAATGAAGAGCAGAGTACTTAAAAGAGTAATCCATCCTCACAAGAATCTCCCTGGGGTTGACATAGGCTCAGATGCCTTATGCACAGTTACTGGCCCATGGTCAGCCTAACCCTGAAAAAATACCACAAACAGATAATCCCTAGGCTCCTGTGCCATACATGTGGAACTACTTCCAAGCTAACCCCCACCCTGACCCAATACCACCAAGAACATCATGATACTGAGGTAGGATCGTGGCCTGCAATGCTATGAGAAGCTTGTTGTTGAGGTGGATTTGTGACTCAAGACTACTGCAACCAGCCACAGGTGATGCTGGCCAGAATGGAAGTGTGACAACTGGGGCAACTACTGCTGTTCTACCAGCCCCATGGTGGACAGACCAAGTGATAGGAACCATTAGAATATGTCCAATGGTATGTTCACCAGCTAAGCACTAAGTTCAAGGGCAAAGTTTTAAGATTACTACCATGACCCAACTCTAGGACCACACTACGAGGTATGACCAAAGTATACTTTGAATATTTAAATTTTTAAAAAATATTACAGTAAAAGTCATTATTAATTTTCCTCAAAATAATTTCCCTCACATTGAATAGATTTACCCTAATGTTCTTGCCATTTCAGAAGCAGTTCCAGAACTACTCTTTAAGGAGAACTTTACAAGGTATGATTTTTAGTAATTTGTGATTGCTGCTGATGCATACCATCCAGTGGAAAAGCAGCCTTATAACCTCCTCTACCTTATTCCTTGGGCCTGGAGCCATGTAATGACGGGGCCTTCCCAAAATAGAAATGATATCATAAAAGGTAAACATTCTCTTCAGGACACTGAGATAGCTATGATAATGCAACTAAAGATATGAAAGACAATTTCAAGTATTACCTTTAGAAAGTAGTAAAGAATGGCATAAATGTGTTTGAAGTGAGTGATAGTAATTAATATTACTGTACAGTAGTAATTATATAAAATATAATCATTCATATATATGTGACTGCTATATGGATTATAAAATATAATCATTCATATATATGTGACTGCTATATGGATTATAAAATATAATCATTCATTGTGTATTCTTTTTTAAATTGATTTTATTGGTACATCCTTATTTTTCCCCATTCCCCTGCCCTTCCTTTAACCCCACCAACCCTCTCTATTTGCAAAGGCTGTGTCCATTTTTTCATTTTCTCATATTAATTCTATTCCCTTCTTTCCTTTCCCATACCCCTCCCACTTCTGCTTCCCCTTTTGCCCATTTTCTTCCTCTTTTAGATCATCTATTATAACTTTGAGTCCTTATTTACCCTTTCAATTTCTCACACCAAAAAAACTATTCAGTATTTACACGTGTGTCATATTTATTTCACTTAAGAGTATGGCCTCAAAGGG
This sequence comes from Heterocephalus glaber, assembly GCF_000247695.1. Next base: position 66,519 of record NW_004624959.1, on the reverse strand, counting down.
CACCCATTTAGCTATAAATGTCTCTAATTTTTCATTCCTTATGGCTGAGTAGTACTCCATTTTAAGAACCAAATTGTCGCTTCATTGTTTTTTTTCCTATTGTTCTCTTAGTCTCCATTGCATTGATTTCTGCTCTGATTTTTATAATTTCTTCCCTTGTATGAGCATTGGGTTTGTCCTGCTCTTCTTTTTCTAGAAGCTTGAGGTTAAGCATCAGGTTCTTTATTTGAGCTCACTGTTTTCCTAATATGAGTATTAACTGCTATGAATTTACCTCATAAGACTGCTTATGCATAGATTCTGATATGTTGTGTTGGCATTGTCATTTAATTGTAGAAATTGTCTGATTTCCTCTTTAATTTCCTCTGTGACCCAGTGGTTGTTCAGAAGTATGTTATTAAAGTTCCATGTTTTTATGATATTATTGCAGTTTCTTTGGCTATTGATCTCAAATTTCATCACACTATGTTCTGATAATATACAGGAGATAACTTGAATTCCTTTTCACTTACTTAAACATGTTCTATGAGTGAGTATGTGGCCTATTTTCAAGAAAGTCCAGTGTGCAGCCCAAAAGAATGTGTACTCTGATTTTGTGGGGGTGGAACACTCTGGAAACATCTGTTAAGTTCATTTGTTCAAGAATTTGATTGTGTTCTAGTATTTTATTGTTTATTTTTGGTCTAGTTGATTTGCCTATTTGTGACAGTCGGGTATTGAGGTCCCCGACTACTATTGTATTAGTACTTATTTGACTTTCCATGTCTGTTAGAGTTTGTTTTATATAGTTGAAAACACTAGTGTTTGGTGCCTATATATTTGTGATTGTCATTTCTTCCTCTTGGATTGTTCCCTTTACAAGGATGTAGTGTCCTTTTTTGTCCCTCATAATCAGTGTTGGTTTGAAATTCATTTGATCTACAAACAGGAGAGCTACTCCTGCTTTTTGGGGGGGTTCTGTTACATGGAGTATTGTGTTCTACCCTTTAACGTTCAGTCAATGCATTTATTTTCAAATTAAGTGTGTTTCCTATGTGTGGCATATAGTTGGTTCTTGCTTCCTGACCCATTATGGCAATCTATTCCTTTTGATTGATGAATTGGGATGATTAACATTTTTAATTATAACTCATATGCATTGACTTATTCTTGTCGTGACTTTTTCTTTTTGTTTGATTCTCTCCCTTTCAGTTGAATTTCTTGTCACGCCCAATAGATTCATTCTGCTGTGCTTCCTGGGGTTGTGATCCTCATTATCATTTCCTAGGATATTGTTTAAAAGTTTTTGGAGTGCTGGTTTGCTATTCATGAAGTTCCTCAGGTGCTCTTATTCATGAAAGTATCTTATTTCTCCATCAATTTTGAAGGATACTTTTGCAGGGTACATCAATCTGGGTTGGAGGTTGTTTTCCTTTAGGACTTGAAATATGTCACTCCATGCTCTTTTTGCCTTGAAAGTTTGTGTTGAGAAGTCGGCTGTGATTCTGATGAGCTTCCCTTTGTCTGTGAGTTGTTTCTTTGCTTGTAGAATTTTGTTCTTCTGTTGGGTTTCTGGAATCTTAACTATTATATGCCTATGTGCAGATTTTTTTGATCCTGGCTACTTGGAGTCCTATATGCCTCACTTATCTGTATGTCAAGATTTTTCCTCTATTTGGGAATTTTTCTGCCATTACATCTCTGAACAGTTTTTTTTTGTTTTGTTTTGTTTTTTATGTTGTCTGCACTCTCTCCTGTTTCTTCCTTGACTCTGATCAGTCCTATGGTATTCTTCTTTGGTTAATTTAGCAGCTGCTGGATTGATTTCTCACAATCCCTTACTATTTTTCAGAAATCTTTCTTTTCCTGGTCACTAATTGTAATCCTATCTTCTATATCTGAAATTGTATCCTCGCATTGGCTCATTGTGCTGTGTAAACTTTAAATGGAGGTTTTGATCTCCTTGAAATCTGTTTGCATCTATTTTATGGATTCCATTTGTTTCCTATATTGGGATTCCGTTATGTTCTTCAGCTCCTGTATTTTTTTTTATCCATGTCTGCTCTCAATTTATCAATTATGTCTTTCATTACGGGAACAATCTCTTTGGTTTAGGCTTGTGTACCCATGCTCCTGGGATCTGGGCGGTGCCCTGTCTGGGATATTTCTGCAGCTGGGCCTCTCTGCTGCACACAGGTGCTTGCCAGGATCTATGTGCACTTCCCAGTGGTATCACGCAGGCCTCTGACTCTGTCATCATCTTATATATAGAAAACTCTAGATACTACACTAAAAATTGTCAGAACTAAAGAAAAGGGGCCATAAATTTGCAAGATATAAAGTGAACACACAAAAATCAGTATAAGTTCTGTAAACTACCTGCAAACTATCTGAAAAAGAAATGAAGAAAACAACTGTATATAATGTAACTATAACAATAAAACACACACAAACCAATGAATGGATAAAGACATTATGGAATTTACACTTTGTGGAGTACTACTCATATAAACAATGATGATAGAGGGTTTTTTAACTTTTCAAAAATTACATTATCTGGAAATAATAATTTGAACTTATCCTTTCCTTTTTGTATCCATTTTGTTTATTTCTCTTGCCTAATTACTTTGGCAAAAATTGTAATATGTATATTGGGTAGGTGTGGTGAAAATGGACAACTTTCTCTCATTCCTGGTCCTTTAACCATTTTCTTATCACTGAGACATGAAGCCCCATGTAACAGCTATATCTATATACCCCTTCCTATCATTGTGCAATCATAGGTGGTGTGGCTGGATCTAGGGTGTATGATGCTGGGACTAACAGTGTCCCATCTTGTTTGGGTGGCACCACTAAAGGGTGGGTAGTCTGGATGGATATAAAAGACAGAAAGAAGGTCACCTTTCACTGCTTTGCTGCTGCTGTCTTCTATCTGCTATGGGCTATTTCTCCTCTGTGCTGCCCTTCTGCAATGCCACCCTTGTTTGGAGCCAGCCAGCTATGGACTGAAACCTCTACAAACTGTAAGCCAAAAGAATCCTTTCCTCCTTTACCTATGGGCATGGGATATTTTATTTCAGCAACAAGAAAAGTAATTAAGACACCCAACAGTCATTACTTTAAAGAGGAAGTATTTATTCTAGCTCATGCATCAGTCCATAGTAAGCTGGCAGTAAGGCAGGATAGAATGGCAGAGACTCACAGTGGAGGAGAGCTACTCCAGCATGAAGGCTGGGAAACAGAGCAAAGTGATAACAGAGAGAGGAAGGTAAACCCTTGCAGGCCACGGCCCAAGCAACCAGTCTCTTTGGACCACACCCCACCTCCTAAAAGCAAGACAGGTATAAGCACGATAGTCAGCTCACTTTTCAAAAGCCCCACTTTTGAGCACATAAGGCTTTGGTGAAAACATCTAGATGTTGACATAACCCCAGATTTTATTTTTCTAGATGTGTTATTTATATGCACCAATTCCCCATGAGGAATGCAATAATTATGCAATGCAAATATGTACCAATAAAATAAAAATTTAAAAATCCATTTCATCTTTGGTCAATTTTCTTACAATTATACCTGATATTTCTAACTTCATGTTTAATGGACCTAATACGTGAAGGAATATCTTGTAGCCTCAAAAACTTTCTCCTGAACAAACTTAAATGTTCTTGCCACAATAATGTGCTGAATATTTGTGGTGATGTATGTGTGAAAGGCCTTGATTTGATACTACTACTAAATATATGAATATGAAAGGATTGCTTCCTACCACATAAGTATAAACAATATTATGTACCTATTAAAGTATTACCAAGAATTATTCCCTTGAATGTTAATGCTTTTCATTTTCATTTTAGTTTATTCTTGTCTTCATTTTTAAAATGAATTTAAAAAAACACAATCATCAAGCAAATTGCATAGCATGTGAGGATTGTGCTTGTTGCTTTTAGATGTCTTCATTTAATCCTGGAAATATTTCTTTGAGCTATTTTCTTTCATTCACCACATTTTTCAAAAGAAGAAATCCAAATTAAGATGAGGAATACCTGACACAGAGTTCACCCTTAAAACATGGCTACCTTACTGGATTTTACAGTGAGTGGATTTTCAATGTGAACACAATTCCTTGAAGAGAACTTGTTCATTTCATTCATAGTCCTGTCACACATAGGGCAACTCTAAGATGTCATTACATTCCCTGTTGTCTTCAATTTTTTTTCCTTACATTCTACTTTCAGGACTTTGGTATCCCTCCTTCCTTCCTGCCCTCATTTTACCACATCCTCCTTTATTTCCTTGTTTCCTTAATTTCTTTCTTCCTTCTTTCTTTCCTTGCATTCTGCCCCTTCAGCTTCCTTCCTTCACTCTCTTATTCCTTCTTTCCCAGTTTTTGATGACTTTATCAGTAATGGTAACCATTCCCTTTTCTTTTATGGCTAGTAATATTCTACCGTATGTATGCACACACTGCTTATGCATTCACTTATTGATAGACATTTAGATATTTCCCATATTTTGGCTATTATAAATAGTGTTGCCATCAATTCTCATGTACATTTGTTCTTTGAGCACTTACTTGCAAATATCTAGAAAGTCTACTTAGGAGTAAAACTGCTGGATCACATGATAAATACATGGTTAACTATTTTTGGAAACTGCCAGTTTTTTCACAGTGGCTGACATACTTTATATTGACTGCATTATGTCAGCTTATAACATTCATGCTAATACATCTTATTTTTCCTGTTTTATAAATTATAGACTTTTATGTAAAGGGGCATAGCATTGTACTTTACTTTCATTTTGTTTATTGGTTATACAGATGTATTTTTGGCATATTTCTATAGGACATATTTTGATAATTTTCACCCCCATTACACTCCTGTTATGCTGTAATCCTAGTTTTGTATATCAAGTATGTCAATATATATTTTGTTCACATCCACTTCAATCGACCTTTTTGTCATCTTTTTCAGATTTTACTCAGTAAGAAGGATATTCAGTATTTATCATTGTGAGTATGGCTTATTCTTCTCAGTGTGACAGTCTCCAGATCCATCCATTTTCTTCCAAATTACAGAACTTCATTCTTACCTTTGGCAGCATCATCATGTTTATCATTGTACTTTTGATTTCAGTACTTTATGACTAATAAAGCACCCTTTCATGTGCTTTCTGCCAATTTGGAGGAGAAATAACTTTCCAAGCTTTTGTGTTTTGGGATCATGTAGTGTGAACTTTTAAGGGCAACTTAGAGAGACCCTGTCTCAAACTAAAAAATAAATTAAGTCCAGGTGATATAGCTCTGTGCTGATGCCAAATGCATGAGCAATGAAAGCAAAAATAAATATGTTGGGCTTCCTCAAATTTAAAACCTTATATGCATCAAAAGGCAGCATCAAAAAATGAAGCATAGTAGCAGCATAACATAAACACACAAAAGAATGGGATAGTAAACAGATCCAGAAATAAGGCCACAAAGTTATGCATGAATTTATTTTGACAACTTTCTAAGGTTATGGAGTGGGAAAAGGAGTGTATCCTTGGTAAATGTTGTCTGGAGAACTGGAAATACACACCAGATGAAATAAGGCTTTTACTTCCCATAATGCATAGAAATAAAACTTAAATGTAATCTCTCTCTCTCTCTCTCTCATCTCTCGCTCATTGGTACCAGAGATCAATCCCATAGCCTTCATAATGAGCTATATCCCAAGACCTCTTTTGCTTATTTTTAATTTCAGAGGACTCTCCCTAAATGGTTAAATTGCACAGTCTTGAACCTGTGATTTCTTGCATAAGCCTTACAAAGTGCTAAGATTATAGGCTTGAACATCCACGCTTGGCTAAGACCTTTAAGTCGTAAAGTACATGAAACATAGGAGGAAGATCCAGGACATTCTTCAGATACTTTTTTCTTTGAGATGAATCAAAGAGCATAGACAGTAGAAGCAAAAAAAGAAAAATAAGATTCAAACCAAAGGTGTCACAGAGCAAAAGAAGTAATCTATAGGGTGAAGATGAAGCCTGCAGAATTGGAGAATATATTTGGTCTATACATTGAATAAGAGGTAAATATCTAAAATATATTGAACTCAAATAACTCAACTGTCATACAATAAACAACTTGATGAAAAATTGGCAAAAGAATAGAACAGTCATTCTCAAGAGAAGATCTACATTGTTACATTGTTTTGTAGACATATAACAATGTTCACCATCACTAATGATAATGGGGATGCAAATTAAAGCCAGAATTAGATAACACCTTTCACTTATTAGAATGACTATTATCAAAAAGGCAAGTGATAGTAAATGGGGGTGAGGATATTGATATAAGCTTCCTTCCACTCTGTGAACAACTATGTAGGTTAGTACATCTATTATTTTTAAAAGGGTCAGAGATTTACCTCAGTGGCACTGTGCCTGCCACTTAAACACAAGGTCCTGAGTTCAATCCCTGGTAGCAAAAAAAAAAATAGCACACGTTGTCCTCTAAAAATAAATAAAGAAAAATAGAACTACCATATATTCAAGAATCCTATACAGTATATACATCTAAAATAATCTAAAACCAATATGCCAAGGTATATGTCCATTGCAATCATCATAGGAGCATTATTCATAATACTTAATATATGGAGTCAACTTAAGCAATGAGACATATAAACAATGGGATATTATACAGTCTTTAAAAATAAAGAAGTGCTGTAATGTGCTACAACATGGATGATCCTGTATGACATGAGGTTAAGAGAAGATATCATTCATGCAAAGACAAATGCATCACGAACTAACTTCTACGTGGACCCAAAAAATGTAGTACTCATAGAAGCAGAGTGAAATGGTACCTACTAGGTGACTTATGGTGGAAGATTAAGTAAATGTTGGTCAAATGACACAGTATTTCAGATATACAGGGATAATAACAAGCAAACTATTGTGCATCATGATGCCTGCAGCTAAGAGCAATAAATTGTAGATAAGAAAATATATTAAGACAACATATGGACTGGAGACTTATTTGCAAAACATATATCTGATATGGGTAAGGCATTTAGAATCTATACAGGACTTTTCAAGGGTACAAACCCAAGCTCAAAACAATAAAATTGCAAAGTGAACTAAAGCTTGAGGAGACATTTTCCCTAAAGAAGATATATAAGCTGCTAAACAGCACAGGAAAAAATGCCCAAATAACAATAGGAAATTAAGATACTTTTTCACACCAAACCTCTTGTGATAAGCAATTCAACTTGATTATTGAGTTATATCCATTTCATTTCTTCTAAGTAACACAAGAACAAAATCAAATTAAGGAGAAGAATATTAACATTAAAGAGTATAATGTTACATAATAATTGTATGTAGTCATTGAGTACAATGTGATGTTTTGATAAATATAACAGTTTGTGATAATCAAATCAGGCTAATTAACATTATATATCACCTAAATATTTATCATTTCATTTTAGAATATTTAAAATTATTAAAGAAAAATAATGGAAACGAAGTGTGTAAATAGGGAAGTGTGGAGGGGTGAAGGGCACACAGGTAATGGGGAAAAAATAAGAACCAAGATACATCATGTACAAGTATAAGCACCAAATGATAAATGTAAATGTATTGTATACCTAAAATGTACCAATAAAAGAATTTAAGCAAAAAATAAGATAAAATTAAAAAATAAATTATTAAAGAGATAACATTTGAGAACATCATGTCAACACTGAATATGTTAGCCATTTTAAACATGAAATTAGAAATATCACAAATATATGTAAGTAAACAGATCAAAGATAAAATGTTGAGACATGTGAAGGGAAGAAAGAATTTTTAAATATTAATGAGAGAGCTGACAAGGGGAAACAAATGCAAAATCCTATGTACAAATGTCATTCCCAAGTATGCAAAAGTAGGTAGTTATCACTGTCCTACGCCACGCTTGGATGGATGCCCCTGACCCTCTCTTGAGTCCTGCCAGTGCCTGACTCACTAAACCAAGTGCTTCCCATTGTCTGTTGTAACTTTTTATTCTTAGTAATTTTTTTACTTTAATTTTCTTTAGTCCTGCTAACCGAGTGCTCTACTTCTGAGCTATTTCTGCAACCTTTATTATTTTTATTTTTTCAGTTTTGAAATAGTTTCCGATTCACTTGCCCAAGGTGGCCTTGATATTAATGTCTTCCTGTGATGGCACTTCCTAATGATGTGGCAGTTTACTCTCAGAGCCTTTTAATTCCCCCTAAAAATATGGTTGCTGCTACCATCTCATTTTTGATATTTAAAAATGCTCCTGTACACAGTAGAATCTCAATAAATGTTTATTGTCATAGATGTCATTATTATCAAAATTATTGAAATTCTCCTCTATCCTAATTAGTTTGACTGTATAATTCTCCAAAAGTGGAGTATTGAGTTGTCTTTTAAGAATGGTATTCATTTTTTGTTGTTGTTTGTTTATTTGTTTTGGTACCGGGGATCAAACTCAGGTCCTTGTACTTGCACAGCAGGTGGCAAAACCACTGAGCTAAATCCCCAGCCTATGAACGGTATTCATTTTTTAAATTTATTTTTATTTTTTATTTTTGGTACTGGGGATCAAACTCGGGTCCTTGCACTTGCAAGGCAGGTGGGAGAACCACTGAGATAAATCCCAGGCCCTGTTTTATTTTTAATTAATACACCTTTCTCATAAATGTTGATCACATCCGTCACAGGGAATTGTACCTGTACGTAATATATCTTAATTCCCCTTCCCACCTTTCTGAACCTTAAGGTTATACTTTTAAGTGAAATAAATCAGTCCCGTATGTTTAAACATTGCATTGTTTCTCTCATGTGAGAAACCAAAAGCATAAATAAGGACCAAGATGGATGATAGTATTGGGAAGTAGGAAGAAAATTTTCAAATGGGAACGGGAGCAAGGGAAGGGATAGGTACAAGGGAAGGAAGGGAAAATTAAAACTGTTATTAAGTCAGACTTCTGTGAATAGTATTTGGTTCATCCATTTAACACTTGTGTGACCTTGATAAAGCTAGTCAATTCTTTTAATTGCAAATATCTCATGTCTACATTATGAGTAGTATTTACTAAAATTTTAGATTAAAGTGTAAATTAAATAATACGACTCATGACAGTTTTCTACTTTGCTCCCCATAACATGTAATAGGCAATTCAAAATGTGAATCTCTCTGTTCTTCACAAAAAAAATGCACTTATCTTGCATGTCTATTGTTTATCAGTGCTCCTTTAATGTGGGTAGATGTAAAGAATGCAACACTGATTATTTTTAGTCCAGTATATTTTTATTTTGATTTTCTTATCACTTATTTGTAATACATGATTGCATTCATCATGGGTAGTTGGTACACAGACATAATGCATCTTAATTTCTATATGCATAACAGAAAGGTTATCTCAGTTGGCATGATTAGACTCTGGAACAGAAACAGATAAAAAAATAGATGAGTTCAGTATCATGATGGAAGCCATGTATGCCCAGGATAGGAAAGAAATGGAATCTACAAAACAGATTTAAACAGATATCCAGTAGATTAAAAACTCTATTGAAAGTATACACAGCAAACTGTGCCAATCTGAAGACAGAATATCAGATATAGATGACAGGATGTCAGTCAGTGGCCATGAAAGGAGAGATCACTTAAATCTAGTAAAGGACCACGAGAAATCAATCCAACAGCTGCCAGATGATGCAAAGAATATAGGACTGCTAGAAGTCTATGAAAAAGTGGGAGAAAGTACAAATGATGTAAAAAAAAATGTTCACAGAATTAATGACAGAAAACTTCCCAAAAAGAGCAAAAGAATTTGAGATACAGATAAGTGAGGCATATAGGACTCCAACTAGCCATGATAAAAAAAACTAAACCTAGACATATAGTAATCAAGATCCCAGAAACCCAACAGAAGAATAAAATACTACAAGCAGTTAAAAAAAGAAACAAAAGAAATGCAAAGGAAAGCCCATTAGAATCACAACAGACTTTTCAACACAAACCCTCAAATCCAGGAGAGACTGAGGTGAGGTATTTTAAGCCCTAAAGCAAAACAACCTCCAACTTAGACTGATGTATCCTCCAAAATTATGTTTCAAAATTGAGAGGGAAATAAGATAATTCCACGACAAGGAACGCCTGAGAAATTTCATGAATACAAAACCAGCACTGCAACCAATTTTTTAAATATCCTAGTAAAAGACAGTGAAGGACAAAACTCCACAAGGCCCAACAGAGCAAAGCCACCAGTCAAGGCAAGAAATTAAAAAGAGAGGGAGGAATCTTGATAATTTGAAATAGGAAAAAAAGGTCCAAAGATGAAGGAGTGAAGGGAGGGGAAGGGGAAAGGAAAAGAGGGAAATGAAAAACTATGAGAAAAGAAAAAAAATGGAAATGAAATCTATGTAAATAGAGAAGGGTGGAGCGGGTGAAGGGTGCACAAGTAA
>NW_004624959.1:41406-54701 GCF_000247695.1 Heterocephalus glaber | reverse complement strand
TCCTCTAAAAATAAATAAAGAAAAATAGAACTACCATATATTCAAGAATTCTATACAGTATATACATCTAAAATAATCTAAAACCAATATGCCAAGGTATATGTCCATTGCAAACATCATAGGAGCATTATTCATAATACTTAATATATGGAGTCAACTTAAGCAATGAGACATATAAACAATGGGATATTATACAGTCTTTAAAAATAAAGAAGTGCTGTAATGTGCTACAACATGGATGATCCTGTATGACATGAGGTTAAGAGAAGATATCATTCATGCAAAGACAAATGCATCACGAACTAACTTCTACGTGGACCCAAAAAATGTAGTACTCATAGAAGCAGAGTGAAATGGTACCTACTAGGTGACTTATGGTGGAAGATTAAGTAAATGTTGGTCAAATGACACAGTATTTCAGATATACAGGGATAATAACAAGCAAACTATTGTGCACCATGATGCCTGCAGCTAAGAGCAATAAACTGTAGATAAGAAAATATATTAAGACAACATATGGACTGGAGACTTATTTGCAAAACATATATCCGATATGGATAAGGCATTTAGAATCTATACAGGACTTTTCAAGGGTACAAACCCAAGAACAAAACAATAAAATTGCAAAGTGAACTAAAGCTGGAGGAGACATTTTCCCTAAAGAAGATATATAAGCTGCTAAACAGCACAGGAAAAAATGCCCAAATAACCATAGAAAAATAAAAATAAAAAACATGCCAAGATATTTCTTCACATCAAACTTCTTATGGTAAGCAATTCAACATGATTATTGAGTTATTTTCATTGCATTTCTTCCAAGTAACACAAGAACAAAATCAAATTAAGGAGAAGAATATTAACATTAAAGAGTATAATGTTACATAATAATTGCATGTAGTCATTGAGTACAATGTGATGTTTTGATAAATACATACAGTTTGCAATAATCAAATCAGGATAATTAACATATACATCATGTAAATATTTATCATTTCATTTTAGAATATTTAAAATTATTAAGGAGATAACATTTGAGAACATCATGTCAACACTGAATATGTTAGACACTTTAAACATGAAATTAAAAATATCACAAATATCTGTAAGTAAACAGATCAAAGATAAAATGTTAAGAGATGTGAAGGGAAGAAAGAATTTTTAAAATTAATGAGAGAGCTGACAAGGAGAAACAAATGCAAAACCATAAATACAAATGTCATTCCCAAGTATACAAAAAATAGAAAAATGACATAGCTTTTGGGGAAGATGAAGAACCAGGTTATTAAATTCCAAATATTTGTCTTAGAGGCATATAAAATCCCCTTAAGTTTTAAAGTTATTGGTCCATTTAGGACAGGTGGTTGCTTTGCTGAGTTCCCAGCACCCCCTTCACATCCTTGTTCCACAGGCTCTAGATGAAGGGTTTCAGCATCAGGGTCACCACACTGTACATCACAGATGCTTGCCCGAGTATGGGTGAATGCAAAACTAAGGTATTCCACAAAGCTTGTCCCATAGTACCAGGATACCATACACAGGTGAGACCCACAGGTGGAAAATGCCTTCAACTTTCTTGCAGAAGAGTACATCTTCTTTAAAGAGGAGACAATCTGAGAATAAGAGAAGAGGATCCAGGTGACAGGAAACACACCTAGCAGACCAGTTGTTATGTACAAGGCATTGTCACTGATTCATGTATCAGAGCTGACCACTTGGAGGAGAGGAGGCAGATTGCAGAAGAAATGTGGGATTTATGTACCTCTGGTGAAGGTCAGATGCATAATCAGTAGAGGGTGGAGCAAGGCATCCCAAAAGATTGTGATCCATGACATCAGGACCAGGAGACCACAGAGCCAGGGATTCATGATGGCCATGTATTTCAAAGGATGGCAGATGGCCACAAAGTGGTCATAGGCCATGATGGTCAGTAAGAAATTATCCATTCCAGCAAAAGTTATAAAAAAAAATAAATCTGAGTGAGGCACTCCCTGTAGGAGATAGCTTTGTGCTGTGTTTGGGTGTTCACCAGCATCCTTGGGACAATGGTGGAAGTGAAACAAATGTCTGCAAAAGACATGTTGGAGAGGAAGAAGTACATGGGGGTGTGGAGGATGGAATCAGAGGTGATGGCCAGGATGATGTGCAGGTTCCCAGGCTCTGTGACCAGGTACATGGGCAGGAAGAGTGCAAAGAGGGCAGGTTGCAGTTCAGGATAACCTGAAAGGCCCAGGAGGAGGAATTGTGCCATACGTGAGTTGTTGGCTTTTTCCATGTGGCTGGTGTAACTGGTAGAGTAGAAAACAAAAGCACTGTTCAAACAGCAGTGGACTGGTGCCCTGGGTAGTTATCTCTGTATATTTTCAGTTTTGAAATAGTTCCTGATTCACTTGCCCAAGGTGGCCTTGATGTTAATGTCTTCCTGTGATGGCACTTCCTAATGATGTCGCAGTTTACTCTCAAAGCCTTTTAATTCTCCCTAAAAATATGGCTGCTGCTACTATCTCATTTTTGATATTTAAAAATGCTCCTGTACACAGTAGAATCTCAATGAATATTTATTGTAATTGATGTCATTATTATCAAAATTATTGAAATTCTCCTCTATCCTAATTAGTTTGAATGTATAATTCTCCAAAAGTGGAGTACTGAGTTGTCTTTTAAGAATGGTATTCATTTTTTAAATTGTTTTTTATTTTTTATATTTGGTACTGGGGATCAAACTCAGGTCCTTGCTCTTGCAAGCGAGGTGCGGAACCACTGAGCCAAATCCCCAGCCCTGTTCTATTTTTACTTAATACACATTTCTCATATATATTGATTACATTCATCACAGGAAATTGTACCTGTGTATAATATATCTTAATTCCCTTCCCCACCTTTCTGAACCTTGAGGCTATAATTTAAGTGAAATAAATCAGTCCCATATGCTTAAACATTGCATTGTTTCTTTTATGTGAGAAACCAAAAGCATAAATAAGGAGCAAGATGGATGATAGATATAGGAAAGTAGGAAGAAAATTTTCAAATGGGAAGAGGAATAAGGGAAGGGACAGGTACAAGGGAAGGAAGGGAAAATTAAAACTATGTTATTAAGTGAGACTTCTGTGAATAGAATTTGGTCATCCTTTTATCATTTGTGTGACTTTGATAAAGGTAGTCAATTCTTTTAATTGAAAATATCTCTTGTCTACATTATGAGTAGTATTTACTAAAATTTTAAAGTGTAAACTTAAATAATATGACTCATGACAATTTTCTACTTTGCTCCCCATAACATGTAACAATTCAAAATGTGAATCTGTCTGTTCTTCACACAAAAATACACCTATCTTGCGTGGCTATTTTTTATCATTGCCCCTTTAAAGTGAGTGGTCTTAAAGAATGCAACTCTGATTATTTTTAGTCCAATATATTTTTATTTTTATTTTCTTATCACTTATTTGCAATACATGATTGTATTCATCATGGGTAGTTGGTACACAGACATAATGCATCTTAATTCCTATAAGCATAACAGATTACCTCATTTGACCATCATATAGTATTTCTGATTCAGGAAGATTCTTAAGGTGCTTTATTTCAGATAAGATGCCTACTGAATTTTCCAAGAAGAGCAAAACATATGTGGACTACACAGATAGGAGGAAAAATATACATGCACATTAAAGTCAAATATAAGAAATGTGCGACAGTATCTTCTCATGTGTGCTTGCTTTTGAGTGGGGATTTGTTTAGGTTCATATATCAAAGAATCTAAAAATATTAAAACACATGTGCTCACTTCAGCAGCACATACACTAAAATATTAAAAGACAAATGTAAGCATTGAAAATAAATATTTATAATCATGATGATAGTATACAATCAATATTATTACTGCCTACAGCATGAAAGTTATTTAAGATAGAAAAAGACCAAATACAAAATCATAAATATATTATGAATAATCTTCTAGCTTTTCATATTCTCGACTCTAAATGAAAAACCAAAGTAACAAAATTAAATGAATTTGTTTCATGTGTGTCTAACTGTTGGAGTGTGGACTATTGTAAAATGCTTGCCTGAAAAGTCCTTGGTTCCATCTTTAGCACCACAAAGAAAAATGAAAAATATATGGAAAAATTAATCTCAATTATAGAAATAGTAGCCAGTTTAACATAAGGATATTTTAAAACTAATTCATCACAGAAATTAGTCAGTGATGATAGATAATAACTATATTATTAAAGCCTGAAAAAGTTTCATGATATGACTGTGGTTAATGGTTTCAATAGAGCCTCTCTGTAAATGAAGAAAACAAAAGGCACGTTCATAATCCAATGAAGACTAGATTTTTTTCAAATCATTTAACAAGAGGATATTTCTGGCCAATTCATATACCTAGCAAAGAAATTCTCTTGAAACTTTACTTATTGATATTTTCCTGACCATTTAAGGAGTTTGATAAAAAAAAAAATAGCCAGACTATTGAACACTAAAAATGACGACAATGTTACATATACTGTGGATGCTAAGGCAAAATGGTAACAGCACCAATACAGAATTTACAAAAGCTTGCCTTAAATAAAATCTTCAAGCAAACTTCAGAGATATGATAGGAAAATCAATCAAATATACAAATAATTAGACAATACCTCATACATAATTTAACTTCAAGAAGTTAAACAATAAGTAATCAAATGAAGAAGATCTAATTGCAGTACAATTTATAGGAAAGACTGAAGAGATATAGATGCTTGAAAAGTTAAATATTATTGGAAATAGGTTATAGATTCTGGGGAATAAATGAAACAGAAGAATGGCTAAATAAGAGATGTCTCAGTGAACATGAGTTTCTTCAAAATACTGTACAGGACCCCACCTTCATAGACTACTGTAATATGGGACTTTCCATTCTCATTCTAGAGTGAAAACTTTCAAACTATGCTCCCTCTTCTTTTGTCCACCTTCCTTCCCTGGGATGCACCAAGTCTCTCACATGGCTGCCACCGAAGCTTTCTCTTCTCACAGTCTGTCCCAGGAAGCCCACTTGAGTTCACTTGGAGACTGAGTCATAAAATACAGGTGAGCAGCAACTATGATGTGTTTAATTTTTCCATTGTAGCAAAAGTTGAATTCTCAGAGCTCTCATTTCTGCTCTCCAAATGATTCCACTTCCTTGAGGTAGGAAGAATGTAACAGGATGGGAATTTTCAGTAAACTTTGTTTTCAGTGTAAATGTTGGCAAAGGGAGATGAACACATTTCCTCCAAGGAAAAATACTTTTTTTCTTTCCTTTTATCTAAAAGTCATACCTCCTGACTGGATGGGTTTGGACTGTAGTTCTGAAATTAATAAAAAGTTTTCTCAAGTTGTTTCCCAAACAATGCTAATTGTTTGGAATGGCCCTGTGGGAGTGTTTGAATGGGACACCTTTGCTAAAGGAACCAAAGCCCCCAGGGATGAGATTGTGAAGGCCACTTCCAAAAGCTGTGTTACCACCATAGGAGGTGCAGACACTGCTACTTGCTGTGCTAAGTGGAACACTGAAGATAAAGTCAGCCATGTAAGCACTGGAGTAGGTGCCAGTCTAGAGCTTCTGGAAGGTAAAATCCTTCCTGGGGTGGAGGCCCTCAGCAACTTGTAGTCAATAGAATGCTCCTCCCTGCTATTCTTGTCCACAGTGTTTAAGTCAGCTTAGTAATTTTATATCTCAACTTGATTTTGTTTAAAATCTACCCTCATTAAGAACCACATGAGGATAAAGTCACTGGAACCTCAGGAACTCTCAACATCAATACAACAACTCAATTTATTTCAGCAATGTCATGCATTTGCCTGCTATCCTCAAGATAATGTTTGGACTTCACCATTCTGTTTCATAGGGAGAATATCTTAAATTGCCTATTAAAGTGACGGGAATAATTTGAAAGAAAATATTACATGGCATCCCCTGAGCAAAGTTTAATTTCTTCAAGAAAAATATTCCAACCACCATTTCCATATGATGTGCCTCCCTTGGAATCTTTACAGATTTTATTTATCTTTTCATCTCTACAATGTTATGGGAGCAAAGCTATCCTTTTTAAAATTTATACATTTTTAAATTTACGCTTCAAATTCTGATATAGATGTAGATATAGGTATAGATATAGATAGATATTGTATCGTACAGTTTTTTTTAGGTGAGAAGTCTTCACAGCCACCTAGAATCTTTCAAGAATATAATACATATTCATTGACTATTATCATATACAAAACACTTTTCTTAAACTTCATCCTATCTGAATAAAGTTTTGTATCCTTTGGCTAGTATTTCTCCAACCACTACCCCAAATGATCTACCATTTGTTAGCTACAGATTGGTTCTTTATTTCTCTGAGATCAAGTTTTAAGATTGCATGTGTATGTGAAATCTTGCAGTACTTATGTTTTTTTGTCTAGCTGATTTTACTGAATATAATGCCATGCAGGTTGGTAGTAAGTGACAGTGTATACTTCTTATATCTAGATACACACATACATACCATGCTTTCTTTATATATTCATCAATTTTTCCTTAATTTCATTGGTATATTTTATGTGTACAATATGCCGACATTCATTATTCAGAATGTTTACCTTTACATAATATATCTTGGTTCTTATTTTTTCCACAGTCCACTGTTCTTCATTCAACCCCTACACCCCTCACTATTTTGTTTCTATCTTGCAACCATTGTGGAAATCAGTACCCATTCATCTCCTGTTTTTCATTAAGTTATTGTTACATTTTAGGTATACAATACAGTTACATTCATCCTTGGGATCTTGTAATTTACGTGATGTATCTTGGTTCTTATTTTTTCCCCATTCACCTGCCCTGCCTTCACTCCCTCTACCCTTCCCTATTTACAAAGACTTTAATTTTTTTTCATTTTCCCATATTTTTTCTTTTCCTTTCCCCTACCCTTCCTACTTCCCCTATTCCTTTAGATTTTTTCTTCCTATTTTTCAATATCAATTATACATTTTGATCCTTACTTACACTTTTAGTTTTTCACACTAGAGAAACTATGTGGTATTTACACGTGTCCTATTTATTTCACTTAAGAGTGTGACCTAAATGTGCATCCACTTAGCGATGAATGTCTCTAGTTTCTCATTCTTTATGGCTGAGTAGTACTCAATTTTATTAAAAAAATCTTAATCTAATCTTCATTTAGGTGAACATCTGGAAATTATACTATATAATTATATAGTATTATATAAATTATATAATATGCAAATTATAAGTATATAATCCACTGAGCAAAAAAAAATCATGTGGAGGCAAAAAAAAAAAACCTTCAAGAATAAGAAGACATACATGTATACCTGAATATAATATAATTTAAAACCATTTTCTGATCAAAATTATCACCCTGCAAGTCAATGGAGAAACAATAATTTGTAAAATAGAAGTCATATGAAATAATAATGGTAATAATAGAGAACTCGGCATGGTGATGAAATATATATATTTGCTAAAAGTCAAAAATAGTTTAAGGGGGCCAAGAAATGTTTACTGATAACCTCCAGGATAGAGAAAAACAAACCTCAAGAGCTATTAGATTGATTGGGAGTAGAATTTCAAGTAAAATAGGAAAGGGGGTACTTTCTAATTTAGTGTTGGAACATGATTTGGCACCCTGTATTGGGGCACACTATGAAGAGAGCTGTGAATACTATAATTGCAAGTATATAATTCAAGGATTCTCAATCTCAACACTGTGGACATTCTTAGCCAGACTATTCTCCTGTCGTGTGTGTGTGTGTGTGTGTGTGCATGTGTGTGTGTGTGTGTTTGTGTGTGTGTGTGTGTGTGTGTGTTGGGGATGGAGTAATCTGTACATAATAGGATGGTCAGCAGCATGGCTGACCTCAAATGACTCTGGCCCTAGGTAGAAGTCAATCATTTTGCTGGACATTACTTGTTGTCCTTTGGTGAACAAAATCACTCCAGTCTCAGTACTTTGAATTTAAAAATAGCAAAATATTTTTACAACATTAACAAATATTTGCAACATATAGCAAATTAGTGAGAAAAAACATGAAAGACTATCAAAAGTGTGAATAATACAAGCCCATTATGAAATATTATACATGCTCTAAAATATTTATTCCCCCATTATGATAGTTGCAGAGAGGTCAGTAAGGAATTATTGAGTGAGACTGTAAGGGAACAACTTAACATAGCATTTACAAAGTGCACATAATCCAATTTGTACATCTGTAAAATAAACCACAAACTTACAGAACAAAGAATGACTGTGACAATTGAATTAGTTTAAGTACATTGGAATTGAGTATATTTCCTTCTGCAGTGAAAATGAGTATTTTATTTTCAGAAAGTAGTATTTCCCTTTCCTTAAATACTTATGAATTTTGTGTGTTGGGGAACTTTGAATTTCTCTTTTCTAATTTTTTAAGTATATAATAAAAACCTAGCATAACCCCTTAGAAGTAATTTTATAATTGTTTTATATGATTATAAAAATCATTCACAGAAAAATATATGTAATAAATTGTAAACTATTATTGCCCTACAATGCTATATAACTCTAGAACTTATTTCTTCAATATAAATATATTTGGATACCCCTTTTTCAAACTCCCATTCTCACTTCCCCCTAGCCTGCCTAATTCCAAGAGCTCTCTAATCTACCCTCCACTGAATTTATTTTTAATTTTTTAAACTTTTGACTAGCATACATTCATTATATATGTTAGAATGGCTCAGTGTGGTATTTATAGATATGTATATAGCATGTGCCAATTTAAACAAAATGGAAGGAAAATCTAAAAGATCTAACAGGAAAGATAAAAATGGTAATTATTTAATGATCTCAACATGGGTTGCTAATTCATGATTAAGTTGCCAGAGACTTCAAAATATTACATATGACAGGAGGCCTTCCAAAATTCATACTTTGAAAAGTATGTCTCATGAATTTTTGTTGGAAGATAAAATTTGCAAGAATTTTTCTCTGGATCTTTCTCATTGATACAGAAATGCATGTCTCATCTCAAACATAAAAAATGTCCTGGTTACACTGCATTTCTCTCCTTAACTAACACCCCATTTATCTACTCATCCTAGTTGCAAAGATCTTTGGATTTTCATTCTTTTCCTGGAAGGACTTTTTGTCTCACATTCCCTATTCTGTTCAGGCCTCTGTGACCATAATTTCATTGTCACCAATGAAACTTGCATTAATCAGTTCAATATTCATTGCACATTTTAGAATTATAAATTCATAATTAGGAATAATTAATACATCAGAATAGCAAGGAACCACAGCACTCCCTGCTCTTGGTTAGGTCTGAGTGGCTTTCAGGTGACCTCAGATAAACATTCTTGCATTCTATTCTCTTTGATCCTCACCTGCAGTATCTGTTGGATTTGACTCACCTGGATACAATTTCTGAGAGGAAAGTCTCATAAAAGTGCCAATTCTTCCCTGGATGATTGACATAAATACTGAAGCTCTATCTCCAGAAAAGACAAATGAAAAGAGTCAGGTGTCGCTTCCCTAGAAGAAACCATCAGATCCAGCCCATTCCAAGTCGGTACACACTGGGGACATCAAAATAAATGGTTGCAGCTCCCTATAACTGCTCACTAGGCACTTTTCCCACTTTTACATCATCCTCTATCTGCCTGGTGTCTCTGTGGAAAACTGGCCTGGAAAAACAAGAAATTTTTCCTGCTGATTCTCTGTTCCCAAGTTTATAATCCAGGAAAGCTACTTTGTATTCTTACACCTCTACGAACTCCCCTATCCTTTACAGCTATAACCTCCTAGCACCTTATCACTCCTTTAAGTATTTTTATAAGTCTAACACACTAGCCTAGCTCAGTTACATCTACTGGACTTTCAAAGTATTGTTTCCTGGTGTGTAAAAGCACCTAGTACCGCCAAAAAAATCACCATTTCCTCCTTTGTCAAGGGAGAGAATAGTGTTTCTTTGGTATAAATCCTTGAGTTGCCTCTTGCCTTCTTTTTTCCAAAACTGATAAGATTTTAAAATAACAAATCTGTATAGTTTCTCCTTTTGAAATGTTTAATTAGAAGAGATTCATTTAGTTCTTTTTTCCACTATAACCTGAGCTAGCCACCTAATATAGATTGACTTTGATTTTTAGAATGTCTGTTCTATGAGGTTGTAGTGCTCCAATCTCTCCTGCAAAAACAATGCTAAAAAATGTTATAAATCAAGTAATTAATAGGACTTTGGTTTGAATTCTGAAATCGTGATAGATCAAAAACTCTGGGCCAGTGGTTCTCCATGAGAGATACAATTCCCCTAGGAATATTTTTTTGTTTGACAAGAGGGTGCTAAGTATCTACTAAGAATGAGACAGTTCCCAAAACTTTATTTTAGGAATGGATGATTTTCCTTATTTTTTTGTATGCTCATTCTTGGTATAGAGGAATGGTATTGATTTTTTCAGTAGTTTATATTTATTTTTTATTAGTACATTTTGGAGTATATAATGTTTACATTCATCTTACGGTGTTGGTGCATCTACTTAAAACATCTTTATTCATTTTCTTCCCTTACTCTCAACTCTCTCCATGCCCTTCATCTCTAGATGCTGTTCCTATTTGCAAAAGATCTATCTCCCCATTTCACATTTCCTTTTATTTAGATTTTTAAATCATTTGCATTTTGAGTTTCTCATATCAGAGAAGTCATGTGATATTTAAGCTTGTGTGTCAAGTATATTTCACTTAACATGGTCTCCAAGTGCATCCATTTTTATACAACTACTTAAAATTTCTCCTTTATGGCAGAGTATTACTCAATTATGTACAAATACCATGTTTTCCTTATCCATTAATCTGTTGGTGAGCATAAGGCTGCTTCCAAGATTTAGATGAGTTGTGCTGTTATAAACATGGGCATGAATGTAACACTGTGATATGATGTCTAACTTTATCAAGAAGATACCTAAAAGGGCAATAGCTGGATCAAATGGAATTTCTACTTTTAGCTTTTTGAGGAAACTCTATATTAATTTCTATAGTTATTGTACTAGTGTACATTCCCACCAACAATCTAGAAGCCTTCTTTTCCTGCATGTTTATTGGTATTTCTTATTATTTGATTTTTTGATGACAGCCTTTCTTCCTTGTACAAGAGGGAATCTCTATGGTGTTTCAATTTGCATTTCTCTAATGCCAGAGATACTGAACATTTTTCATATATTTATTGTGTCCATTTGCAGTTCTGCTGAGAAATGTCTATTTATTTCAGTGACCTAGTTTTTGATTGGGTATTTTATTTGAGGGGTCTTTTTTATTTTAGTTCTTCATGTGTTCTTTCATTAGTCCTCTCTTCAAAGAGTGGCTACCACAAACGTTTTCCAATTCCATATGTTGTCATTTTACTCTACTGGTTGTTTCCATTGCTGTGTAAAAGCTTTTCAATTTGATATAATTCCATTTGGTTATGCTTGAAGTTATTTCTTGTGAAACTGGGATTCTGTTTAGAAATTCCTTTCCCGTGCCTATGTCTTTAAGAGGTTTTACCTATTTTAACTTCCAGCAGATTAAGCGTTTCTGTTTTAATATTTATGTTTTTGATCCATTTTGATTTTGTTATGATACATGGTGATAGATATGGTTCTAGATTCAGTCTTTTGCCTTTGTGTAAACAGCTTTTCCAGCACTATTTTTAAAGAGACTATATTTCATCTAGCATGTGCTTTGGGCTCCTTTGTCAAAGATCAGATGACTTAGTGTCTATGGATTTGTTTCTTCAACCTCGATCTGCTCCATTGAGCTACATGTCTGTTTTCATACCTGTGCTATGCTGTTTTTTGTTTTTGTTTTTTTTTATCACTGTGCCTTTGTAGTATAACATGAAATCTGGGATTGTGATGCCTCCTGCTTTGTTTAAGTTGCCCAGGACTGCTTTTGATTTTTTGTGTCTTTTGGGGTTCTATATAAATTTTAGATTTTTTTTCTAGTTCCTTGAGCAATGCGGTTGTTATTTTTATTGGGATTGCATTAAATCGATGAATAAGTTTTGGAATAGCCATTTTGACAATATTGGTTTTACCTATTCAGGGACAGAGGACAATCTGTTCATCTCCTCTTCTCATTTTTCAGACTACTGTTGTTTCATTTAAATCTTACACTTTCCTGGTTATGTTAGTTACTAAGTGCTTAAGTTTTCTTGATGCTACAGTGAATGATACTGCTTTTCTAATCTCTGTCTCATTGAATTCATTATTGATATATGGGAATGCTCATTTTTGTGTGTTGTATTTATATCCTGCTACACTTATGAATTTTGTTATTAATTCTAGGAATCTTTTGGTGTCATTATTTTGATCTTCCATGTAGAGGATCATATCATCTGTAAATAATGATAGTTTGACTTCTTCATTTCCTATACATATCCCCTTTATTTCTTTCTCTTGGCTAATTCCTCTGGCAACTGTTTCAAGTAGTATATTAAGCAGGGATAATGATAGTAGACATCTTTCTTTTGTTCCTGATTTCAGAAGAAATGTTTTGAGTTTTTCCCCATGTAATATGATGTTGTCACTAGATTTGTCATGAATGGATTACATAAGTTTTTTTAAATCACAAATATATATTGTATTTTATCAAAGGGATTTTTTTTGCATCTTCTGAAATGATTTTTTTATCCTTGCTTCTGTTTATGTTGAGTGCTACATTTATTGATTTACACATGTTGAACCCAAGTTGCATTTCTGTGATGAAACCTAGTCATGATGTATGATCTTTTCGACAATGTGTTGCACTCTCACTACCAATATATTGTTGGACATTTTTGCACCTGTATGCAGTAAAAGATTGGCCTGTATTATTCTTTTCTCATTGGATCCTTGGACCGTTGGATCCAATTCTCATTGGATTCTTTTCTCACTGGATCTGGTTTTGGAATCAGGATAATTCCACTTCCAAGAATATGTTTGGAAGTACTACTTTCTTTTCCACATTATTAAAGAGTTTGAGGAGTACTGGCATTGGGTCTTCCATGAAGTTCTTGTAGAATCCAGCAGTGAATTCACTGGATATTGAGATTTCTTTATTGGTAGGTCATTTTATTACTGCCCCAATTTTTATTCCGTTACTGGACCATTCAGGATTTTTTGTCTTCTTCATTCAGTTTTGATAATTCATATGTATCTAGGAATCTGTCCATTTTTTCTATAGACCGTGATTTGCTGGAGTGTAAATTTTCACATTACTTACAAATGATCTTCTGCATTTCAGTGGTATCTGTTGTATTTTTGCCTTTTTAATTTCCAATTG
>NW_004624958.1:533061-544442 GCF_000247695.1 Heterocephalus glaber | reverse complement strand
CCTGAGAAGTAAATGTCGAGTGGGGAGCTCCGTACCGTGGTGTGAGTAGGTTAGGGACAGGGAAAAGTGAAAGCACACGTTACAGTCTCAGGTTTGTAAAGAGCTTCGTGTCACTTGCCCCTTCCCTTCTTGGTTGCCTGTTACCTTTTAGAAGTCAGAAAGATTCCTAGCCGCGAAAAAAGGACCGTTCAGAAGCAGCAGCTGCAGCGCCCTGAGGGAAGTCCCTGTCCTTCCTCCGACTGTCCACCGGGTCTGGGTCCTTGCTTACGGCCTTGTCAGCGGCTGCCAAACATGGCCAGTGCTCCAAGCTCAAGAAACCGGTGGAAATACAGTCTTGAGGCTTCCCTGAAGTTTTACTTATTCTGGGTTTTTTGAGACAGGGTCTCCCTATGAGTTCAGGCTGGTTGTGAACTCACTATGTAGTTCAGGCTGAACTTGGATGCGTGGTGATCCTCCTGCCTCAGCCTCCTGGATGCCAGGATTACAGGTGTGTGCTGCCATGCCTGGCTCTTTCCCCGCTGGTTTCATACCTGACACTTATGAGGTGGAGCCCAGGAATCTTACTTTTCAAAGCCGAAATGATGTGTTCCCCCAAGGCCCCGGGTCTCACTACAGAAACTACTGCATCCCTCAGGTGCAAGCTACTCCCGGGGTGGCCAGGAGCCCGCGTGCGCCGGCCATGGTGGAAGGCGGCCGCCCAGGGTGTGGACTGCCTGGGTCCCGGTGTGACTGCTCAAGCAGGACACGGCGTGAAGTCCACGTGACTGATGGCTGTGACACCGTAGAAATAGCAAAAGTCATAGAAGTAAACAGAAGCTGCTGAGGAGCTCGGGCGCGTCCGGGTCGCTCGGGAGACACTGGGGTGCGGGAGGCGGCTTGGTCACTGGCCGCAGTCCTGCAGCCGCCTGCCCTTGCCGTTCTTCTTCTTGTTCTCTGGCTGCGGCCTGAGGGCGCACACGCACGCGGACATGGCGATGGCCTTGGGCAGGTCGGGCCCGAGACTCCACTTGTCGGCCTCACGGTCGTACACCTGCACGGTCTTGGCGAAGGCTGTGTTCTCCCAGCTGTAGCTGCCAAGGATGTAGATGCGGCCCTGCCACACGGCCGCACCCGACTCTCTGTTGGCGTGCAGCAGCGGCGCCACGTGTGTCCACTGGTCGCACTGAGGGCTGTAGGCCTCCACGCCCAGCCGGTCAAAGCGCTCCATGGACTCCACGTTGTCTTCGCTGCCGCCGATGGAGAAGATGCTGTTGCCCAGGCTGCACATGCTGTGCCAGCCGCGCGCCGTGGTCATGGGCCGCCGCTCCTCCCACACGTCAGTGCGGTGGTAGCACAGCAGGTTCTTGCGGTACGGACCGATCTGGTAGTCATGGCCACCCGAGATGTACACGAAGTCTTTGTAGATGGTACCCGCGTGGCCATAGGTGAACCTGGGCAGGCCGGCCACGTAGGACCAGGAGTCTTGGGACTGTAGGTCTCTACGGAAGACAGCGCTCCGTTTTCATTCTGGCCACCAACGGCCACCACCAGCATGTCTTGGATGGAGGCCAGGTAGAAATCCACACGGCGCTGGTTCATGGAGACCACCTTGATCCACTGTTTACAGTGGGCGTCATACCTATAAAGCAGGCTGGAGGCCGCGTCATCTCCGTTGTCCCGGGAGAAGCTGCCACCCGCGATGAAGATGAAGCCGCCCAGCACGGCAACCCAGTGGTGGCTCTGCCGGGCTGGCAGCGGTGTCTCCTTGACCCACTGCTCACTCTTGGAGTCCAGGTAGCAGGTGTCGTCGCTGAGCTCCAGACACCGCTCGGAGACCTCGCCGCCCATGAAAAGCAGGCGCTCGCCGTCTGTGCGCAGTGCGGTTCGCGCCGTCTGCAGGATGGGCTGCTCCGCCAGGCTGCTGTGGTAGCGCACGGCCTCCTCCACAAAGTCCTCGCAGCCGGCCTCGCGGGGCAGCAGTGCGCATACGGCGGGCTTGACGCGGTGCAGCAGGTCGCCCTTGGGGATGAGCGGGAAGCGGATGTACTCGAGCACGCAGCGGGCACCTCGCGCTCTGGCTGCTGTGTCAGCCACTGCAGGGCCGCCTGCAGCAGGTCGTGCTCACACTCGCGCTGCACCTGGCTGCCGCTCAGGTACAGGCACAGCTTCTGCATGGACACGCTCTGCAGGAAGTCGGGCGTGAAGGACAGGGTGCCAAAACGGCTCAGCACAAAGCCATCGATGAAGGCGTCCAGCCGCTTGAGGCTGTAGATGGAGGCCAGCACCTGCAGGTACAGGTAGTGTCCTCGCTTACCTCCTGCTCCAGGTACTCGCAGCAGAAGTCCACCGCCGTCCAGATCTGCAGCAGGTGCGCCGTTTCCAGCACGTGGTCGATGTTGCCACCGTCCAGCACCAGCTCACCGCCGTACAGGAAGTCCACCACGGCCTTGAGCCCGATGGGTGAGGCGCCCACCAGCACCACCTCCTTCTCGAAGGCCTCGCGCATGCCCAGCGTGAACATGGAGTTGAAGTAGTCGCTGCACATGGCCAGCAGGTTTCGGTGAGCGGGCAAGCGCTGCTCCTCGGCCACCAGCACCACGTCACAGAAGAGGCCTCGGAGCCGCTGCTCATTCAGCCGCTGCAGCACCGTGGTGGGGTGGTCGGCCCAGTGGCACACCTTGGACGACTCGCTGATCCTGTACGGCCGAGACACTCGGGTCTGTCTGCTTCCCTCCATCGCAGAAGAGACCGCAGCCTGACTGGGCCCCAGGCGGCTGGGGATCCGGGATGCTGGCGCGGGCCGTGGGGGCGAGGCTCACCTCCACCGCGGAGACGACGCCCACCGGCGGCCGCCGCACAAAGCAACGCGGTGACCGAGACACGCCGCCCCCGCCCGGCGCCCCTGCAAGGCGAGCGTCGCCACCGGCGGAGGGGGCGCTAGGGTGCGGGCGGCTGGCGGAGGGCGGCGGGAGGCCCGGGGTCGACCTGCGGCGCCGCCAGGGCTCTGCCCGGAAGTGCCCGACACCATCTCTTTACACCCATCCTCAGTCAGGTCCAGGAGGAGCCACTCTCCTACCTGCGAGCACCTCATATAAGCAACCTCTCATGGGTCAGCCTGGGCACTGTTCCCCTTATGCTGCAGCTTAAGCTAAAAAAAATCCTCTTCTGGATAATATATTCATGCCCATTTATGTAGTTACTGTCTTGAGTACTGTGTGCTGAGCTGGTAACACCAAGGGCCACTGGTGCCCAGAGTGGTAGGTGGCTCACGTGGCAATGCTGAAGATGGCTGGCAGCTGAAGACCAACAGAGAGCAAGGAAGAATAGCTGGAAGCTGTGATCCGATGGTAGAAGAGTTCCCAAGCCCTACTGGATCTGCTTGCTTCAAGAAGCAAGAAGGGTCACTACGCTAAATGAGCCAATAGCCTCGGGCATCCAAAGCTCAGAGTTTCTAATACTAAAAGAACCGAGGGCTGGGGATTTAGTTCAGTGGTTCTGCCACCTGCCTCACAAACGCAAGGTTCCAAGTTTGATCCCCGGTACCAAAAAAAAACACCCTAAAAGAACTGATATCTAGCAAGGTACAATGAATCAGTACTATAATCCCAGCACTGAGAAAGGCTGAGTCAGGAGAATCACAAGCTTGAGTCCTGTCAGGGCAACTTACTGAGACCTTGTCTCAAAATTTAAAAAAAAATTAATAAAAAATTCAAAAGGCTAGGGATATAGCTCACAGGTACAGAATACCTGGGTTTGACCCCCCTCAAGTACCAAAAAAACTCCCAAAATTTAAAAAATGAAAAAAAAAAATCTTAAGGCTGTTAACCCTAATAGTTAGTTAATTTGTGATTTGTATGCCAATTGATCAAGAACCCTTAGCCAATTGGTAACATCTTAGAATCACATGTGGAGACTCTCCCCTTCTCCCCAAAGAAGAAGGCAGACAATGATGGTTGTCAGCAGGAACAAACTCTTTTTCTCCATATCTGATTTCTGTCTTGCATGCAGCTAAGAATCTATGCTAGCTGTTGATAAAATCATATAAATCGGAAAGAAAGTAAAATTATCACTGTTTTGCAAATGACATTGTTTATGTAGAAAACCCTAAAATTCCAGAAAGGTCCTAGAACTAAGAAATAAATTTAGTAAAGTAGCAGGGTACAAAATAATAATCAGTTGCATTTTTCACACAATATCTATCTAAAAATATAAAGAAAAGGTTTTTTAGATCTGTTGCACAGCATGATGTAGTTTATAGTAATGAAACATATATTTCAAGATTGTTAAGAGAGCAGATTTTTAAATGTTAACACTACAAAAAAGATACATAGATGAAGTGATGAATATATTCATTTGGTTGACTATTTCTTTTTTATTGTTATCCTTATTTCATAGCCTTTACCTAAATTCTTCCTTTTTCTTATTAGTACATGTTTGCAGTACATGCAGTTTCCAATAATCTTGGGGAGTGGATACATGTACATAATACAGCTTGATTCTTTTATTTAAATCCCCTCCCCCTTCCCTTCTACCTCTCTCCCTCCTCCTGTAAATCCCCTTCCCCTATTTTCATTCTTGTTGATATTGTTAATCTTATTTTATGTTTATGGCATATAATATTTACAATCATTGAGGTTATTGGGTTCCTGGACATGACATATCTTTATTCTACTTATTTCTCTTTTCCCATGCCCTCTCCTGTCACCCACGTTCTCTTGAACCCCTTACCATTTGCAAGAGATCTATCTCCTTGTCTTCTTTTATCCATTCTTTATTGTGCTCTTTGTACTCTTTGTACACAAATGATAGTTACTATATCGTATTTAAACTTGTCTGATTCATTTCACTTAACATTATATTTTCCAGGTGCATCCATTTTCCTACAAATATCTCAAATTTAGCCTTCTTTATAGCTGAGTAGTATTCCATTATATATAGATACCAGATTTTCTTTATCTAGTCATATATTGATTATACAGGCTGCTTCCAGAATTTAGCCATTATGAATTATGCTTCTATAAATATTGGTATGCATGTATTGTTATAATATGATGATGTGTTTAGTTCTTTGGGGAAGATACCTAGAAGGAGAATAGATGGGTCATATTAATTTTGTAATTTTAGTTCTTTGGGGAACATCCATACTGATTTCCATAATGGTTGTACTTGTTTACATTCCCACTAACAATACAAGAAAGTTCCTTTTTGGCCAGAATCACACCAGAATTTCTTATTGTTTGATTCTTTAATGATTTGCATTCTTTCTGGTGTAAAGTTGAATCTTCACATTGTTTTAGTTTGCATTTCTCTAATGGCCAGGGATTTTGAACATTTTTTCATATATTTGTTGGCCATTTCTACTTCTTCCTCAGAAAAGTGTCTGTTCACATAACTTGCCCATTCCTTGATTAGGTCTTTTGTTTTAGGTGGTCTAATGCTTTTGAGTTCTTTATATATTCTAGATAATAGTCCTCTGTCTAAGGAATAGCTGGCAACATTTTCCCCCATTCTGTAAGTTGTTTCTTCACTCTACTAATTGACTCCTTTGCTGTACAGAAGCTTTTTAATTTAATGTAATCCCAACTGTTGATTCTTGCTGTTATTTCTTGTGCCAAGTATGGTTGCATATAGGAAATCCTTTCCATGATTTTAAGTGTTTTACCTATTTTGTCTTCCAATGGGTTCAATGTTTTTGTTTTAATGTTTAGATCTTTTGTCCGTTTTTATTTTAGTTTAGCACATGTTGAAAGATTTGGGTCCTGCTTCAATCTTCTGCAGACAAATATCCAGTTTTCGCAACACCATTTGTTGAATAGGCTCTCTTTTCTCCAATGGGTGCTTTTGGCCCCCTTGTCAAATGTCAAATAGCTAAATGTGTCTGGGGATATTTCTGTATCTTCTATTCTGTTCTTTTAATCCACATGTCTGTTTTTGTTCCAGTATCATTTTATTTTTATTTTATTACTGTTGCTTTGTAGTATGGCTTGTGATCAGGTACTGCAATACCTCTGGCTTTGCTCTTGTTGCCAAGAGTGCTTTTGCTTTTCTGGGTCTCTTGTTTCCATGTGAATTTTAGGCTTGTTTTCTTTAGATTTTGTGAAGTATGCTGTTGGTATTTTGGTTGGGACTACACTGAATCTTTAAAAAGTTTTGGAAGTATGGATATTTTGACAATATTGGTTCTGCCTACCCAGGAGCAGGGGATATCTTTCCGTTTTCTGATGTTCTCTTCAATCTCCTTTTTAAAATATAGTAGTTTTCTTTGTAGAGGTTTTTCATTTTCTTGGTTTGGTTAATACCTAGGTACTTTTTGGGGGGATGATACATGAATGGTACTGTTTTCCTAATTTCCTTTTCATTGAACTCATTATTGGTGTACAAAAATGGTGTTTAATTTTTTGTGTTGATTTGTATCCTGCTACATTGTTGAAGGTGGTTATTAATTTTAAGAGTTTTTGGTGGAATTCTTTGGGTCTTCTATGAAGAGTATCATGTCATCTACAAATAACAATATTTTGAATTCTTCCTTTCCTGTATGCATTCCTTTTATTTATTTCTCTTCCCTAATTGTCCTGGCTGATATTTCAAAACCTATGCTGAATAGATTTGGTGATAATGAGTATCCTTGTCTTGTTTCCTATTTTAGAGGGAATGCTTTTAGTTTTTCCTCACTTATGATGTTGGTTGTTGGGTCATCATAAATAGTTTTTATCAAATTTAGGGTTGGTTTTTTTATACCTATTTTTTCATAGTTCTTATCCAAATGGATGTTGGATTTTGGCAAAAGCCCTTTTATGCACCTGTTAATATAATCATGTGGTTTTGACCTTGCTTCTCTTTATGTAATGTATTAATCATTTATTGATTTGCATATGTTGAAACACCCTTGTATCTCTGGGATAAAACCTACTTGATCATGAAAAATGATTTTTTTTTGATAATGGGCTCCATTGTATTGTCTTGTTGATGATTTTTGCCTCTAATTTCATTAAGAAGATTGGCCTTGTAATTATCTCTTTTAGTTGAATATTTATCTAGTTTTTGAATCAGTGATGCTGCCTTCCCTAAATGAATTTGGAAGTACTTCATCCTTTTTTTTTTCTTTGAAGAGCTTGAGGAATATAAGTAATATATCATCCTTCAAGGTTTTGTAGAATTCAGCAGTGAATTCATCAGGTTTTGAAATTCAAGTTGGTAGATTCTTTATTACCACCTCTATTCCATTGGATTGTTTAGTGTTGTTGTGTCTTCTTGCATTAGTTTTAGTAGTTTGTATGAGGCTAGGAATTTGTTCATTTCTTCAAATTTTTCCAATTTATTGGAATATAATTTTTTGTAGTGTTATTATCTTCTTGATTTTGATGGTGTCTGTTGTGATTTCATCTTTTTCATTTCTAAATGCATTGATGTTAGTCTTTTTTCTCTTTCTCGGTAAGTTTGGCTGTCTATTTTGTTTATTCTTTTGAAGAAATTGTTCAATTCATTGATTCTTTGTATTGTTTTTTAAGTCTCAATTTCATTGCTTTTACTCTAATTGTTATGATTTCCTTTCTTAATTTTGGGTTAGGCCTGTATTTTTGTTGTTTCTCATGTGTCTTAAGGTTCCTCATAATTTATTTAAGCTTTCTCTGTTTTCTTAATATAAGCATTGATTGCAATGAAGTTTCTTCTTAGGACACTTTCATAGTTACAGTGAATTCTACAGTCATTTTCTTTATCTTGCAGACATTTTTAAATTTCTTCTTTGATTTTTTTCTATGGCTCATTAGTTGTTTAGGAGTGTATTATTTATTTTCCAGGTGCATCTACCTTCTCTATAATTTCTACTGTCATGGATTTCCAATTTCATTGTACAGTGGTCTGATAATACATATGGGGTGGTTTTGATACTTTTATAAGTATGTAAGTAGGCTTTGTGGACTAGCATGTGATCTACTTTGGTGAAAGTACTGCAGAAAAGAATATATATTCTGTTGTAGAGGGGTGAAATATTCTCTAGATATCTACTAAGTCTCTATGATCAAGGATGTAGTTCGGTTCTGATATTTGTAGTTGATATTTTTGTTTAGTCAATATATCTGTTTGCAAATATGGAGTGCTAAGATCCCACATTATGTTTGTGTTCATATTTATTTGATCTTTTATATTTATTGGTATTTGGTTTATGAAGATAGGTGATCCAGTATTCAGTTCATAAATATTTATAAGCATTATCTCTTCTTGTGGGATTGTTCCCTTAACTTGTATATAATGACTTTCTTTATCTCTTCTAGTCAGTTTTAGCTTGAAGTGTACCATGTATGATACTAAAATTACTATCTCTGCTTGTTTTCAGACTCATGGTGGATAAATACAATAAAACCTTGGTTTGCAAGCATAATTTGTTCCAGAAACATGCTTGTAATCAAAAGCGCTAATGTATCTTAAGTAAATTTCCCTGTGAGAAACAATGGAAACTCAGATCATTCATTCCACAACCCCCAAATATTAATATAAGTATGATTACAATGTTATAATATAATACAAAATAATAAAGAAGATGCAAAATATGAAGAAAAATGAACAAATTAACCTGTACTTACCTTGGAAAACCTTCACAACTGGTGTGAGGGAGACAAGATAGGATGGTTACTGTGTAGGATGACTTACAGTATCACTAATGTAATCTCTGCTATCTATTGGGTCAGTGGACTATTTTGCTTTTTGTGTAACTTTAACAAGGAACCTATCCAATGACACTTGCTTTTGCCTCCTTTCAAAGATTTCACAGAAATGTGACATTGCATTGTCATTAAACAGAATCATTACTTACAGTGCTGCAGCCTTCTTTGAGTGATGCTTTTCTACAAAATTTTCCACTTTTCCCACATTTTAGACATCTCCCTAATCTCATTTCAAGTAAGGGATTCTTTTTGCCTTCTTCTCCTCCTCCTATGCAGATGAGATCTCCTCCATAACCTTTTTGCCCTTGGGAGATGATCATCTACAATCCTGGAGAGAGAGAGAAAGAGAGAGGAGAGAATGACTGGTTCAATTGTGATTATGCGATCTTGTCTGGCATCTTGTACTACTTGTATTGTACGATGTTGCTCATTTATCACATCTAAATTTATTAGAAATGTTTGCTCATCTTGCAGCACACACACAGAACAAGTTACTTGCAATTTGAGGTTTTACTTTATTGTTTTCCATCTTTTGATATTTAATCTATAAGTATCCTTTTGGATTAAATTGGTTTCTTGAATGCAACAGATTGTTAAATTCTGTTTCTTGATCAAGTCTGCCAATCTGTGTCTTTTAATTGGATAGCTGAGGTTGTTAACACTGAGAGATATTACTGAGATGTGTTGGTTACTATCCTTGTATTCTTTCTCTGTTGGTGACTCCTTTGTCTTACTTGTGCTTGCCAGGCAGATGTGGTGCCACTGAGCTAAATCCTCAGCACTGTAGTTTTTATATCTCTTGAGCAGGTCATTTTCTTGAAATTTTTCCATCTGTTTTTCAGGAAAGCTTTGCTGGGTATATTAATGTAGGTTGAAAGGTATTTGCTCTTAGGGCTTGAAATACTTTACTCCAAGTTCTTCTGGCCTTTAACATTTGCGTTGATAAATTGTAATTCCAATGCTATTACCTTTATATGTGATGTTTTGTTTTTCTCTGTCTGCTTTTAAAATTCTGATTTTTTTTGTTGGATATCTGGCAATTTAATAAGAATATGTCTTAGTGAGCTCTTGTTTTCATCATGGTTGTTTGGTGTTTTGGTAGCCTTGCTTACTTTTATGTTAAACTCTTTTCTCACATTTGGGAAAATTTCTGCTATGATTTCTGTAAACACATTAGTTATTTCATTTGTGTTATCTTCTACTTTTTCTCTAACCCCAATTAACCTTAGACTGATCTTTTTAATGTTGTCTAGTAGCTACTGGATGGTCTTTTTGTTCTCTTATTTTTTATTTGTGGCTTCTCTACATACTTCTTCATAATTTACCATTTTGTCCTCAATTTCAGACATTCTGTCTTCTCATTGGTCATTTCCATAATTTATGAGCTCTATACAGTTTTTTTTTCCAGGTGCTTCTCTCTGATATCTTTTTGAGGATTCCAAATTTTTGGTGCATTTTTCATTCATGTTTTGAATTGATTTGGTTAACTACTCCAACTTTCTGCCTATTTCCTTCATATCCACTTTGGGTAGTTTAAATGATATTTTCATGAACTTTTGGTTCCTCTTGGAATTCGTCTAGTTTCTTCATCTTTTCTATAACCTTTTTTGTAGAGTTCTACTATCTTATATATTCTTTTCTCTCAACTTGTGCTCCTTGGTCTGTTTAAGGATATTTGGGAGAAGTTGGGGGTCTTCTGTTACCTTGCTTTTCCATGCCCTTATGTGTATGTATATGATTTTATTGTTTATGATCCCCAGAAAATCCAGATATCAGGACAGAGAGAAAACAAGTTGTCATCCAGTACTGTAAGCTTGATTATAGTAGTAAGTTCAGTGGCATCAATGGCATCAAATTCTGACTGGATATTGGCAAAACCTAGGAACCACTCATGAACATCATTTAAC
The DNA here is from genome assembly GCF_000247695.1 of Heterocephalus glaber. Next base: position 533,893 of record NW_004624958.1, on the reverse strand, counting down.
CAGATCTAAGAGAATGATTTTAGTGAAGACAATTAGACCACCCATATATTGGCCTATAGTACCTCAGACCATTAGTTTCTGCTGCACGGAGTGAGCAGTGCCAGAGCTCAAAGATACCACTAGACTAACCACCCTCTCCAACCCATTTAATTATTCATCCACCCAACCTCTCCTCCTACAATATAATATAGGCCCTATGAACTTCCTGGTGTGATCCCAGGCCTCCAAAGGGATCCCATGAGATCCCTATTTAGTTCATCCCCACGTTAAGCCTGTCTCTCACTTGGTTTCTATGGTAGAGTAACACTTCAGTTCTGAAGTGAAGCTCTCCTTCTGGGTGGTGATCTCTTCCTCAGTCAGGTTAGTCTGTTGGTTGTCACCTCTGTTGCCCTGTGCTGAGGAAACCCCAGGAGTAGGGGCAGCATTGGCTGGGGGTAAGGTACATGGTTGGTTGGTCTTGCAGTCCTACCTGCCTTGGCTCACAGACCTGACAGACTCCAGGGGTTGTGGCTCTTGGTTGATCATTCCTGGGGTCCTTTCCGGCTTGGGGTGTGGGCTCTGGCATTGGCTGAGGGAGAGAAACTTGGTCAGTTGTTGCTGATGTCCTCCCTGGCACAGCATGTGGGCCCTGGCCTCAATCATTCTTATAATATGTGTATGTGAACCAACTTTTGCCTAATACATACATGCAATTATTTATTAACTAAAAATAAGATTTAACTTCGAAAAATTCATTTTTTTGTATTAAATTCTTTTATTGGTACATTGTAGGTATACAACACAATTACATTTCTCATTGGGAATTGTACCTTTATATAATGCATCTTGATTC
>NW_004624958.1:508392-527732 GCF_000247695.1 Heterocephalus glaber | reverse complement strand
GGTGGTCTGGTGTCCTCTGAGTCTTTGTAGTGTGGAACCAGGTGGCTGCCTGTCTGCAGCAGGGTGATTCGGTGTCTTCCGCGCCACTCAGGACCTCGGTAGGGCGTACACAGACCTGCCTGTCTGCAGCGGGCTGATTTGGCGTGTGTTCCTTGTGACTGGGGACCTTGGTAGGGTGTGGGCAGACCTGCCTGTCTGCAGCGAGGTGATTCGGCATCTTCCGTGTGACTCAGGACCTCAGTAGGGTGTGCACAGACCTGCCTGTCTGCAGCAGGCTGATTCGGCGTGTTCTGTGCGACTCAGGACCTAGACAGGGCATGGGCAGACCTGGCTGTCTGCAGCGGGGTAATTCGGCATCTTCCACGAGACTCAGGACCTCGGTAGGGCATGGGCAGACCTGCCTGTCTGCAGTGGGGTGATTGGGTGTCTTTCCCGCGACTGTGGACCTCGGTAGGGTGTGGGCCGACCTGTCTGTCTGCAGCGAGGTGATTGGGCATCTTCCGCACGACTCCCAAAGTGTCTTTATTACCTGCCTGGGACACTGATAGTTGGTCTCATGGATTCTTTAGAAGCCCAGAGTACTGTTCCCAGTTTTCGACAAAAACATGACAGGCCCAGGAAGGATTAGGCCAGGTTAGTAGGTCTCACCACACAATCCCTTTCTCTGAAATGGTCCTGGGAACCACTTGCAGGCTGGCTAAGAGCAGTGGAGTTGTTGTTCCTTCAGGGAACTGAAAGTCAAGTGAGGAAGAGGGAGCATGTGGACTGTGGGACTTGGCAGCCGACCTCTGCCTTCAGGAATTCTAGGACCATTCCTCAGGACCACTAGGACCGAAAAATTCATTTTTGACAGCATCAAAAAGGATACATATTTAGGAATATAGTTAATAGAAGAGGTAAAAGATCTCTACCATGAAAACTATAATACACTGATGAAAAACCTTGAAGTAGACACAAGTGAATGGAATGATATCTTATGTTTGGGGATTGGAAGAATATTGTTAGGATGTCCATATTACCCAAAGTGATATATAGATTCAACAAATCTCATTCAAAATTCCAACCATATTCTTTACCAAAAAAAAAAAAAAGTTCAATATCAGTGTGTAACCACTAAAAGTCCTAAGTACTTGAAGCCAAAGCAATCTTGAGAAAGAAACACTAAGTTGGAGGCATTCATTATACATCCTGATTGAAAACTATATTACCAAGCTACTGAAAACAAAAACAATATGATACTGGATAAAAAAAGACACATAGGCCAATGGAACAGAATAGATGCTTCAAAACTAAATGCAAATGCGTGTAATCAGCTGATTTTCAATAAGTCCATCAAGAAGGCATAATAAGGAAAAGATAGTCTCTTCAATAAATGGTGTTGGGGAAACTCAGTATTCACATACAAAAAAAATAAATTGGATGCTTATCTTACACTATACCCAATAATCAACTAACAAAGATTAAAGACCTAAACCATAAAACTTCCAGAGGAAAATATAGGGTGAAGAACTTCCCAAATATGTCTTGCAAATGATTTTTTCCTATATCAACAAAACCCTCCAGAAACAACAGCAAAAATTAACAAGTGAGACTACATCAAACTTAAATAACTTCTGTACCATAAAATATACCATTAACAAAATGAAAAGGCAGCATATGGACTGAGAAAAAATATTTTCACATCATATATATGTGTGTGTGTTAGTATCCAAAGTATATAAGGAACTCAATTCAATAGCAAAAAAACCTCAATTAATAAATGAGCAAAGGCCTGAATAGACATTTTTCCAAGGAAGATATGCAAAAATTTTCATTATTAATCACCAGAGAAAGGTAAATCAAAACCACAATGAGATACCACCTTGAAGTTGTCAGTTATTATCAAATAGTCAAATAGTAATAAACTTCAGAATGGCTATGGCATGGTTGAATTAGTACAGCCATTATGGATAACAGTATGGAGCTCACTCAAAAAAATGAAAATAGAACTACCATATTGTCCAGCAATCTATCTTCTGGGGATATAGCCAAAGGAAATGAAATCAGCCCCATGTAGACATATCTGCCATCTCATGTCTATTCCAGCATTGCTCCCTATAAATAAGATACTGAGACAATCTAAATCCATTGATTAATGGATAAAGAAATTGTGGTATAAATGTATACTGGAATATCATTCAACCTTAGAAAACAAAGAATCCTACCATCTGTAACAACATGGGTGGGTTTGGGAGGACATTATACTAAGGTAAATAAGCCAGATACAAAAAGAAATATACTGCATGATCTCATGTATTCATGAACCTAAAAATGTAATCTGGCCCTGGTGTCATATGCCTGTAATCCGAGCTACGCTAGAGAATGAGGCGGGAGAATCATAAATTTGAGGTCAGCCTAGGCAACTTACGAAGAACTTGTCTCAAAATAAAAACAAAATTTATTAATTAAAAAGGCTTGGAAAGTAGCTCAGTGGTAAAGTGCTTGTGTAGTACTTGGTTCAATCCCCAGTAAAGCCAAAACCAAAATGAACAAAAACAACAACAAACCGCCCCCCCCAAAACAACAAAAAAAACCCAGTGCAGAACAGGAGACTGAAAGCACTCTCTTTGACCAGAAGTGAATAAAGTCAGTTGGCAGAGTAGAAGAGAAAGGACAAGAAGCCACCAGCACAATTCTAACAATAGGTATATCAAAGGAGCCCATAGACCCCAGAGGCCACAACAGTAGCCAGTCCCTGCCAACCTTGTCCAATGTTACTTGAGATTTGTCCATGCCAGATCTACCTGGATATTACCTCACCCTTGAAAAGAAATGCTACTTCCACTTGGTCTCTGAAGATAACAACTGCAAACTCCTTATGCAGGAGAGAGTATTTTGCCTGGTGTCAGGGTAGGTATGGACCCCCATCTGTAGCACAGGCCTGGGATTGCTGTGCTGACATTGGGGAAGTGGAGATTGTCTCTTGCCATCAAGGCTGACGCTGAGCTGGGTTGTTTGCACCTGAGTCTCATAGCTGCAGGGACCTCCATAATCATGGTGGTGGGGTGGTCCAGCCTTGCTCTAGGGCTGGCAGTGATTTCTACCAAGGCCAAAGTCTATACAACCACCACTCAGATCTGCCTTATGCCAGTACAGGTCTGCAAGCTCTGTGAGCTCTAGTGTAGATGTGAGCCCTTTGGTTTCTATCTGGTGCTGGGTTTCAATATAGAGGGCTGACTGAGCTCCCAGACCAAATCCTAGACTTATTTTCCTTCCATTCTCCTCGGTGGGTAGAGCCTTCCTCCTCATTCTAGTGCCTGAGGTTGGATGAAACTGTGGAGGCAGGAGCTTTGCAATGGCTAATGCAGTTCCATCAGCTCAGTAGGTCAGTGTGGCTTGGTGGTAGGTCATGGGTTTTCCCATGGCGTACACACTCAGATCTGGGTTTCAAATCTAAAGCTTGGACATAATTCTCTTTCCCTCCCACAGATAGTAAGAGGCATCTGTTTCCTTGCTATACTGCTTGAAGTTGGGGGCAGGGTAACAGGCATCTCTTTCCTCCCTGCCTTCTTCAACGTGTCTTTTCTTTTTATTATACTAAAAGTGGGCACTGTGGTCTCCCACTTTGGTTCTTTAGCTCTTGTGGAAGTAGTTTTGTGGGTGAATGGGTGATTAACCTGTGCCTGTGGCAACACGATCACCAGAGGATCTTACTCAACTGCCATCTTTCTCTGCCTTCCTGTATTGAGTTTAACAAAGATGATATGCCCATCAACAGACACATGGACAAAGAAAATGTGGTAATATACACAACAAAGAACTACTCAGAGACAAAGGATAAATTTGAATCATTTATAGGAAAACAGATGTACCTGAGACCATATGCTAAGTGAAATAAATCAGACATAGAAAGTTAAATATTTCATGGTTTTTCTTATATGAGAAATCCAAAATATAAATGACTTGAAGAGCAAAATAAAAGATAGATGATAGGAAACAGGGAGGTCAGATTTGTAGAGATGGAAAGGGATCTGGAGATTGGGAGATGGAAGTGTGGGAAGGGGAGGGAAAGTAAAAATGATTAAGCTGCAATATGTACATGTACCAACTCCCAACAATGAATGCATTTGTTATGTATCTCAAACATATAGAAAGATGCAATATCCTTATCTTAAAGATATCAGTTCTCACAAATAGTCTGTAGATTTATGAAATTCCCCCTGAAAATCTCAAGCTGATTTTTTAAAAACTTGACAAATCATTTCCAAAATTTATGTGGGAGAGAAATGGCCAGGAATTGGCAAGACACAGCCACATAAGGAAATAATAAAGTGAGAAGCTTAGTCTAATGTATATCAAGGCATATTCCACACTTACAATGATTAATTCAGTCAAAATTATTGGCAGCAATACAAAAGCAAAACAATGGTAGAGAACAGAGAGCCTAGAAAGAAATCATAGCATAAATGGATTACATGGACAGAGGTGACACTACATATGGTAATGTGTAAAAGAAACTCCATTGCTTACTCTATGTGATAAGCAATGTTGGCGTAGTTGTTATTTGGTTGGAAAGAAAGGACATTAAATCTCTAATTCATTTTACATTCAAAAATCCAGATAGGTCAGGCCGGGGATTTACTTCAGTGCCTCTGAAGCCTGCCTAGCAAGCACAAGGTCTGAGTTCAATCCATGGTACCAAAAAAAAAAAAAAAAAAAAAAAAAAACCCAGATAGCTGGGCTAGGGATTTAGCTCATTGGTGATGCCACCTGCCTCATAAGTGCAAGGTCCTGAGTTTGATACCCGGTACCAAAAAAAAAAAAAAATCCAGATAGCTCAAGACATATACAGAAATGGAAAATTTTAAATGTGTAGAAGAAATTATAAGAAACATGTCTTTTGCATCTGGGGCATGAGGGGATTCACTTAAAGAGAATCAAATTGCCCTCACTCTTCAGAAATCACTAAATAGTCTGTGCAACTGCTTTTCAGAGATGTTTTTCAAGCCCTCATCCTGGCACCTGCCTTCTATTTTACTGGGAATACTCTGCTTTGGTCTATTTGTTGGTGTTACAGGGATGATAATGGTAAATCTCTCCGTATCTAAAGGTAAGTGACACAAAGGCATGAGTCTATATAAGACTTAGGATTAGGGGTGCTTCAGTGCATATCTTGGGTCTATTTTTCCAGTCTCAGGCATCCAGGACCCATCACTTGGGCCTTTGGGACCACATTACTCATTCTCCAAGCTGGCCCACAATAGCTCTTTGGAAAAATACCAGCCCTTGCTAGGCCCTTCCTACTGTACTTGGGGCTCAAAATAAAGAGATGGATGATTTTTAGTACATATAGAACTCATGCAAATTTCTAAGAAAAACAGCAAGATACTAATAAAAAAGTTTAAACATTGTTATAAACATGTCATAAAGGGGAAATAAAAGACTGACAATTAGATAAAATAATATTCAGTTTCAGATAAAATAATAACAACTTAAATCCCAAGAACTAATTTTTTGCTCCTAGTGATGATACTGACCCTTAATGATATCAGAACCCCACTTTCCTCTCCAAGCTGTCTTGTTTTATCCCAGATGGAGAAACTCAGGACAGAGATTGGGGGGTGTGGTAGAGTCACAGTAAGAGAGTCCTAGGGAAGCCCCTGCCCTTCATCCCACAGATCATTCACCTGAGTAAGGAGCCAGGTTTGTGATTGTACCTTACATGTGCTTAGGTTAAATGCTAAATATTCTGCTTTTATTTCAGGGAAAATCTCAGCAGAACTGAGTAAGTGTCTTGTCAGATTCTGAGCCTTCCACACATTTCTTCTGGCTTCTTTCCTGTTCTACAATATGAGCCACCTGTGTGTTACCTTGGCTGAAGACTGGACAGGAAGCATAGACAGGGCCAGGGAAGAAATTTATTTTCTTTCCTTATCCATTAACTAATGAATTGATCCTAAGACATATGAGAGGTTTAGGATAATCTTTGGAGTCTGGAGACCTCTAAATGCTTCTGAAAAATCTGTTTCTTGATACATTTTGTCAAGCAAAATCTATAGACTTCCAGAGTTCTCTAAGAGTATCAAACCCAGAATGGTGAGGAAACTGTGGGAATTTCCCTCAACTTCTCCCTGATTCTTTGTCCTGCCCAGATGCTTAGATCCTTTATCCAGACCTACCTCAGCCACTGAATATTCTGATTTTTGTGTTATGGAAAATTCAGGAAAAACTGGACAAAAATGTTATTGCATGCAGAGTTCCCTTGTTCTCCCCTAGGCTCTTGTTCTGTGATTTCAGGATTTTGTGTGTTTTTTTGTTTCAGATTGGAGAAGGACACATGAGACAGCAGGTGAGAAAGGCCATTCCTCTCTCCTTAACCCCATTACCTCTTTCTTACAAGTCTCTAGTTTATGAAATCTTATAATCTTCAGCCCATGGGATCATGAAGAGGCAAGTTTGTTATGAGTGATCTTGCAATTTTCTACAGTTATGGGGGTGGGTGTATTTTTTAGGGATTCCCTATAACCTTCATGAGATTTCTTCCCTTGTTTCTCTCCTCTTCCTGCCTCCTGTTCTCTATGTGAGCACTAACATGCTCCTTCTGCCCGCTTCTTTTCAGAGTGGGGAGAAGCCCAGAAACATGCAGGTATCAATGCCTGAGGGAGAGGGATGAGGAAGAGTCATGACTAAGAATAGATATGCAGCCACTTCAGCCTGGGGACAGTATCTCTTGGATCTGCCTCAGAATTCAGCCTATGAAGGGGTAGGGAAAGGACTGGGTCAGCTCAGTCAGGATGGAGGTCAAAAGCAGAGCTCTGGGGATTTGAGAGTACTAATGACTGGCCTGGAAACTGAATAGTGGCCCAGTAAAAGAAAGGCCTACATATAGAAATAGACGTAGGATTTGGGAGATGTACAGGTGCCATCGTCTCACTGTGGGGATCTCCAGGCATTTATAAAGCCCAGGGGTTGCCCTGGAGAACAGGGGAAGGTTGGAGGGGCAATGTTCCAGTAGAAACCCTGGCTCTGTCACCTTACCTAAATCCACAGTGACCCAGTCTGCATTGGGAAGAAGTGACCTCTGGGCCTAGTCCATGTCCCCTGCCTAATAACTCATGTTCTTTCCCCTGTGATACCATAGTGGAGGTGACTCTGGATCCAGACACGGCTCACCCACAGCTCTACATTTCTGATCTGAAATCTGTAATATTTAAGGAAGCTCCTCAGGATGTGTCCTACACAGAGAAGAGATTTAAGAGAAAGTGTGTGGTGGCTTCTCAGAGTTTCAAGACAGGACAACATTACTGGGAAGTAGATGTAGGACACAATGAAAGTTGGCGCTTGGGTGTATGCCGGGATGATGTGCACAGGTGGGAGGAAGATTTGGATTTGTCTCCCATAAGGGGGTACTGGGTTCTTCAACAGAGAGAAGAACATGACTATTTCATGTTAGATCTCCATAGAATTACCATTATTCCTGGAATCCATCCTACAAGAGTGGGTATCTTCCTAGACTGTGAATGTAGGATCATTTCTTTCTTCAGTGTAAATGATCAGTCCCTCATTTATACCATGGAATATCCATTAGAAGGCATGTTGAGGCCCTACATCCTGCCTCAAACCTATAAAGAGAGTGAGCTGACTCCCATATTCATCCCCTCTTTGTCTCATGAATGATAGAGAAGTCCTTTCCTAAATGCTCCAACCCCACTCATAGAACAGAGACCTCCCAGAAGGTGATCATGCTCTTCTTCAGGAGTGATTCTGAAAGGGAATCACAGCTCACAATTTCCTTTGGGCTACAAAAGTTACTTTCCTGGCCCCAGAACCTTGTAGCTGTCAGTAGTGATGGCTTCCAGATGAGGAGAGGTAGGCTTATGCATGTAAAAGTGAGGTGAAGGGTGAAGAAGGATCACATTGTATTTCATTTGGACAACTGCATCAAGCTTAGTCACAATCTCTCAGACTCCCACCTGTCAGTCAAGAACAGTAACCCATCTGAGCTGTCATTGTGAAGAGTAAAAAGATAATGAAGATGAATCATGTTTACATAAATGGCACAGAGTATCCTAGTAATTTGTTCATTATATTATACTTTCCTCAACATGATCTTTATTTATTCTACATCACTTCTTTTTTATATATTCCAAGGCACCTTTTCTATATTAGGTTCAAAATATTAAAGTGGAGGAAACAATTTCCAACTCACTGGATAGAATTAGCATTACCTTGATATTATAACAAAAGATATATTTTCTTTTGAAAATGACAAGTCCATGTCACCATTGAATGTAGATGCTGTGTCAGTTATTCTTTTGTTGCCGAGACAAAATAGCCAACACCCAAAGTTAAAGGGGAAAAGGTTTATTTGGCTTATAGTTTGCAGAGGTTTCAGTACATAATTGGCTAGCTCCTAGGCATTGCAGAAGAGAAACAACATGGTACACACAAAATAGGAAAAGGAACAAGAGACCTTAACAGCATCTTTCTGCCTTTTATCTTATTCAGACTTAATCATAGTGCCCTCGGGCCTAGCCTCACCATGAGGCAATCTTATACTCTAGATTCAGCCACATCTGAGAAAGTATGAGGCTTTTGGGGGACTTCTAAACACAAGCCATAACAGATGCATAACTTCTAGACAAAATTTTGGCAAATCCAATCCAACAATATATCTAAAGGATAATATATAACTATTAAATTTGATTATCTGAAGAATTCAAGGTTGGTTACTTTTCAAAGATCAAGCAGTGTAAGTCAATACATTAACAAACTAAAAGGAAGACCAAAATGGGGAAAAAAGAAAGGTCATCTGAACAATTGTGGGATGAAAAAAGCTTAGGAAATTTAACATCTATTATTGATACAATCTGTCATTAAAAAGACATATAAATGAATTTAAAAGCACATAAAGATATCCAGTCCCATTAGATGTTAACAATGTACAAATTAAAAGTGCAAGGCGATACTATTGCCACCATTTATTTTTGGCTAAAATAAAAAAGACTGAGCATAACAAGTTTTGGTGAGAACACAGAATGACTGAATCTCTCATGCACTGCTCATAGGAATGTAAAATAGTACACTCACTTTGGCAAAGAGTGTAGTTTTCCTTTAAAAATTAAACAGTCACTTACCATGTGATCCTGTCATTGCACGTTAAGTATTTGTCCAAGAGAAAAACAAATGCATGGATGATCATAGCAATTTTATTTGTATAGCCAAGAGATAGAAACAACAACAGATGACTGAATAAACAAATTGTGGTACATCCTTGAAATATGACACTACTCAACAAAAAAGGAAAAGAATTATTGATATACACATAATATGATTGAATCTCAAAATAATTTTTCCAAGTGAAAGAACCCAGACCCCTGCCCCCAAAAGAGAATATATGTTGGGTGATTTCATTTGTATAAACTCCAGAAAATAAAAACAAATCTATAGGGACAGCAAAGAGATCATTGCTTGGAGGAGAGAACAGTATAGCAAGGGGTACAAATAAGCATGCAGATATTTTTGGAGGTATGGATATGTTCATGAATTTGTCCTGATTGCTCATGGGTATGTACATAAATGAAAATATCGAATTAAATGCTTTAAATATGGTTAGTTTATTTTTATGTCAATTGTGCCTCAATAAGCTGTTTTTAAAAATAACAACAAAAGGAGGAAATATTAGGTTATTGTGATAGTATTTCCAAAACATCCTCTGGGTAACATGTTCACTTTATTGTTTTAAGAGACTTAATTTTTCAAAGAAATCTGAGGTTCACTGCAAAATTAAGTTGAAAGTACAGAGTTCTCATTTATCCTTTGCCCTCAACCCATCAGAATTCTGTGTGAAAGTGGTACTCTGGTTTCATCAAATAAACTTATTGACACTTTGTTATCCCGAAACTCTAGTTTCCATTAGAGTTCACCCTTCATTTTATATATTCTATGGGCCTGCACAAGTGCATAGTGACATGTATCCACTATTATAGTATCATACACAATAGTTTAACTGCCTGAAAAATCCTGTGCTCAGTCTATTCATCCTTCCTGTTCCTCAAACCCTGGAAACCACTATGAATACCATAGACCTTTCCAGGATGTCATACATTTGGACCACCTAGTAGAAAGTCTTTTCCAATTGGTTTCTTTCACTTAGTAATATGCATAGTCACATTTTTTTCCACCATATCTTTGTTGCTGATAATCTATTATCTACTTAATGATTTTCTTTTAAGTCCATCTGTCAGAAAACTCAAATCCTTTAACTTTTTTTCTAATACTAGTTCTCAGGAGAGGCAGGGAGTTAGAGGGTGAGAAAAATTAATGGAAACTAGGGAACACAGAAATTTTTCTCATAACTCTGAGAATAGTTCCCTAGTGTGTCCCACCATGTAGGAGGGGGAAGGGAATTGAGTGGCCTCTGTGCTTTTCTAGCTGGTTTTGGGCTCTCAGTGTGGGTTCAAGTTGGTTGGGAATCCCAGGAGATCTTCCCCTGGCCCAACTGTGGAACAATTTAGGTTCCGCCATACCCAAGAGAGCTTTTGCAGACCATGGTGTTTCCATGTATATGACCTAGAATTTTATATGCCTTTTTACCCACACTTTTTGTTCTTTCCAATACTTTGTTCTGCTTTCGCACCCCATGGAGAGCCTTGTAAGTAACTATCTACCCCAGCCTGCCCCTTTTTATGCCCAAAATCTCATCTGTGCTTTTTCTCTGAGATCGTCTTTTATCTCTAGGTATTCTTAGTGAGTAACTTTCTCAGGGAGCCATCCCAGTCCTTGTGGTTTGATCATGTTTGCTTACCATTTTTTTCTTTTTCAACTGAACTCATGGATACCAGGAAATCTTACCATTGTTGATAAGAGCTAAAGATTCTGCTTTCAAGGAATATATGGGACTTCTTCCCTCTCTTTTCTGAATCCCCTCCCTATTTCTTCTAACAGAAATTGAGGTAATTTAAAAATATGTGCCTGAGGGACTGAGCAACACAAACTCAACTGGCTGTGAGTATGCAAAAATAGAGCTGGAGTAAATAGGTAACAAGCCCTATTCTTGTATTTAGAGCTTTTATTTTTTCTCTTAAATGCTGAAAAAGAGGATTCTACTTCTACTGTTTTAAACAAATTGCCAAAGTTTGGGAAAATATTGGGGGAAATACTGTTTCCCACATGGCAAGATGGAGCCCTGAGGGCTACACCATGGCCTTTTAGTTTAATATTGCTGGTTGGAGTCCCAAGAATTCTGCTCTTCTCTTTAAGGAATCATACTGGGCCACAGGATATGGATAGTGCTAAGGGAAAAAAAGATGGAACAAGACACTTGTGCCACTCACTTCACCAGAGATATCACATAGTGCATTTGAATTTCACAGGGGATGCCCTGGGAACTCAAAAGATATGTAACCTTCTGTGGGGGACACACTCTGAAAAGTACCAGACCCAGTCTTCTCTCTTTCTCCATAAGCCCCACAATGTGCCATGGAAAATACCCTGCATATCCCAGGAACCTCACCATTAGGCTGTATCCTTAAAACTTGGAAACAATTTGATCCTGACAATCTGAATAAAGAACAACTTATCTTCTATTGCAATACAATTTGGGTTCAGTATGACTAGGAAATGATTAGAGATAGGTATGGAATGGCAGCCTAAATTTCAATACTGTTCTTCAATTAGATATTTTCTGCAAAAGTTAAGGAAAGTTGTGCAAAATCCCCTATGTTCAGGCTTCTGTGGCTCTTTGTCTCTGAAAAGACCCCAGTTTCCTCCAAGGAAGAGGAAATTGGTATCACTGATGATCCTGTCCTCAGATGGCCACCTGTTTCTCAGGGGTATATGAGTTTCTCCTACATGTTAAATGAAAATAACCACACTGGGTGGTCTCCTTGACCTCCTTCTTATAATCCTCAGGCCAGTAAATCAGGACCATCCTCTTCAAGTGACTCAAAAACTACATCAGATGCTAGGTCCCCCAAGAGAGCCAGTATTTCCCAGCCCTCTCCTCTTGCTCCTCAGACAGCTTCTAGTCCTGCACTACGTACTGTGGAATTTCTTACTCCTCAAACTCACTACTCATCCTTCCTCTAAGGGGGTCCTAAGAGCAGAGAGTATGATTTCTTTTTCAATGGTAGATACCCAACAGTGCAAAGAACAGATAGGACAATTTTCAGAAGATCCTGATAGGTTTTCAGAAGAGCCCCCAGACTCCCATGAACCAATTGCTGAATATGGGCTATTCTGCATTCAGAAATTGAGATCTAGGTGAAGGTTAAAGGACAAGAGCAGAGAAAAAAAATAAGGCAGGCCAAAATTATGGTGTCACAATTCCCAATGTTGTAAACACACCCATGTCATCCAAAGCAAAACCCAAGACCAATCAGGGAGAGTTTCTGCTTTAAATGCAAGAAAACTGGACACTGGGCATGCAACTGTACCAAGACACCACCCAAGCCCTGCTCTACGTGTCAGGTGACTGATGTGCCTGACTCATGGCCCTGGAGGAGTGACTGTACCTGTGAGAACAAGATGAACCCAAGAAATGCCATCTTGGCCTGTAGATGAACTCCCCTCATACCCCTCCCCTTATAAAGTAGATGTTTTTGGAACTGCTTGTTCTGCTTTTGTAAACTTGCTTCATCACTCCTTGGAAACAGTTGGTGCCTGGTGTCTCCTTTTAACCACAAAACATCCTAACCTGACAAGATAGCAAGATAAGATAGCTAGCTGAGTTGTGAAAAATACTTTTGCAACTAGTCAAAAACATGATAACCTCCCCTTGAACTTCTCTTCTTAAAATAACACCTATAAAAGCTATGCTGCTCTAAAACCCTATATAAACTGTGCTGTTCCTGGACTCAGGGCTTCACTTCACTTAGGGAGTGGATTCCACGCATGTGAATAAACTCCTTTCAGTTTTAACTTTGTCGTTTGTCTCAGTGTTTGATGATTTACCCGCTCACTTGGTACAACAGTACCCATTCCCAGAAAGGGACCAGGCTAGCCAAAAGCTTCACCTCCCACTCTGATGAAGAGGAATGAAGGGATCCAAGGCAACCTGCAATGTCTGGTCCACAGACATCTTCATTTTCTGTGGGGAACCCTGGGAGACCCTAGATTTCATGGGTAAGCTAATTCAGTCACTAGCTGATACAGGGGAAGTTTACTCTGTTTTAATTTCTTTCTCTGAAAAACTCTCCTCTAGATCTCTAGCCAGAATTGGGGCCAATGAGACTCCTAGTCAGAACTTCTTTAAACCTACTCTGACATGTCCATTTGAAGTTCAAATGTTCAAAAATGAGTTTTTCATTGCCCTAGAGTGTCCTACTCCCATATGAAGACTATATGTACTAGTAAAGTTGGGGGCAGTTCTCAAATTCTGACAAAGGCCAAAGCAGATTTCATCTGTTGGGACTATGCCAGACCTCCCTGTCCTAGTCAGCTAACAGGTGGATTCCGCTGCATGATATAATGAGCCTGGGAGGGGAATAATAGCTACAGCTAGACTAACAGAAGAAACTAATCAACTAACTTTGTTGCAAAAACTAGAAGTCCTGACTCCCCATCAGTCCAAGACTATTCTTGAAAAAAGGATTACCTGTGGTTGAAAGGGTAATGGCTTACCAAGTACCAGGCCATGCCTCTTGACACCCCCAAGATTATCATAAAGATGTGCACTACTTTAATCCTGCTTCAGTTATGCCTACAGGCTCAGAGGTTAGCTTATCTTGTGAACAGGTGATTTCTCAGACCTATGCAAGCAGCCAGAATATCAATGGCCTACCTCTCCAATACCCTGAGGAGGTGCGGTTCACTGATAGAAGGAGCTTTGTCCAACAAGGACATCAAAAGGTAGGTTATACAGCTGTCAGCTCACAACAGGTCATTGAGACCAAATCCCTTCTCCCAGGGACTTCTGCTCAAAAATCAGACCTCATAGGCATTACTCAGGCATTCATACCAGGAAAAGGTAAAAAGCTAAATATCTATACAGACTCCAACTATGCCTTTCTGGTGCTTCATGCTTATGAGGGGAAATTGTTCACTGATGGAAGTAGCTTTGTTCAAGGAGATCAAAAGGCAGGTTATTCAGTTATCAGTCCAAAATACATGATGGAGGCCAGAGAATTTCCCTAGGGATTTCTGCTCAAAGAGCAGAGATGATAGTCCATACTTGGGCATTGATATTAGGAAAAGGCAAGAGATTAAACAGTGGCATAGATTACAGATATGCCTTTCTGGTGCTAAATGCCCGTGCAGCAACTAATAAGCAATCATCTCTAAAACACAAGCAGGAAATTCTATAACTTTGAGTGGCTATCTTGACAAGAAGGTTGCTGTCATAGATTGTAAGGGACACAAAAGAGACATGTCTAAAGGCCCTGTGGGAGATCAAAAGGCTAACAGAGAGGCAAGAAGGGCAGTATTGCAGCTCCTTAAGCTTCTATCTTATTTCTCATTTCTAGGTAACCCTTAAAACCAGTCTATATCACCCAGTAAGATAAATGGGCTTTAGGAAAAGGGGGAAATAAAAATCAACTTTAGTGGTATTTAGAAAAGCAACTAGTCCTTCCTCAAGGGACACAGTGGACAGCCATAAAAATTCTTCATGATTCTTTCAATATGGGAGAAATGCTACATGGGAAATGGTCAGTCACATTTTTACAGGGCTAGGACTAGCTGCAACCACCTCACAGGTCTGCAAAGTTTGCCAACTCTGTGCCTATGATAATCCTGGCAAGCCCAGACCACTTTCTTTGCTAAAATCTGTACAGAGGAGGGGGACATACCCTGGGGAGGAGTAGCAAATAAATGTTACCTACATGTCACCATGTGGGGGATTAAGAGAAATATTGATCCTAACAGCACCTATACAGGCAAGACCAAGGCCTTCCCTGTCCATTTAGAAAAGACTACAGAGGTAATCAAAGTGCTCCTCAAAGAAACAATCCCTCAGTTTGGAGCAGTCCAGTCCATTCAGACTGAAAATAGGCCTTTCTTTTAAGTTCTCAAATAACTCAGGAAGTGGAGAAGGCTTTAGAAATAAAGAATCATCTCTATTTTGCATGGAAACCCGGTCATCTAGAAAGGTTGAAAGAGCCAACCAGACCCAAACATGAACTCTGGCAAAACTTTCCCAAAAGGCTTATGAGTCTTGTCTCTGATTATTACCAGTAGCCCTCATAAGGATTTGAAATACTCCAAAAACTGGGCTAAATATGAGTCCATTTGAAATGTTATATGGAAGGCCTTTTCTATCTCCTGGTAATCACAAGACTCTTACAATAGATTATTAATCTGGGACAATACATAAGGTTATTTCTATAAAGTACTATATGGGAGCAAAGTTCTGCCAGCTCCTGGCCCAGGGGGAATCCCTAGTGTTCACCCAGAGACCAAGTGCTCATTAAAACTTGGGAAGAAGGGGCAACTGTAGAACAATTAAAACCAAAATGGGAGTCACGTGGAACACACCAAATCAGCCTGCTGCAGACAGGCAGATCTGTGGATGCCATAGCAACATTGCAAGTCACGTGGAACATGTGGAATCAGCCCATGACCCGGCATCAATACACTGAACCACCCCCCACTCCTCTGTACAGCCACCTGATTCCACACTACAAAGATGCAGAGGACACTGGACCACCAGACCACTCTACTGGGTAAGTTGGAGTCATCTTCACCTCCCATCAGGACTGGGACTATCTTCAGGGGAAGGGCAGCTGGAATCTGCAATACAACTCCGCAGAGTTCAACCCTATGGGAGGACAGGGAGCTCAACTTGGGACTTGCAGCCAGAAATCTGCCTGAATCTCATGGGTCTGGGACTAGATTGCTGAGACTCATTGACTTATATCTGCACACTACTACCCATGTTATCTATTGTGACAGCAGAGACATACCCTGAAAGAGGCCCTTCATCTCCATGGTTATTTTTTATTCCCAAAATTAGTTTTATTATTTTGGTTTTTTTCTCTTCTCTTTTCTTTTGCTCCTCTTACCTTTAATTTTTTCCCCTACTCTTTGCAAATGTTTGGTTTTCTCTCCTTTTTTCTTTTCTTTTCTTCTTTCTTTTCTCTTTCCTTTCTCTCTCTCTCTCTTGTATACTCTTTTGCTCTCTCACATTGTTCATCTTCCCTTTTTGTCCCTGTTTTGGTCCTCATTTGGAGTTCTTCTTTATTTTCCTATTATTCTCTTTGTCCTTCTCACCTGTGTCCTCTGACCACACTGCTAACCTTCCCCTATCCTTCTTCCCATCTGTCCCTCCCTCCCCAACCCCTTCTAACTCCCATCCCAAAGGGTAAAGTTGTTATATTAAGAGTTTATTCACTATATGTTGGGTTGGTCCTCGATCTTGATTTGAATCACACAGCTAAAGGTGATAGATTAATAACTACCACAAATTGTCATTCTTTAAGAGGTATTTGATGCTATGGTGTTGCTGATTGTATGAATTAGGGTAAGGTGTTGTGATTGATCTAAACAGTTTTCCTTCCTGGTATAATGAAAATGAGACAGTCTCAGATTAATTATAGACTCAAAACTTAAAGAACAGCTATATCTGGTAGACATCTCTGAGAACCAATCATTCCACAAGGGTTTTAAATAGATCAACAAAGATCCTTACAATAAACAACTTCATAATATCAACCCAGGAACTAAACCAGGGACAGTACCAAAAACAAAAATGAGAAGGCATTTAAGCAAGTCACAAACCCAGACTTCCACCCCACAAAAGGCAATTTCTGGGGGAAATGAGGTGCAAAAGTCTGATAATCAACCACCTGGACACCCTGAACTGATAGCACAGGAAATAACAAAACAGATGAATGAGGCCCCAGAAAAATTCAAAGCAGAAATAATCTCCCAGATACCTACAGAGATGATGACCAGAGTGAAAGACATGATTAGAGGATCTAGAACAGAAACAGATAAAAAAAATAGATGAGCTCAGAAACATGCTGGAAGCCATGAATTCCCAGTATAAGAAAGAAATGGAAACCATGATCGCCCAACATAAGAAAGAAATGGAATCCATGAAACAGATTCAAACAGATATTCAGGAGATCAAAACCTCCATTGAAAGTATCCACAGCAGATTAAGGGAATCTGACGATAGAAAATCAGATATAGAAGACAGGATGGCAGGTAGAGACCATGAAAATACAGATTTCTTAAAAATACTAAGGGACCATGAGAAATCAATCCATCAATTGGTAGATGATGCAAAGAAGAATAAGATAAGACTGATAGGCGTCCTTGAAAAAACAAGAGAAAGTACAATTGACATAAAAAACTGTTCAGGGAAGTAATAGTGGAAAACTTCCCAGACAGAGGTAGAGAATTGGACATACAGATAAGTGAGGCATATAGAACTCCAACTAGCCATGATCAAAAAAAATCTACATCTAGACATATAATAGTCAAGAACCCAGAAACCCAACAGAAAAACAAAATCCTACAAGCAGCTAAAGAAAAGAAACAAGTCACCTACAAAGGAAAGCCCATTAAAATCACAGCAGACTTCTCAACACAAACCCTCAAATCAAGGAGCGAAGTATTTCAAGCCCTAAAAGAAAATAATTTCCAACCTAGACTGTTATATCCTGCAAAATTATCTTTCAAAATCGATGGAGAAATTAGATACTTCCATAACAAAGAACACCTCAGAAATTTCATGAACACCAAACCAGCATTACAAGCAATTCTAAACAATATCCTAGAAAAAAGCAAGGAAGGTCACAACTCCATGAGGCCCAACAGAGGGAAGCCACCAGGCAAGGTAAGACATTAAAGGGAAAGTGGGAAAAATAAGAAATAAAAGAGCCAACAAAAGTAAGACATCATGACAAGGATAAATCAATATCTATCAATTATAACCCTCAATATTAATGGCCTCAAGTCACCAATCAAAAGAAATAGACTGGCAGAATGGATTAAAAAGGTAAATGCAACAATATGCTGTATACAAGAAACACACCTAAC
Organism: Heterocephalus glaber; assembly: GCF_000247695.1. The sequence continues at coordinate 509,768 of NW_004624958.1, read as the reverse complement.
TCTAAAAGAAACACATAGACTGAAAGTAAAAGGATGGAAAATCTTCTTCACAACACAGGAACAAAGAAGAAAGCAGTGGTAGCAATCTTATTTGCAGACACAGTAGATTTCAAACCAAAACTAATTAAAAGAGACAAAGATGGTCACTTCATCCTTGCGAAGGGAACAATCCAAGAGGAAGAGATGATAATCCTAAATATATATGCACCAAATATGAATGCCCCCAACTATACAAAACAAATATTAATAGACATGAAAAACCAAATAAACACTAACACAATTGTAGTGGAGGACCTCAATACCCCACTATCACACATAGATCATCTAGACAAAAAGTTAACAAGGAAATTGTAAAACTGAACCAAGCTATTGAACAAATGGACTTAATAAATGTTTACAGAGTGTTCCACCCCCCAAAATCGGAATACACATTCTTTCCGACTGCACACAGGTCATTCTCCAGAATAGACCACATGCTAGCACATAGGACATGTCTAAGTAAATGTAAAAGAATTGAAGTTACCTCCTGTATATTATCAAACCATAGTGCAATAAAATTGGAGATCAATAACATAAGAAACCGCAAAATCCCAACAAACCCATGGAAACTGAATAACACCCTCTTGAACAACCAATGGGTCACAGAAGTAATTAAAGAAGAAATTAAACAGTTTCTACAAATAAATGAAAATGCCAGTACAACATACAGGAATCTATGGGACACAATGAAAGCAGTTCTATGCGGGAAATTCATAGCAGTGAATGCCCATATCAGGAAAACAGAGAAAACCTAATGCAGAACCTCAAGCTCCTAGAAAAAGAAGAGCATAATGAATCCAAAGCTTGGACAAGAGAGGAAATTATAAAGATTATGGCAGAAATTAATGTAATAGAGACTAAGAAAACAATACAAAAATCAATGAATCAAAGAGTTGGTTTTTTGAAAGAATAAATAAAATTGATAAACCTTTAGCTAACCTTATCAAAGAAAGAAAAGAAAAGGCAAAAATACATGCAATTAAGAACAAAAAAGGTGAAGTCACAACAGATCAAACAGAAATCCAGAGGATCACCAATACCTACTTCGAGAACCTCTACTCCAATACAATGGAAAACACAGAAGAAATGGGCACATTCCTAGATACATACAAATTGCCAAAGTTAAATGAAGAAGATATAGAAATTCTAAACACCCTAATTACAATGAATGAAATTGAAAATGTAATAAAATATTTACCAACAAAAAAATCCCCAGGTCCGGATGGCTTCACTGGTGAATTTTACCAGACATTTAAAGAAGAACTAATGCCATTACTCTTTAAACTCATCAAGGAAATTGAAAGGGAAGCAAGGCTTCCAAATTCATTCCTGGAAGC
>NW_004624958.1:467983-488954 GCF_000247695.1 Heterocephalus glaber | reverse complement strand
TTCTGATATCATTTTTTCCAGATCCCCTTTTGTTGCCAGTTCAGTGGGTCCAGGTGGTTGAGTATCAGAGTGTTCCATCTCATTTCCCTTTGAGGTTTCTGTATATGATCTGGAAGTCTGGTTTTGAGACTTATTTACATATTTTCTGATTTTGACTGTGGGGGGTGGGCAAGGAGATGCTCTTGACACCTGCACAGCTCATCTCCTCTGAGCTAGGAGAGGGGGGCCAGGGGCCAGGAGCAGCGGTAGGGATGGTGACCCAGTAGCCCCTTCCTCTGGGTCAGGAGCAGTGGGACAGAAGGTGGTCCAAAAGCCCTTTCCTCTGGGCTGGGAGCATCAGGAGGGTTGGTGGCTGGGAAGCCCCTTCCTCTTGACCAGGAGCAGTGGGACGGTGGCTCAGAAGCCCCTACCTCTGGGCCGGGAGTGGCAGCAGGGATGTTGGCCGGGGAGCCCCTTCTTCTGGACCAGTATACCAGCACAATTTATAATAGCTAAATCTTGAAAACAATACATGTGCCCATCAACTGACAGATAAAGAAAATATGGTATTTGTATACAATGGAGTACTACTGTGCCTGAAAGAAGTATAAACAAGTTATTCATAGGTAAATGGTTGCAATTTTAAACCATAATATTAAGTGAAATAAATTGGACACACAAGTTTAAATTTTTTCTCTTGTGTGAGAAACCCTATGGGTAAATAAGGAGCAAAATGCAGGATAGCTATTAGAAAGCAGTAAGAATGGGTTTAAATTAGAAGGAAAACAAGGGAGAAGGGAGTGGGAATGGAGGGAAGTGAAAAGATATTTTAAAAAGAGAGAATGGAAGAAAAAATGGAAACAAACCTTCTCTAAATAAGGAGGGGAAATGGTTATAGGGAAGAGAGGAGAATGGGAAAAAAATTACAACCTATTTTGTAAATGTACAAATTTCCTAGGATGAATGTGAGCACTATGTGTGACAAATATGTACTTATAAAAAAGACTTTTTTAAAAGAATAGTCAAGGGCCAGGAATTTAGCTCAGTGGTTCTGCCACCTGCCTCGCAACCATAAGGACCCAAGTTCGATCTCAGGTACCAAAAAAAAGGAATAGTCAAGAAAAAATCTAAACCAAACACAGAGAGATGTTTTATACTTTTAAAAGATATGGTTCACCTAGAAAATGAAGTATTGACATCCCACAATGCAGCCAAAGAAAAAAAATGTCAAACACAAAAAATATATTAAATACTAGGAGAATTAACAAAGCAATAGTATTATAGGAAATCAACACATTTATTCTGCAAATGGATCAAGGAGACAAAAATAAGAGAATCTGAACAACACAATCAACTAAAGGTTATTTAACAGGTGTATGGAACTTTGTGCCCCATTAATAACTTACTCCTTTTAAATACTTGTAGAAAACTTTAAACATTGACTATGGTTTTATCTAAACTATAAAACAAACTCTACAACAACAGATTTCAAAATGAAGAAAATATACAAGTCACATACCCTAACAAGAGAGAAATTATATTGAAGGAGGGCCCCAGGATTTAGCTCAGTGGTTACACCACCTACCTTGCTAGTGCAAGGACCGAGTTCAATCACTGGTAATAAAAAAAAAAATTATATTGAAAGAAATCAAAAAGGTAAAAGTAGACATCAGGAAAAAAATTGACTTTTAAAAATAAAACCATAGCATTTTTCAAGAAAATATATCATTTTTAGTAAGCTATTAAAACGAAGAAAAAAGGAAAGCAGAAAAATAAAAGGAGGGAAGGAAGGAAGAAGGGAAAAGGGAAGAGAGGGAAGGAACATATGAACAATAAAAGGAATACAATTACAAACAAGCTTAAAGTTTTCATTTAAATGTGGTTAAATAGTTGGGTGTAATGACACACATCTTTAATGCCAACACTCTGGGAGCTTGAAACAGAAGGATCACAAATTTGAGATCAGCCTGGTCCACTTAGTGAGATCTTGACAGATAAATAAGAAAGACTAGGGATGTAGCTCAGTGCAAAAGACCTGAGTTCGATCCCCAGTATCACCCAAAAAATTTTTTTTTCCTGGCTCCATGTTAGATCTCTTTTTTTTCATTGCTTTTATTGCAACAGCATTATTCTCTCCTTCTTACAGGTTTTTGTAAGGATTAGATAGGCTTTCACAGCTTAGCGTTAATCTTGTTTCTGTGGGACCACATATCAATTTTCAAGTAACAAGATTTTAGAACATAAATCACTTGTTTAGGGGGTTCACTGATGATATCCTTGTTTCAAATATCTTGTGAGATAAATTTTCCAACATTTTATTTATGTTTTATAAAGCCATTTAGTCACAATCAATCTCAATGAGACATTCTTCAAGAAAATACAATATTAAAACCCACAGAAGTCCAATTCCCTGTAAAACCAGCTGTAAGTAGTGAAGCCAAATAAGTTTTGTGCAGTAACTTTTTGATTGTGCTTTCAACACGGTAAATACTTACAATGACAGGAATTGCCACTGAAGGGTATCTGATCAGCTGGGTATCTGAGGCTGGTGATTTGCTCAGGAAAAGAGCTGCTTCAGCCTTTAATTGTGATCATTTCTATCTTTTTAAAATTTTATTTGTACATGTTTTCTGTATATGCAGTTTACAATCATCTTGGGGAATAGGTAAATGTACATAATACAGCTTGGTCTTTTTATTTAAATCCTCTTCCCCTTCCTCCCACCTCCCTTCCTCCCTCCTCTTCCTCCCTTTCTCCTCCTCCATATATTCTCTTTCCCTATTTTCACTCTCATTGACATTGTTAAACTTATTTCATGTTCATAATATATCGTATATACATTCATTGAGGTTATTAGGTTCCTGTTTCTGATATATTTTTGTTCTACTTATTTCCCTTTCCCCTCCCCATCTCCTCTCACCTACATTGTGTAATGTGGTTACACATCTATTCATTTATTCCATCCAATAGCTGTGTCCAGATGGTTTTCTGAGTTAGTTCTATCAAATCATCAGTTTTATGTTACATGGACTTTTTTTATTTTTTTGGTACCAGGGATCGAACTTGGGTCCTTGTTCTTGCTAGACAGGTGGCTGAACCACTGAGCTAAATCCCCAGCCCTACATGGACTTTTTAACAAAGAAGATAGAAAGCTTATTTATTTATTTATTTTGCAGTACTGGAGATCGAACACAGGACTTTGTGCTTATGAGGTTGGCACAGCACCACTGAGCTTAATCCCTAGCCTTAGAAAGCTTTATCACTATTCTAGGGTGATAGAGCTAGGCTGGGGAGGTAGCTCAGTGATAGATCATTTACATGTGCATATGTAAGAACCTGGGTTCAGTCTCAAAGCTGCAAATAATGATACAAAAAATCCCTTATAGCTATCAAAGGAGACAGCACAGTCTTTTTAAAAATTATTATTTTTTAGTTTTTAGTTTATTCTTTTGTTACATTTAATCATGAGAGATTATAGAGAATCACCACACTCAGGCAAATTTTGAGTTCTTTTTATTGTTAGCCAGCATTCAAGAGCAAGCTCATGCTCAGAAAAGTTTCAGTGATGAAAAGTGGCTTGTGGGTTTCTTTTAAGTGGCTCTTCTAATTGGGGAGGCCTCAGGGAGAGGGGGAGTGCAAGCAGAATTTAACAGGAGCAGAACTTTGCTAAATCAGTGGGAGTCAGGGGAAGTTTCACACAGTTTAGTTGAAACAAAATATCACAAAGGTGTGGAGTATCCTGTTCACAAGGTCGTAAATATCACATACAGTTGCAGACTGCTCTACCAAATGGAAAGGTGTAAAGATAACATGTAGGTGCAGACTGCAGGATGTAGCAGTCTCTCATGCATTAACTGAGGGAACTCCCAAAGCGGGGAAGGGGGAGGCAGCCATAGGAATCATTCAACTTTACACAAATGGAGTCGGGTTGGCTATCACACTTTGTACAGCAGTATAGTCTTTAAACCAAACTAGGTATTTTGGATAATACTGAGGAGGGAAGCAGGGATTAACTGGAAGAAAGTTACATACCTATCTTTAATTAATATTTTAATCCAAAATTAAATATTAATAAACATACATAGTGGAATACAAATAGGGGTAGGAGTGTTTCACTGGGAATTCTATTAATATAGTTTATTTTACTGAAGGGCAAAGATTATTATCTACAAAGTTAATAGATATTTAATAAGCAATTTACAAAAATTCCTTTTGGTGGGGGTGGTTCAGAGACTGAATCCAAGGCCTTGCACGTGCTTAGAACACACTCCACCACTGAGCTACACTTCTGTTACAGCTTGTTTACATTTGTCAGTGATAGAAAAAACTGAGTGGCACTTGGAGAGGTGGAGAAATCCAAGTTTATTTATGCTAGTGGGCCCAGAGGAAATAAACTCTCCCAAGTCTGAGCACCAAGCCGAGTTATGTTACTCCTTTTATACAGAAACTATAGAAGTAAACAAAAGCAGTTACTAAAGTAATGACAGCTTATGACTTAACACATCTGGATGTCCTTGGTCTGGTGAGGAGAAACAGGTTCTCAATTTTCAGCAAACAAGTTTTGACAAATATTTTTAAACACAACTGATTAAAAAATGTGTTAGCCATAATGAAGGGAAATTTAAACCCAATAAACTCACCACTAGCCAAGTAGCTCCATGGTTAGTGGGTACAGAAGGCTCTTGCTTGTACACATTGCTAATTCAGAAAGAACAAAGAAAGCAGGCATGAATGTTATCCTGACCAAAGTGGTGCCACCCACACCCTGGGTGAGCTGTCTGTCCCATTACCCATACCCAAAACCATGGTAAATCAGTTAGTGGACTAATCCATTACTACACACCCTTAATCCTAGTATCACACCCTTAATCCACATTCACACACACTAGATCCAGTCACCTCTGAAAATCCCCACCTATGACCACATGAGGCTTTGGGCGTTCATCAGCCATAACAAATGACTCAACGCTGGGACAGCAGGCTAGTTGTGCAGTAGGAATGGAGCTAAGTAAATCACTCCCTTCCACCCATTTAAATTTAAAACATCCTAGGGCCATTCCTCCTTTCATTGTCCTAAGAGAGATAGAAAATAACATAACAAAAACTCAGAAGATGCCTGATGCTCTAGGCAACAGCACATGCTTCAAATCTACTAGCCAGACTTTCACTCACCTTCACCCTACTCAAACCTTATATTTTACCTTTGCTCACCTTCACCCCTGTCCTTACAAGTTCGAGGCCAGCCTGGAGTGCATAGTGTAAGGCCAGCCTGAACTAAGTAACAAGAGAACGTCTTTAAAAAAATAAGTAAATAAGTAACCTTCTTTGATTTAGTCATTGGTAAAGAGATCTGAACATCAGGATCTAAGTGGCGCATAAGATGTAGACTCTGAAGATGAGGGAAACATTATTTTATAAACTCAGGAGAAGAGGTGACTCCCCACTGCCATGCCCAAGGACAGGACATAGCCCCCCACCCCCAGCTTGTTCAGGGTCACACACAGCAGGAAACTGCCACCCATGGGAAAAGCCATTACAGACAAATTTGACACAGGCAGGAAAGTTATTATGTCCCAGCCCTCACTGGTCCAAGGAGCACAGACCACCCTATCTTTGCCTCCAGACTCCTAGAGGCAACAAATCCTCTGACTAACACCTTGCAACCACCTAACAACTTCTTCTCTATTTAAGACTATGTTCTCCCCCCATTCTACACTGGTTCCTGCTTGGAGTCAGCCCGCTTGTTTGTGCTTGAGTGCATTAAACAGCTTTGTTTGTTCACCCAAGGCAAACCCAGGTGGTTTCTCTGCTCTCCATGTCTCCACTACTCCCACCCTGGGCCCACCTCTATATTCACTTTTGTTTTTAAGTGTAGCACTAGCAATCAGACACAGGACCTCCTGAATGCTAGGCAAGTGCTCAACAACTGAGCTATACCACTCGCCCCCATGGCCACAATTTCACCTTACATTTTCCTTAACAAAAGAGGATTTATTGGGCTGGTGATTAGGTGAGTGGCACCATGCCTACCTCAAAAGCAAAAGATCCTTAGTTTGACCCCGGTAAAACACACACACACACACACACACACACACAAACACACACACACGAGAATTTATTTATCTGCTTGTAACTCTAGCATTAATTTTCATCCCACCTTCTCTAGTACTTCATGCCATGTGTGAGAATGGCCTTTGTGTCGAGGAAGGAGATTCTCCTTTCACCAGGCTTGGTCTGAGAGGTCCCACCTTACAAGCTCACTGACTCCCATCACAGAAAAGAATTTTCAGAGTGAATTAATGAAACAGGGATTATTCTACAAAACACATCTGAGAGTGGGTTGTGAATGCTCAAACAAAAATGAGGGACATTAATAAGGTGGAATGGGGTGTATTGAGGGGTGTCTTCAAGATGGGTGATCTAGATGTGTATCCTCACTTTCTGTCAGGTAATAGTACAAGCCAGCTCTATGTGTTTGAAGTTGAGATTTGCTGCCTTCCAAAACTGCTCTTTCCTTGGGGTGGAAGAAACACAATTTACAGGTAAAAACCACAGGTCTCAGCCCAGATTCACAGGCTATTATTAAAGTATTATAGAAAGCTAAGTTAGGTCAAAATACTATACGCAGTCAGACAGGGCTAAGAGCACAAAGGGATCAGTACAGAAGATAAAAGCACATTACAGCAATGGCTTCAGGTGCATTCATTGAAGGCCAGGCCTTAAGATAAAGACAGAATGCCTACATACATCCTCAAGGGATAGGCAATATACTATGATTAATATTACCTGTTCCAATAAGTCTAGATAAGCATCAGTCACCTGGGTGAGTGACCAGGACCTGCTGGACTCTTCTTTTCCAAAACACGTCCTTGTTCTTTCCCTGTACACCTGCTACATGGCTTGCTTCCCCTTTGAATCAAAATTACCTTAGTGGCTATACTTTGCTGTTGTTGTTTTTTGGTCCTGGGGTTCTAATTTAGGACCTTGCACTTGTGAGGCAAGAGGTGGCACCACTGAGCTAAATCCCCCGCCAAGTGGCTATACTTTTAATCCTATTGGTTGATCATAGTTTTGTCCCACGTTATACCTACCTTGTGATTTTTGTACCCCCTTGTGATTCTTCTCTATAAAACTTCCTTTGAGAAATGGGCTCACTGGCAACCCATTTTCCAGATCCCCTGCTCTCTCTCTCAGGAGCTACCTTTCTCAATAAATACTTCCTTCTCTTAACCTCCATTGTTCTTCAGAATTCATTGCTTAATTTTGGGAACACAAACTTGGCATATCGGACATTTAACAGGTTGAGAGTTATATTATTTCTCCTATATCATTTGGAGGTCCTGTATCAAAAGGACTATTAGGATTTTTTTTGCATTATCAATTATTCATTTTAATCATTGGTACATTTTAGGTGTACAATATAATGACATTCATCATGGGAAATTTGCACCTTTACATAGTCTCTCTTGGTTCTTATTTTTCACCCTTGCCCAGCCCTCCCTGCAACCCCTCCAGTCCTCCCTATTTACAAAGACTTTGTTTCCACTTTTCCATTTTCTGATATTAATTCCATTCCCTTCTTTCCTTTCCCCTACCCCTCCCACTTCCTTCCCCTTTCCCCCTTTTCTTCCCATTTCATACTATCCATTATACCTTTTAGTCTTTATTTACCCTTTCAGTTTTTCACACTAGAGAAACTATTCCATATTTACACATGTGTGTCCTATTTATTTCACTTGAGTATTGCCTCAATGTGCATCCACTTAGCTATAAATGTCTCTAATTTCTCATTCTTTATGGCTGAGTAGTACTACATCTTATAAAAAAAAACACATTTTCTTTATCCAGTCTTCAGTTGATGGGCATCTGGGCTACTTCCAAGCTTTAGCTATTACAAGCTGTGCTGCTATGAACATGGGTGCACATATATCACTGTGGTATGATTCTTTTAATTCTTTGGGGAAGATCCCCAGCAAGGGAATAGCTGGGTCAAGTGGGACTTCCAGTCCTAGTTCTTTGAGGTATCTCCATACTGATTTCCACAGTGGTTGCACCAGTCTACACTCCCACCAGCAGTGGAGCAGGGTTCCTCTTTCCCCACAGCCCTGCCAGCATTTGTTATTGGTTGATTTCATGATAGCAGCCATTCTTTCTGGGGTGAGGTGGAATCTCAGCGTTGTTTTCATTTGCATCTCTCGAATGACCAGTGATGTTGAACATTTTTGCATGTATTTATTTGCTATTTCTACTTCTTTGTCTGAGAAATGTCTGTTCATTTCAGATGCCCATTTTTGGATTGGGTCATTAAATGTGGGAGGTCTGATCTTTTTAAGTTCTTCATAGATTCGAGATAGTAGGCCTTTGTCTGAGAGACAGCAGGTGAAGATATTTTCCCACATTTTGAATTGTCTCTTCACACTGCTGGTGGTTTCTCTTGCTGTACAGAAGCTTTTTAATAAGAAGAGATCCCACTTATTGATTGTTTGGGCTAGTTCACGGGCAACTGAGGTTTTATTCATAAAATCTTTTCCTACACCAATGTCTTCAAGAGTTCTATCTAAGTTCTGTTCCAGCTGGATCAGCATTTCTATTTCAATATTTATATCTTTAATCCATTTCAATTTTAGTTTAGTGCATGGCAAGAAATATAGGTCTAGTTTTAATTTTTGCCAAGTTGAATCCCAAGTTTTCCGGCACCATTTATTAAAGAGGCTATTTTAGGAATTTTTTTGAGTGAGTTTCCGAGAAGGGAAAAACTTGAGTAACTTTTGTGTTTTTAGGCTGCAGGAATTTTTTTTTCCTTAATTTCTGAATCTCCATTTCCTCGCCTCCTTTCTATGTAGTGTTCACTTCTTCTGTCTCTCGCTCCCTCACCACCAGTATTTTCTGTGATGACAACACCATGAAGGCTGGTACACACTAACAAAAACTGGCCTAAATGACTGTTTAATGAGGCAGATTCTCCACTATCACCACACATGAGAGTCCTGCCCTCCCTTTCTCGGTTATAGCTGGCCAGGATTCCTGTGGTTGGGCTCTTTTTGGAAACTGACTGGCCTTTAGGCATTTCCTGAAGCCTTGGAATGGGAGGTGTCCATAGGCAATTGGTGAGCAGCACACTGTGGGGGGCTGTTTCCTGCTGACCATGCACCCTGATGTGCAGGTAGTGGCTAGGTCTGGGAGTCACAATAACAGACTCTGCACCTTAATCTCCTTGCATTCCTACTTCTAATCTCACCTCTTTCCAGGCAATTAAAAGTTTAGGATGAAGTTTTCCCATTAGCCCCTTTCTACAACTGCAATCTTTCTTCTCCATCCTGAATCACTTCAGGTCCTTTGAAATCCCAAATGACTCGTGGGTGCCCACTGAACAATACTCTTCTGCAATTTAGTCTCATCTCTTTTTGTTCAACCTTCCTTTCTAACCCCAAGTTTTGTGAACTTGCACTGGCAGACTCAGAAAATTAAATATGAATGTGTTCTTTTATATGAGAAACTTAAACTATAAATGAATAAAATAAAGGACAGTTGATAGGAAATAAGGTGATAAACTTTTGGAGATGGAGAAGGGGATGGAGGAGGAAAGAGAGAGGGGGTAATAGGATTATAAATGTTCAAGATATGCTATATGCATGTATCAATTTCCCAAAATGAACCCCACTATTCTGTATTGCTACCAGGCATCAATTAAAAGATGTTTAAAGAAACAACAGAAAACTTGACCCAGCAAGTCCACGGCCTTTGCTCTTCTCCACACATGTGAATCACTTCCCTCCACTCAGAATGTCTTTGCCCTCTCCTTTCCCTGTCAGTGCTCTTTATTCAGTGATTACCACTCCTATCTTCTCATTAGTAACCAGTACTGCAAAATGGAACTCTAAAAGTGAGGGGGGTTTCCCCCTTTAGAAAAAAGTGACTTCCCGAGGCCTAGAGCATGAACAGCTTCCCCCACCTCTCTTCAGCAGAGGAATAAATAAAATATTCAGATACTGATGCCAGGAAGCCTAGAGCCCAGTTTCTTTTTCCACAGTTTGCTGAAGTTGGCTAAAAGTGACAAAGAAGTGTGAAGCTCTGCATTATCATTCTGCCCTCCCCTGCCCTCTGTTCACTGTAAAAGACCCTTGCCCACCTGCACATGGGGAGATGGTGATTTGAAGCAAAGAGGCTCCTCTGTGTCTTCTGAATAAGGCAGCTTCAAATACATCCTTTCCCCTTTTACCAGAATATATAGCCTCTTTGATTTGGTAAACAGCAAGCTGATGAACCTGAACACAAGAGCTTAAGAGGGCAATATAAGGAAAAGTTCAAAAGACATCTTCCCATGAGTTCTGACCTTTCCCCACATTGTTTCAGCCTTATAAAAATATCAATAACCCTAATTACATGGCCTGACCTAAGTCTTGTTTATGAGACAGACCATTACAGACCAAGAGGCACTTCACTTCAGAAGAACAGGGACCCTTACACAAATACAGAATGGACCAGTGACCACAGATTAAGATACCTGCCCTAATCCCAGAATAGTTTCCAGCTTCCTCATTCTCTGCTACCCCATTTAAATCCCATACCTGAGAGTTGCTGCTCAGGAATTTTGGAGCCAGAGCTGGTGGCCCCTTTCAGGTCTTTATCGTAAATAAACTGTCCTTGCTGCAAGTTTTTGTCTCTCTTATCTTTATTTTTTACAGCCAGTAACATATTTAGCCCCTTCACCTGTTGTAATGACATCTTTGTGCAAGCAGAAGCCCAAATTCCTGCCTCACCTACTTGCCTTTATATACACAGTCACCTTCAAGTCTGGCTGGCTCTTGCTTCCACCTGTTCACTCACATCCCTGGCACCTGCATAGCATTCTCTCAAAATGTCAGTTATTTCTGGAAGTTCTGGGAGGCAGGGGATCCCACACATGCTTGAGCTGCCCTGTGCCACAGCTCTGACTTGTGTCCTAGGGACAAAATAATTGTGATGTGCAGACAGGGCTGGAGTTTGGTCCACTCCCTTTCTTTGACACTAGTACCAAAGTTGCAGCAGAGCCCATCTCAGTGAGGTGGAGTATTGCCTCCCCAAAAGCCCAGCTTGACCTGTCTAGAGATCCTGAGGAGCTAGCCAGAGCACTCTCTCCACTCCGAGCCTCTTCAGTTTATAGTCTACTCTGCAAAGCTCTCAGATACCTTTGCCCTCCTTCTGAGACCCTCAAGGGACATTTTCCAAGGGAATTTAATTTGTAATTTTCCTCACAAGACAGGATGTGACGGAGACTTCCTCGTTTTGTTCTGTCTATCTTGGTGTTTATAGCAAAGAGCAGAGCCAACAGCTGGAAGGTGGGAAATAATTCTGTCAGAAATGAACTGTTTCCCTGAACTTAGCTGCCAGACCATGTCTAACAATCTTAGCATCAAGGACTAAGATACTTCACAATAATCATTACCATTTTGCACAGGAGGTGAGATCATCTGGACTCATCTGTTTTTTGGACCTTTTAATGCTACATGAAAGGTACGTGGCTTATCCTCAACACTTGGCTAAGCCTCCCTGTTTCAGAAATGGAGAGCAGGAAATGGTGGTGGGAAGAGCTTTTCAGTGTGGCTAAGAGGAGATTCCCTTAGGCAGACCCTGTCCATGCTGCAGGTTTCTGAGGTGTCCCATTTCCCTCTCAAATGAGGTCCTTTTCTTTCTCCCCTCCCTCCCCCCTTTTTCCTTTCCCTCTCCCTCCTTCTTCCTCTCCCTTCTTCTCCCTTTCCCCCTCCTCCTCTTCTCCTCCTCCTCCTGCTCCTCCTCCTCCCCCTGCTCCTCTGTCTTCTTGTTTCCTCCTCTCCTTCTGGTACTGCAAATTGAACCCAGGGCCTCTACATCCCCATTTATGTATGTATGTATGTATTTGATTTTGTGACAAGGTCTCAAAATTTTAAGTTACTCATGCTTGGCTTGAACTTGTGATCCTCCCACCTCAGCTTGGTTGTGCCACCACACCCAGTCAAGGTTTCTTCCCAAGGTGATTCAATTCCCTTAGAGACCAAGAGAATGAAAATCCTCTCATGAATCTACTGAAAGCAAAACAATGCATACCTGTAGGAAAGAACTAGTGAGTGCTGGGGACAAAGCATTGCAGTAGGTGCTGGAGAGGTGAAGCATGAGAGAATATAAAGCCTCATCTATCCTGGGGGCTTTTGGCACAGAATATGAGAATAGAAGAGAGGCAAGACACACCACTGACACAGTTTGCAAAAGCAGCAAAGCAAAACAAAATATAAAGAGACTCAAGAGTGGAGGGACTGGAAGTTGAAAGAACAACGCTTGTGGTGTTGAGGAATTAGAGACCAAGGGAAAGCAAGAATAGGGCTAGAAGCAAGGATAGTGAGAGGGAAAGGAGAGAAGAAAGAGGAGAAGGAAGGAGAGGACTGGCTTTGCATGGGTGGAGGGTGGCAGAATTTCCTCAGCACCAGTGAGCAGGAGCCCTCATCCCTTTTATCTCCAGCTTGGAGCAGCCCAAAGGCTCCTAAGATAGTAAAGAGAATGCACCCCACCAGCACAGCTTAGCTCAGTCTGAGGCCCCTTCCTGGCCGTTTTCCCTTCACTTGGTTCTCTGTCTTCCCCAAATAGCCAACATGTCCATCCTCTTCTATTCCTTCCCTCAGCAAGACCTTGTCACGAGGACCAGAATCTAAAATCCATTTCAGCCATGGTGCACAGAGATGAAATTGGAAAATATTCCTTTCCAGAATTGCATGCACTTCAGTCAGGATCAGAGACTGACACTGCAGAGTGAGGTCAGAAAGGGCAGGCTTCGGGCAGCAGGTGGGGCGAGGGTGTTGTTTCAGCCTGGGGAAGTGCTGCTGGGGCCCTCTGACAACCCGACCCTGACTTCCCTTCCAGAAGCTGTCAGACCACTTTCCTCCCAAGGAAAGGCTTTCAAGGCCATGTCTTTGGGCATCAAACAAAGGGACACAGCACAGGTGCCTCCGGTCTATGCAGATATTTTTGATAAAATCTTAGGGAGCCTCTGGTTTGTTTTATCGGATAGTGGTGATATAGCAGATAAAATATGAAAACTTTATATCTCCCAATCTGTTAAATGTCTGATACTCCAATTGCGTGTTCTCTAAAATCACAGAATGAATTCTTGGAAAAACAGTAGAAAAATATTTATTGAGAAGGTAGCCTCTGAGAGGCAGGAGGGGACCAGAATGAGTAGCCGGAGATCCCACTATAAAGTTTTAGAGAGCACAACCGTGTGAGTAAAATGTGGGTTCAAGCTATAATCAACCAATACGTTTACAAGTATAGTTGCTTGGGTAATCGTGATCCAACGGGGAAGCAAGTCATGTAGCAAAAGTACGTGGAAAGAACAAAGAACTTCTCAGGCAGGGGATGGATCACCCACTGAGGCGACTGATGCCTATCTGGATTTTACTAGACCAGGTGTTATCGTTTATCTCATCCCTTAGGGAAGTATGCAGGGCTGGTTCTTTTATGGATATCTTGAGGCTTGGCCTCCAACTGATGTGTATCTGGCCCAGTTGAAGTGTGTTTTCACCTTTTGTCCTGACTCTCTCCAGGGCTCAGCCCTGTCTGACTGCCTATTGTATTTCTATCTAACTTAGCTGTCTATAATAATGGGATTTTAAACTTTGCATTCACTGGTTGGTTGGTTTTTGTGGCTGATACCTTATGACTCCATCTCTTCTGTAATGCATGGTGAGATGGCTGCTCAGGGTGAGTACTGCAATTTGTGGCTTGGAGGTTCCTAAGGGCAGTCGTGGTTTCAGGCTGCAGATGTGACCAAAGGGTGTCCCCAGACCTGACGTACAAAGTAGTTGGCAAGAATCTGTGTTGAAAGAAATATAGAACAAGGTTCTGGAAGCAGACAGCTCAGGAGGTGAAACTCTCACTTTGCCAGCCACACTAGCTGTGTGTGGAGGGGCAAGGCCCTCAGCCTCTGTTCCTGTTTCCTTATTTGTAATTTGGATTTATTAGCAATATAGTAATAACATTTGTGGTATGGGTAAATGCTTGGTAGGTAGGAAGTGCTTGATTTGAGTTAGTTTGTGTTAATGTGACATATGTACCTGTGTGTGTGCACATCTGTATGTATAATCTCTTCCACAGCCTCTGTGGTGGAAATCATATGGGTGTATCACAACAGAGAGCTGAGGTTCCTCCAGCTAGTCCACAATTCTTGAACACACTGCCTGAGCCCCTTAGCCCCCTGAGGTATGTAGCCTCCCTGACTAAGGTAATTAGAGCAAGTGCTTATTCTGTGAAGCTGCCCTGACCCTAGCTCTGGAGTCTGTCTAATGCCCCATCACCTCTTCGTAGGAGAACCCATGTCATGTCACCACCTGATACAAGCCTTGATTCTCTCCTTAGAATCTAGCCCAACATAAGGGATCCCTATGCAGTCTAGGACCCTACTGCTTTGTAAGGTATTAGCTGGATGCTAATATGCCTCTCATGGGTCTGCCCTCATGCAACCCTAATCTATGTCTAGTGTCCAGACAAAAGACAAAAGCACAAAAGGGAAGAAGGGACTAAGGAGGAGGAGGAGAAAACATAAAAACCAGTATATATGCTGCTCCCTCCCTTCCAGGTTCAAAGCCTGTCACAGACACATTCCTGCCATAAGCCACACAGGGGAAGAGGTCAGACTGTCCAACCAGAGCCTTGATCCCTGCCCAAGACCTCTGTTGATGCCACTTATTGAGTGAATAATGATTTCCATGACTTCCAGCCATCAAAACAGCCAGGTCCCTGCAGAGTGGACTCTGATCTCTTCCTTTGAGGAATCCATCTGATGCGTAAATGCAGTCACCTCAATTTGCTCCTCTACTTTCCCCCACACCCCAACTTACCTAGCCCACTTACCTCTCAGGCCATTGCTCTCCTTCCCATTGTATTCCTGTTAGCCAGAGTCTTTCCCAACTCAGAGAGCCCTTCTAATATCCCCCTCTCACAGCTCTGATTGTTGCATGACCCCATGGCTTCTAAATTCCTTATCAGTGACATTGCAGACAGTATGGCTAGGGCTCTGCTGCCACAGGACACAAGAACTTGTGCCACACCAAGGGTTTGCAGCAGGAAAACCAAGCAGAGGGGAAGATGGTGGCAGAATGCAGAAGAGGAAACCACGGGGAGTGGAGAATAGAAACACACTGTAGACCTTCTCCTGTGTGATGGAGTGAAGGAGAAAGAGGTGTCGTTGGAAGATGGAGAATAGATATGTGAAAGGTAGAGGGAAAAGGAGGTGCTAACTTTTATTTAAAGAGCATCTAGCCAAAGCTGTGGGAGGCTTAACAACCTTCCAACTTGGCATTGATTTCTTCCATTGTTAAGCAAACAGGCTAAAGTTCATTCAGTTACAAAATTTGCCTAAAATCTCACAACTTAAATGGATGGGAAATACAGAGAGTCTTGTATGAATCCAAGTACTTGTAAGCCACACCATGTTTGCTGGCCACCAGACTGTGAGATATTACCACAGGACCCAAGGGGACATTAGTTAGAGAGGAGAATACTTATATGGGCTGCAGCTGAGTGTCCAAGGATGGGGAAATTGTGGCCAGATAGGATGACTCCATCATTGGGGCTGCTACAAACACAGGAAAGTGGCCAGCTCACCCACTTGGAAGCAACACCTAAGGCCACAGGCCTGAATAAATGGTGTCCCAGAAGGCTGCTGGAGTTGGCAGACAGCCACCAGGCACACACTTCATTTTGGAAGCAGCAGAACTATTTGTTCCTCTCTTTTGTGAACATGATGTTCTAGGTCAAAAGAGAAGTGAGAGCAAGTTTGGATCAGTAGTGGTGAGAAAGAAATTTTGCAGAAATTTATTTTTGTTTGGAGAATGTCCCTAACTCCGGAGGTGGGTGGTGCTGAGCCATGACAATGTATGGCTCTATTGCTGGATCTAAACAATGTGCAGCTCAGAGGCCCCTTTCTCTGGGGCCTTCCAGCCCCATCCACCTGCAGCTTCATCAGTTTGAATAAGGCCAATGAGGCTATTAAGAGTGCTGCCTGGTAAAATTAGAAGCAGCTCACAGCATAAAAGGAGGCAGGTCCTGGGACTGCTGTAAGGAACTCAAGAATCAGAAAAACTTATCAAGACTTGATGGGGTGCGTTCAGATGCCCTGTCATCCATCATCTCTTTGTCCCCTTCCAGGTGGCTCTCACTGCTGACAAGAGATGGCAAACTTCTTAGTATCCATGGAATTTTTGAAGCGAGTACCTTTACCCAGCAGTCTCTTGATCCTCACCCAACTTCTCCTCTTCCTTCAGCTTGGGAAGGCAGACTCAGGTAGTGCATCTTACCTCAATCATCTGCAGCCCAGTCATTCAGGACTGAGCATCCCTCCTACCATGTGCCCCTTACTCCATAAAGGCTGAGATATGATGACACTGGACTGTGCCTTGCTAGTTGCTAAAATTCACAGATTTCCATCCCAGTGGTTAAAAAGCCACTGCTGTGAGCCTATGCAGTCTGTTCTGCTCATCCATCATTTTGCCAGTCCTAGCACACTTCCCAGGACCTTGAAGTCCACAGGCATAACAGAGAGCATAATAGGAGGGTTCCAGGAAACTTCTTAGTCTGTGTTTGCATTGAACCAGCTGGTAAATATTTAAATGTGACGTTTATGCAGAGCTTTGCAAGATTAACATTCTCTAGGAAGACAACTGGTGGAGGATAATCTGAAGCAGAGTGTATCCAGGGAGACAGCCAGACACCAGATGTGTGGGAAAGACAGCTGGAGAGACCTGGGAAAGGAAGATAGTAAGAAAGTGTTGAGGATTCACCTAGTGGGCAACAAGTTGTCTCAAATGGCACAAAGAAAGACAGCTCCATGATCTGTAGGCAAAGTGAAGGGACCTATGGTGGCTGAACTGTGGGAGGAGATTTTAGGTGAAGCTGAAAAGAAGGAAACAGACTATTTTGGAGAGAGCAGAAGGACCACACGAAGACACCATGGAAGGAGAGAATGACCAAAT
This sequence comes from Heterocephalus glaber, assembly GCF_000247695.1. The sequence goes on along the minus strand of NW_004624958.1, from coordinate 471,996 downwards.
GAGGGATCAAGATCAATCAGAATTTGGTTGGCCTTTACCTATGAAAACCCAGGAAGCAAGGAGCATATACATTATTTTATATATTTTTCTTGCTTTTATAGAATGTGTATATATGTATCATCTTAAAAATTGGAGGGCCGAGATTTAGCTCAGTGGCACAGTGTCTGCCTGGTGAGTATGAAGTCCTGAGTTCAATCCCCGGTACCAGAATAAAAAAATTGGAAAAGCAAAGAAAGAAAAATAAGAAAACACCTATCCCCATCATGCAGAAATGCCCACCATCAACAATTTGGTGTCTCTCCTATTAGATCTCTTTCTCAGGGCATCTATACAAATACGTAATTTTTACTCAATTACATCGTGTACATTTTATTTTTGAGATTTAGTCTTTTTGGTTCATTATTACATTTAATTTATTTCCTTGACCATAACTTTCCACAAAATAACTCGTGCACTCTGGTTGATTCAAACCAATAACCAGTCTAGGACCACAGACTGTCCACTGGCCATCATGTCCCATGTGTATTTTAACCTGTTTTTCATGGTAGCTTTTTGTTCAAGAAACCAGGCCTGTTTTCCTTGTAGAGTGTGTTATCTTCATCATTTGAATGCCTTATTGTAGACTTCTGACCTGGAAAAGGGTATGATAAAAAATTGTATTTGAAAAGAGATTGATTGTGGCTGTGGTTCTGGCTTTGTCATCCTAGAGGTCAAAGTGGTAGGGCCTGGGGAGTCCATGCTGGCCCTCGTTGGGGAAGAGGTGGAGTTCTCATGCCACTTGTCTCAGTACATGGATGTGGAGCACATGGAAATCCTCTGGTTCCGGGGCCAGACCTCAGATGTGGTGCATCTGTACCAGGATGGGCAGGAGCTCTTCGGAGGGCAGATGGTGCAGTTCCAGAACAGGACCAAACTCCTTACAGACGAGATGGCCATTGGGAGTGTGATCCTGCAGCTCCACAATGTGGTGCCCTCTGACCAGGGTCCATATGGGTGTAGCTTCCTCTCCAGCAGCTTCTCTGGAGAAGCCATCTGGGAGCTGGAGGTAGCAGGTAGGTCAAGGAAAAGGATCAGTTTCCTAAGAGCTGCTTTTCTCAGGTAGATATAGAATCATGGGAAATATCCCTAATTTTAAATAAGGTTGTTAAAAAATGAAAGGATTAGTCCATCTGCAAAAGAACAAAACAGTTCACACACACACACACACAAATACACTGTAACTCTTCAACATGAAGATGATAATTACTAATTATAATGAGAGAAAGGCAAATTACATCTACATCAAACTGTAAATTTTTACCTTTCAAACTGGAGGAAATTCAAAAGTTCCATGATACTCTTTCGGTGGCTCTTGGGAAAGTGGTTTTCACCTATCTGGCTGGTGGATTTCAGTCAGGAAGCTCCAGACCATGGAGCCTAACAGGATTCTCTGTCTACCTTCCTTAGATACAACAATCCCACCTCCAGAAATTTACCTTGAAGATACATCTCTGTAGCTTCCATTATGTATCAGTCTAATCTGTGTAGTGTTACTTCTAATTCCAAAAGAGTGGAAATTGTCCATGCATAGGAGCTCCATACGGTCCAGCCACATAATGAGTGTTGGAAATAAGCCCCCAGACTCAAATTGTTGGTACACTTAGACATCAAGAAATCTCAACAAGGCATTTTATTTCTGCAGAAGGTGCAAGCCTGAGGTAGCAGAAGCACAGGACAGAGGAGGGTTGCCCCTTTTATCCCTGATGCAGGAGAAGCAGCTGACTTTTAAATTCATTGGCTGAATTCAAAGTCTATCATGGCTGACTAACTCAAGTGGTGCAAGGTAGGGTGGGGTGGGGGTTGGTGTATTGCTGAGTCAATGAGAGAGAGGGCATGAGGTGTGGACAGTTCCTGGTTCTTTATCTTGAAAACCAGCTGTGTTCTGAAAAAGGTGCATAGTCATCATCTCTTGCAGCTCAGGATATCAACGAGGTTGGGGTGGATGTGGATGGTGAGTAGATAGATGGTCCTGTCATTTAAACCCCAAATGGAGTTGCTTTGATAGAAAAGACAAAGCCTGTTTCTTACATGGGTGATCCGTACTCTGTAGCTAGAAAAGTGAAAAGTAGTTCAATGAATAGCTGTGGAGTGATTCCTAAGATGTATTACAGAAAGAACAAAATCAAGATGCATAAGAGATTTGGTAATGTTTTGAATTTTTGTATGCAGGAAAAAACAAACATTGAAAAGAACAACAAGTGAGAATATATTAGAAACTAATGAAATTGGTGACTTAAGGATGAGGGGAGATAGTAGAATAAAAAAGGATGGAGAGAGGCTAGGGATATACATTTTATATAGCATTGACTCTTTTTTTTTTTTTGAACCTAGGGCCTTCACATTCATCTATATTCCTAGGCCTTTTTTGTTTTTTAATTTTTTGAGACAAGGCCTTGTTAAGTCACTAAGTTGTCCTGGGTGGGATTGAACTTGGGATCCTTTTGCCTCAGCCTCCCAGAATGCTGTGATTATAGGGATGTGCTACCACACTTGGCTCATGATTGAAAATGAGATCATATTAATGTTTTGCATATACAAAACATATGACTGGGGATGTAGCTCAGTGGTAGAGTACTTTGCAAAGGCCTAGGTTCAAAGAGAGAGAGCGAGAGCAAGAGAGAAAGAGAGAGAGAGAGAATTCTCTTCATGAGAATGGGGGAGGCAAAGAATATATAAAATGCAAGAATTTGAGCTTTAGTGAGAATCAAGAAAGAGAGGCAACCTATTGAATTTGGAGTGAGATAATTCTTTCCAGGGAACTGTCCCTTGCATAATATAACTAAATGCCAGTAGTCTTCTTCCACCAAATACCTTCCTCTCCGAATTTCCAAATGTCCCCACAAGGTAATATGGCACTGTTCTATCAATACATGCCACTGCAATCTAGACAGTCATTTGATGTTGATGAGGAGGGCACTGTAAGTCCACACATACGTTATGCACAGTTGCATTTCCTGGTGTCTTATGATGACTGCAAATGGTGAACAGTATGTTGTAGACTTCATGTACAATTTCTGGGAAGGAGTCTGCTCTTTCTCACTGTTTTTACATTTCCCAGGGCTGGGTTCAGACCCTCATATCTCCCTTGAGGGCTTCAAGGAAGGAGGCATTCAGCTGAGATGTAGCTCCAGTGGCTGGTACCCAAAGCCCCAGGCTCTGTGGAGAGGCCATCAGGGACAGTGCTTGCCTCCAGAGACTGAAGCCATCGTCCAGGATGTGCAGGGCCTGTTCCATCTGGAAACATCTGTGGTTGTCCAAGGGAGAGCCCACAGGAATGTGTCCTGCTCCATCCAGAACCCCCTGCTGATCCAGAAGAAAGAGTTTGTGGTCCAGATAGCAGGTCAGTTGGATGCTCACTCACCCTTGCATTCTTTAGCATCGAGTTCTTCATGTACCTTGACCCAAAGGTAGTCTATAAGGACACAGTGGTACTGAGGCCTGTCTGAGTAAGAGGTGAGTTGGCCTTGATACCTGAAAAGTCAGCAACTTGGACATCAGGAACTCATTGTGAGTGCAGCTGACTATCTAAACAGTAAGTAGGCAAGGCCTCAGGGTCATCATTTCTGTGCAAAAGGCCATGCAGCAGAACCCATAAACTACTGGTCAGAGAGCATTAGTAGAGGTACATATTCCTAATTTCATCCTTCAGTAATTTAAGGAACACCTACAACATGCCCCGAACTCTTACCCTCATTTTCCCATTCTTGTGGGGAAGGCAGATAACAATGTAAGTAAATCACATCATAAATCAGAAGATGGAAGATGCTAAAAAATTAAGGAAGGGGGGCAGAAGTGGTGGTGGGGTCTCTCTATGAACTGTAAAAACATAACTTGGGGAAGTTGATGTTTAGGCAATGAATTGAAATTTAGGTCATTATTTAGTTTCAAAATCTTACATGAGGGCCAAGGATTTTAGCTCAGGGGCACAGCACCTGCCTGGCAATGCCTGGCAAGCATGAGGTCCTGAGTTCGAT
>NW_004624958.1:434519-460124 GCF_000247695.1 Heterocephalus glaber | reverse complement strand
ACACAGGTGGTTGGGTAATAAACTCAGGAATTTCAAGTGGTGAATTCCTAGTTTAAGCACAAATTTGAGAGAACAAAGGAGACGGCTCCAAAATGGAGTCATTTTGGTCCCACAGGCCCTTTGTTTTGTTTTGTTTTTAAATTTGGAGACAGGATTGCCTTAGGTCATTAAATTGCCTGGGCTGGGCTCTAACTAGCAAACTTCCTGCCTCAGCTTTGTGCTGGGATTACGGGTATGCAGTACCACACCCAGATAATTGTTTAAAATTTTGAGGGTAAACCCAAGCTATTGCCCACTTTTCACATCAGTCCAAATCAATAGTTATATTATTATAAACAGAAAGAAATCTCTTTTTTTTTTGTATTGGGGATTGAACTCAGGACCTTGAACGTGCCAGGCAGATGCAGTGCTGCTGAGCTACATCCACAGCCCCCAAATCTCTTCTTTTGATATAAACAGGCAGAAACAACTCACTGCATACATCTCAAGATAAATAACTTGTCCTCAAGTAGGAGGACTTGGCAGCATCGTATGTTAGAACTCACTTTAATTTCCGCAATGAGCCAGGTGTGGTTGCGCCTGTTTGTAGTCCCAGATACTTAGGGGCCAAGGCAAGAGAATCTCTTGAACCCTTAAGTTTGAGGCTAGCCTGGTCAATGCAGCAAGTCTCTATCAATCAATAAAGCCCCCTGGTACATGGAGTAGCTATCTTTGATAATAGTCTTTATCCCAAGGAGAGATAAGAGACCTCTTACCTTATTTCTGCAGGCAAGCACTTAAATTAAACTCCCAGGAAACACAGATCTTGATGTCTTTTCCTTGATGTTTGCATATCAAAGACAAGGCCCTTAAAAAAAAGATGAGTCCTGTTTTGTGAAGCTAGAAAGAGGTTTGTTTAGCTTTTTAGAAGATTTACATACATCTTAGAGGAATAAAGAATTTACAAATTGCCTAAAGGAAATGTTCTAAGAGAAGGGAAGGACTCTGCATCATGGGATTGAGGTTTTGTTTTGTCTTGTTTTTTTTTTTTTTAGACTTGTATCTAAATGTTTGTTGTCTATATTTATTATTAAATTTTCAGATATAATTTTAGATTTGTATATATTTGTATGTATTCAGCTCTTTACAAATGGTGTGAGTCACATGGATATCTGGTAGAGGGAACAAATGTAGAAGAGGAGGGGCTGGAACAGAAGGATAAAGTTGAGAGCAGCAGGTCAGGGAGGCAGCAACTCTGAAGCCTAAAGTTTTTGCTTTTTTTTTTTTTCTTTTCTTGTACTGGGAATTGAACCCAGGGGAGTTCTACCACTGAGCTACATGCCCAGCCATTTCTACTTTTTCTTTTGAGACAGGTCTTACTAAGTTGCTAAACTATGTAGGCTGGGCTTGAACTTCCCAGTTTCCTGCCTCAGCCTCCCTCAGTGCTGATTAAGCCAGATTTAGAGCCCTTGGTCTTAACCCCTACCCCTGTGCTTTGAAAACCATCAATGGTGAGGTACTGATCCATTGTGACCCAATACCTTTGTACAATACAACAAAAATACACTTCTAGAAAAGTAAAATGTAAAAGTAAAAGACCACAGATGCTAAGCAGACTAAGCCAGATAGAAAAGAATAAATTTGGAATGATTCTGTGATGGGAAAAATGGCTCCCAACCTGTTAGATGTTAGATGTTCCAAGTTCGAGGTCTTACAACATTGAGGAATAAAGTCCCTAAGGGAGTCTATGTGAGTTTATTCGAAAGAAGAAGAATAGCTCCTTGGGGTCCCAAATGGGTGGCTGCTGAGGCTCTTTGTCATGGTAATTTACACAGCAAAATCACAACATGGTACAGTGTGGGTCAAACTACAATCAACCTATAGGATTACAAATATAGTAGCTTAGCTAATATTGATCCAGTAGGGAAGTGGGGCATGTAGCAAGGGTACTTGGCCAGCAGGATTCATCATTAATGTTATCTTATCTGTAACTCTTAGTCCTAGAGAGAACAAAGGCATCCCTGGAAAAGGAGGGAGGATGGGTTCAGACGTTCTGGCCCCCACCTATGGGTCTGATGCCTATCTGTGCTCACTGACCAGGTGATGCTAATCACAATACAATCTCAAGCTGTTGTTTATCTCTAGGGAGGCCTGAGGGCCTGGCTACTGCATCTCCAACTCGTAACCTGGCTCTTTTCGGACTCACCTCCAGCCACAGTCTTGGTGTGTCTGGTCTTCCGCACTGACTCCATCAGGGGCTTGATCCTTCTCTGACTGCCTATTAATTTCTACCTAATTTATCTATCTATAATAATTCGACTTGTGAGAAGTACCCAGAATGGTCAAATTTATTACAGACATAAAGTAAGATAGTGGTTGTGTTTAAAGGGTTTAAAGTTTCAGTTTTGGAAGATGAATCAATCCTGGTGATCAGTGGCAGTGATAGTCACACAGACTGTGAATGTACTTATGTGTCACTAAAGCATACACCAAAAAATGGTTAAGATGAGGGCTGGGTAACAGGCACTCTGGAAGTCTGAGGAGGCAGGAAGATCTCAAGTTCAAGCCCAGCATGGGAGGAGGAGGAGAAGAAGGAGAAAAAGAAAACAGGTCTGTGGGTATAGCTCAATGGTACATGCCTCATTTGGGTGAGAATCTGGGTTTGATACTCAGCACAGAAGAAAAGTCTAAAATGACAGGCTTTTTGTTTTTATTTTCTGGTTTTGTTTAGTTCATTAAAAAGTGATAAGATGTATTTTAAAAATACCTCTGAAGTAGAAGAGCCATTTTTGTTTTTGGAACCAGGATTTCAGTCTGTAGTTCAGACTGGCCTTGAACTCTCAGGGTCCCTTCTACCTCACCCCGCGGAGTGCAGGCCCCACCCTTGGCGGAAAAGCACCATTTTAAAAAAAGAAAAAGAAGAAAGAAAAGATTCCGTAGAAGAAAACGATTAAATTGCCGCAGGAGTTCCCGAAGAGTCCCTGCGTTTTCCTCCATCTTCACCTCTGGCCACCTGCCTGCCAGAGAGCAGCTCTCCGATTCGCCGGCTTGCTGAGAGCGGAGGCCCGGCAGCGGTCTGCGAGCACAGGACCGCGCAGCCTGTCCCTCTGCGCCCACCAAGGGCCGGGGAGGCGGGGTCACCACCCAAGGCGCGGCCCGTGGGGTCTGGAGCCTCATCTGGGTTTCTTGGTGTTTTCCAGATGAGTTCTTTCCCGGAGCGTCCCCTTGGAGGAGCGCGTTCCTGGGGACCCTGGCGGCCGCGCTGCTGCTGCTGCTCTTCCTGGCGGCCTTGGCGCGTCTGCAGCGGCGGCACAGAGGTGAGCGGCTGGGCCGGGGGCGGCGGTGCCGGGGCCGGGGCCGGGGCCGGAGGTCTGCTTATTCATTGTTCTCCCTCTCTGTTTGCTTTCAGAAAAGCTGAAGAATCAGGCAGAGGAGGAGCAAGGTGAGCCATGAGCCGGGCAGGAGCGGGGATGCATGGGAGCTGCGTGGGTCGGATGAGGGTCTCCCCTTCCTTGCCGCGCGTGGGCCACAGTATAGGTGCTTTGAGGAATGAGGCCTGTGATCCGTGTTCTGTCCCCTGACTTATCCCCAACCTGAAGAATGTTCCACTTTTCTTCTCCAGGAAGGCTGGCTTCGCAGCTACGTGAGTTGAGTTCTGGGTGCCTACGCCCCCCCCCCCGCCCATATCGCTGATGGGTACTAATGGGGTAGCTGAGCTCAAGCCCAGTGGTTTAGGCTCTTTTTGAAGAGAGATGGCTGGCACCGACCTAATTCTAAATTCCTCCTTCTGCATCTCTCTTCCCCCACAGGCTGAAGGCCTGTCTGACTGGGTGTGCAGCTGCCCTGGTCTATCAGAGAACCTCTGTGAACAGACCCTGCCAGCCTCTCCCTTGCAAATTACATGATTCACTGAAAATTTTCCCACTGAATGATTGCTTCCCTCAGTTATCTTCCTAGGACAAATTCTCCTATCTTTTAAATGCAGACACCACTGGGAAGCATGGCACTTTTAATTTCTGCCCAAGTGTGAATAATTTATCAAATTCGCTTTTGTTCCCAGAGGAGCGCATCAACTTGAAGCCATGGTGGGAAGAGGGTCGTAAAAGGGAGGATGGGTGAAACCTCGAAGTGGGGATGGAAAAGACCTCTGTGGGTAGAAGGAAGACATCAAGAACCAAAACTCCAAACCAAACTAAGGTCGAGGAAACTTGTCTTGCAGTCTACCAAGTCATGGGGGGCCAGGGCAGCAAAGCAAAACAGTTGTAATAAGCCATAGCACCACAGTCTGAATTGGTGTATAGTGCTGCTTTTCCAAGGAGCCTTGCTTTTAAAAGAGGACAAAAGGTGGACAGATCAAAGAAGTGTATTCTACTGGCAAAATGTGAGTTCTTGGCAAATAACCGAGTGTGATGTTCTAGCCCTTTAAGTGATTTATCCAGTAAGGGAGCCTGAGGTTCACAGGGGCAGTGCTCAGTACAGGACTTATTCAGGAGCTCCTCCCCAGGAAAAACTTCACATTTCAGGATGAAAGAGCAGGAGACTCTTCAAACCAAACCTGAATCCAAATCTGTTTTGTTTTCCCAGTTTGATGCAGATTTAAAGCAAGTAGGATAAGGCATCAGAATCCCGCAGTAGATCTCCTTTAGTAGGCCAGTGCAGGGCCAAGGATGGGGTTGGGAACGTCTTCCAGTGACCTGCTTTGGGAGGGTGGTTCCACTCATCCAAGAGTTGATACTTTCTCTGTGTTCTGCTTATAGAGACATTTCAGACCGAGCTGGGTAAGTGACCCCTCCTGAAACTTTTCCTTCTGTTCGCCTTTTTGCCCCTCCTTATCCATGTATCTTCTCATCTCCCAAACCAGGTGAGATGCCTGGCCTGGAACCCGATGGCTTCGTGGGTGGCAGGAAAGAGGGGGAAAGGGCAGGAATGGTGCAAAATGTGATAGATGGGCAGAGAAGCTGTGATGTTCTGATGTTCTAATCCCATTTTTCCTTTGTGCTTCAGACTGGAGAAGGGCTGAAGGCCAAGCTGGTGAGTAAAGCCTATTTTTCTCCTATTGTTGCTCATTATGTGCCCGGAATAACCATGGTTGACATCCTGATAAACCCACTGTAAATTGAAAATGTCACAAGTTAAACATGTATCTAGCTTAACATGTGCCTAGCTTTACAACCCAGCACACTAGATCAGTGATGGCAAACCTTGTAGAGAAGGGAGTCCCAAACTCTAACCCAAAATGCATTTATCACAAAGTGGCAACACTGCAATTAAACCTGAGGTTTTAGTTTAGAAAAACAAACTTTGTAACAACTTTACAACCAACTTTGCAACAATTCATGATGTCATTGCAGAGAGGGCTGTGGGTGCTCCCTGTGGCACATGTGCCATAGGCTCACCATCCCTGCTGTTGCCTGTCTTTCTGATCACTTGCCTGATACAGCTATGGCTCCAGGTCTGGCCAGCATCTCAGGAGAGTATTATACCATGTATCATTGCTAACCTGGGTAAAGATCAAAATTAAATATTGCAAGTATGGTTTCTACTGAATGCACTGACTTTTGTACCATAATAGAGTAAAAACTTCATAAGTTAAACCATCTGGAGTCAGGGACTATACATCTCAGCATCTCAATTATTTGGTCTGAGTAATCTACCACACTTCATTCTAGTTTCATTCCACAGCCTCTCTGGGTTTGTATTAATTTATGTCACTTGGTAGGGGTGTTATTCAGGTTTTACTTTTATATTGTCCTGAGGCTTAAACATCCTGGAAACTATTGGCTCCTATCCTGTTGCATGTCACAATCACCAGGACTCCTGATGTTCTCCTTCAAAGACTGACTTGTGGGTCTGGAATGGCATGTTACCATATATATATACATTTTTCTCCATACAATGGGTCCCCCATCCATCCAAGGCAAAACTGCAATGTATATCTATTTTCTATTTATCCTTGTAAATGTGAATTTCACTTTTGTCACATGTGTTTTATGTAAATGATATTCACCATCTCACACTGTTCCTGGCTTTTTTCACACATCATTCTTTGAACATCTTTCTCATGCATACATGTAGTCTGTTTCTCCTTCTTGCTGCAAAGATTATTTTAGCCCATTACCCTCTTGGAGGAGACATCCTGGCTGCCTCTGACTCAACACCATCACAAACAACAGTGAGTGAATAGCTTCAAACACATCTCCTTATGACACTGTGTGACGATCTGCCTATGTCACCAGGATGGGAACTGCTAGGCCATGGGGAGTCTGTGCATTAATGGGACAGAAGGCTGTCCAGAAGGCAACACTGTCTTCCTGCCTTCAGCAGAGCTGGGAGACTCCATGTTCCTGCATCCCATGGGAGTGAACATTCAGCTTTTGCCAGTCAGTGGTGATAAACGATTGGCCATTGTTCTTTTACCACTCTGAATACCAAGTTTGAACATCTCTCTAATGGGCTTTTGTGTCTTCCTCTTCCCACAGCTGCCATTTTGAAAGGGATTGCTATCTTTTCCTTATGTATACATTTATATGTGTGTTTTAATCCTTCACTGGTATTGAACTTGTGAAGTCATTAATTTTGAGAAAATCTAATTCACTGAGATTTTACCTAAAGTTTATATTTTTGAAGTTTTGCTGAAAAAGACTTTTCATGCACATAGGTCACAAGGATAAATTTTTTTTGGAATTAAAACTTTTATTGGTACATTTTAGATACATATAATGATCACATTCATCATAGGGAATTTGTACCTGTATGTAATAGATCTTGATGCTTCTTTTTTCTCATTCCCCTCCCTTTGACCCCTCTTCCCCCTTTATTTACAAAGTTTTATTTGCCTTTTTCCTTCTATTCTTTTTTTCCTTGTCCTTTCTTTCCTTTCCCCTTACTCTCTACCTTCTTCCCTTTCTCATTTGAACATTTTTGAAAGCAAAACATTTATTGGTACACTTCAGATATACATAATGATCACATACATCATAGGGAATTTGTACCTGTACATGGTATATCTTTTTTTTTTCCCCATTCCCTCCATCCCCTCAGAACCTTTTTCACCCTTTATTTACAAAAGCTTTGTTTCCATTTTCCCTTCTATTCTTTTTTTTCTCTTGTCTCTACTCCCCCCACACCTTGTTCCCCTTCTCATTAGAACATTTTCATTCCATCCCAAAATCTATTATAAATTTCAGTCCTTATTTCTACTTTCAGTTTCTCACACCAGAGAAACAGTGTGCTATTTAAACATATGTGTCTGATTTATTTCATTTAAGAGTATGGTCTCAAAATGTGCATCCATTTAGCTAGAAATATCTCAAGCTTATCCTTTATGGCAGAGTAGTACTCTGTTATATTTTTAAAAGCCACATCTTTTTAATCCATTCATCCATTAATGAGCATTTGGGGTGTTTCCAAGACCTAGCTATCACAGTCTGTGCTTCTGTAAATATGGGTGTATGTATAAGACTTAGTATGATGCTTTTAATTCTTTTGGGAAGACACCAAGAAGAAGAATAGCTGAATCAAGTGGAACCTCTGGTTTTAGGTTTTTGAGGACTCTCCACACTGATTTCTACAGTGGATGCACCAGTCTATACTCCCACCAACAGTGGAGAAGGGTTCCTTTTTCCTTCTCTTTTTTTGGTGGGGGGCGGGAAAGGTGCGGATTGAACTCAGGACCTTTCACTTGCCAGTCAGTTGCAATGCCACTGAGCTACATTCCCAGCCCAAGAAGGGTTCCTTTTCTCCCACAGCCCTGCCAGCATTTGCTATTGGTTGATTTCTTGATAACAGCCATTCTTTCTGGAGTGAGATGGAATCTCAGTGTTGTTGTAATTTGCATCAATCAAATGACCAGTGATGGTGAACATTTTTTCATATATTTGCTATCTCTACTTCATCTGAGAAGTGTCTGTTGATTTAGGGTGTCCACTTTTAGATTGCATCTTTAAATGTGTGTATGTATGGGGGGTCAGATTATTATCATTATCATCATCATCATTATTATTACTCTACATATTAGTCCTTTTGCTGAGGAACAGCTGGCAAAATTTTTTTCCCCACACAGTTGGTTGTCTCTTCATGCTGTTGGTGGTTTCTTTTGCTGTGCAAAATCTTTTTAATAAGATGAGGTCCCAGTTGTTAATTCTTTGTGATATTTCCTGTGTGATTGGGGTTTTCTTCATAAAGTCTTTGCCTATAACAGTGTCTTCAAGAGTTCTTGTTCTATCTTCCAGCAGATTTAGTGTTTCTGTTTTAATATTTAGATCTTTGACCCATTTCAATTTTAGTTTAGTGCATGGTGAAAGATATGGGTCTAGTTTTCATCTTTGGCATGTGGAAAGTCAGTTTTTCCAGCAACATTTATTAAAGAGGCTATCTTTCTTCCAGTGAAGATAAGGTGGTAAGGTGGCTGAGTGTGTCTGGAGTTGTTTCTGCATCTTCTAATCCATTGCATGGGTCCTTGAGTTTGCTTTTTGCCAGGACCATGCTGTTTTTATCACAATAACTTTGTAGTATAATTTCAAGTTGGGGATTGTGATGCCTCCTGCCTTGCCTTCTATTTTAGGTCTCTTCTCGCTCACAGTGAACTTTAGGAATGTTTTTTCTCATTCTCTGAGATATGCTAATGGTGTTTTGATTGAGAGTGCACTAAATCTGTATAACAATTTTGGAAGTATGGCCATTTTTATTGTATTGGTTCTTCTGACTCAAGAATAGGGATATCTTTCCATTTTCTGATATCTTTCAATCTCCTTTTTTAGAGTACTGTAGTTTTCCTTGTAAGTTCTTTTACTTCCATCGTTAGAGTGATTCCTAGGTATTTCATTTTTTTGGGATGCTATCGTGAAAGGTGTGGTTTCCCTAATTTATCTCTCAGTGAGTTTGTTATTTGTGTAGAGGAATCCTATTGATTTTTGCCTGCTGACTTTTTATCCAGCTATGCCACTGAATTTGGTTATTAAATCTACAGGTCTTTTGGTGGAGTTTTTGGGGTCTTCTATGTGCAGCATCATGTCAGCCACAAATAATGATAATTTAACTTCTTCCTTTTCTATCCTTATTCCTTTTGTTTCTTTCTCTTATCTAATTGCTGTGGCTAATGTCTCCAGAATTATATGGAATATGAGCATGACAGTGGACATTTTTGTCATGTTTCTGATTTTACAATGAAAATATTCAGTTTTTGTCCATTTAGTATGATTTTGGCTGTTGTTTTGTTATAGATGGCTTTTGTTAGATTGAAATAAAGATCATCAGGGGATCATATCTCTGTCCATGAGGAGGAAAGGGGTGGCGCGCATGCCATTTCTAGTCGTTTTCAACGCACCTGGTGCTGATTCTCACAGGCCTGGCTGCCCACCCCAGTTCTTCCCTGGATTGGTAGGTTATGTTGATCTTGATGAAGGAGCAATTGATGCTCTCAGGGAATTTAATGAAGAAGGAGCTCTGTCTGTACTGCAACAGTTCAAGGAAAGTGACATCACATGTTCAGAACAAAAGTGCATTTTTATGTGGAGTTATGAAGACCTACAGGCAAAGAGAGAAACAGGGCAGCAAAGTGCAAGAGTCCACAAAGGGATCTGATCAAGGCCTTGCTTGAGAGGACTGGTTATACTCTGGATGTAACAACAGGACAAAGGAAGTATAGTGGTCCTCCACCAGACAGTGTGTACGTGGGTGTGCAGCCTGGAATTGGAACAGAGGTCTTTGTAGGTAAAATACCAAGAGCTCTGTATGAGGATGAGTTGGTGCCCCTTTTTGAGAAGGCTGGTCCCATTTGGGACCTACGTCTTATGATGGATCCACTGTCTGGTCAGAACCAAGAGTACGCGTTTATCACCTTCTGTGGAAAGGAAGCTGCACAGGATAGCTGTTAAACTGTGTGACAGCTATGAAATTCACCCTGGTAAACAACTTGGAGTGTGTACTTCTGTGGCAAACAACAGACTTTTTGTTGGATCCATCCCGAAGAATAAGACTAAAGAAAACATTCTGGAAGAATTCAGTAAAGTCATAGGTGAAAGTTTTATTTGTGAGAAACTTGGCTACTACAGTTACAGAAGAAATATTGGAAAAGTCATTTTTTGAACTTGGAAAACTTGAAAGAGTAAAGAAGTTGAAAGATTATGCATTTGTTCATTTTGAAGACAGAGGAGCTGCTCTTAAGACTATGGATGCAATGAATGGAAAAGAAATAGAAGGGGAAGAAATTGAAATAGCTTTGGCTAAACCACCAGACAAGAAAAGGAAAGAGCTCCCAGCTGCTAGACAGGCCTCCAGAAGCACTGCGTATGAAGATTATGACTATCACCCTCCTCCTAGTATGCCACCACCAATCAGAGGTCGAGGTCGTGGTGGAGGTAGAGGTGGATATGGCTACCCTCCAGATTACTATGGCTATGAAGATCACTATGGTTACAATTAGCATGACTATCGTGGAGGCTATGAAGATCCCTACTATGGCTATGATGATGGCTATGCAGTAAGAGGAGGAGGAGGAGGAAGGGGATGGCAAGGTGCTCCACCACCACCAAGGGGGCAGGGAGCACACCTCTAAGAGGTAGAGCTGGCTATTCACAGAGGGGGGCACCTTTGGGACCGCCAAGGAGCTCTAGGGTGGCAGAGGGGGTCCTGAACAACAGCAGAGAGGCCGTGGGTCCCATGGAGCTTGGGGCAATCGAGGCGGGCAATGTAGGAGGCAAAAGAAAGGCAGATGGGTACAACCAACCTGATTCCAAGTGTCGTCAGATCAACAACCATCAGAACTGGGGTTCCCAACCCATCACTCAGCAGCTGCTTCAGCAAGGTGGTGACTATTCTGGTAACTATGGTTACAATAATGACAACCAGGAATTTTATCAGGATACTTATGGGCAACAGTGGAAATAGACAAGTGAGGGCTTGAAAATGATACTCTCAAGGTACGATTGGCTCTAGATCTACATTCTTCAAAAAAAAATTGACTTAACTGTTTCATCTTTAAGTAGCTGTTTGCTGCCATTTGTATTGGGCTGAAGAAATCACTGTTGTGTATATACTCAATTCTTTTTATTTTTCTTCTTTTCATAAATGCTCTTGGTTATTATTGGGCTTGCAGAGTTCCCTTATTTTGGGGGTTACAATGCTTTTATCTTTTCAGGCTTCATGTTAGCATCAGAACAAGTTGTTAAATCATGATTTTGCAGAGCCTTTGGTTTGGACAGTTTCATTTTTTTGGATTTGGGATAGAGACTACATAGGAGTATGAAATATGCTGTAAATAAAAATACAAGCTAGTGCTTTGTCTTAGTAGTTTTAAGAAATTAAAGCAAACAAATTTAAGTTTTCTTGTGTTGAAAATAACCTATGACTACGTTTTGCATTCCTAGAAGTAGGTTAACTGTGTTTTTAAATTGTTATAACTTCACATCTTTTTGAAATCTGCCCTACAAATTTGTTTGGCTTAAACGTCAAAGCCATGACAATTTGTTCTTTGATGTGATTGTATTTCCAATTTCTTGTTCATGTAAGATTTCAATAAAACTCAAAAATCTATTCAAAACAAAACAAAAAAGAAATAAAGATCATCAGCAGTTTTCTATAGGTTTTTTTTAATCATGAATGGGTTCTGAACTTTGTCCAATGCTTCATCTTTTGAGATGATCATGTTTTTTGTCCTTGGCTCTGTTAATATGGTGTATTATAGTTAGTGATTTGCACATGTTGAACCATCCCTGCAATCTTAGGATGAATTCTACTTCATCATGGTATATAACTTTCTTGGTGAGTTGCTGTACTCTGTTTGCCAGTATCTTATTGAGGATTTTTGCATCTATGTTCATTAGCAAGATTGGCCTATAGTTCTCTTTTTTTGGTGGATCCTTCTCTAGTTTTAATGTCAGGGTAATGCTTGAATCCGGGAGTGAATTTGGGAGTATTGCTACCCTTTCAATTTCATTAAAGCATTTGAGAAGTAGCAGCACTAGGTCTTCTCTAATTTTCTTGTAGAATTCAGCAATGAATTTGTCAGAACCTGTACTTTTCTTTCTTTGTAGGTTTTTAATTACATCTTCAATTTAATTGACTGATATTGGCTTATTTAAAATTTTTATATCTTCTTGGTTCAGCTTTGGTAATTCATATGTATCTAGGAATCTGTCCATTTCTTCTATGTTTTCCATCTTATTAGAACAGAGTTTCTTGCAGTAGGCATTGATGATCTGGATTTCTGCGGGACTGCTTATGATTTCACCCTTTTCATTCCTAATTGCATGGATTTGAGCCTTTTCTTTCCTTTTTTAGACAAAGTTGGCTGAGGGTTTATCAATTTTGTTTAATCTTTCAAAGAACCAACTCTTCAATCCATTTATTCTTTGTATTTTCTTAGTCTCCACCGCATTAATATCTGCTCTAATCTTTATGAGTTGCTCTCTCGTAGGAGCTTTGAGCTGACTTGCTCTTTTTTAGAAGCTTGAAGTTCAACATTAGCTTGTTTATTTGAGCTCACTCTGTTTTTCTGATATGGGAATTCACTTCTGTAAATCTCCCTCATAGAATTACTCTCATTGGATCCCATAAGTTTCAGTATGTTATATTGGTATTATTTTTAATTGTAGAAACTTTCTTAATTTCTTCTTTAATTTTATCTGTGACCCACTGGGTGTTCAGGAGGATTTTATTTAATTTCCATGTATTTATGCAATTCTTGTGGTTTCTTTTGCAATTGATTTCCAAATTCATTGCACTATGGTCTGAGAATATGCATGGGATAACTTCAGTTCCTTTACATTCACTTAAGCATGCTCTGAGAGCGAGTATGTGGTCTGTTTTGGAGAACATCCCATGTGCAGCTGAGAAGAATGTATTCTGTATTCTGATATTGTGGGTTGGAACACTCCACATCTGCTAAGTCCATTTGTTCAAAAGTTTGGTTCAAGGGCCCAGGGATTTAACTCAGTGGTTCTGGTGTCTGCCTAGCAAGCACAAGGTCCTGAGTTTGATGCCCAGTACAAAAAAAAAAAAAGTTTGGTTCAGTTCTGATATTCATTTGCTGATTTTTTTTGTCTAGTTGATCTATTTATGAAAATTATGTATTGAAATCCCCCTTTACAGTTATATCAATGTTTATTTGATTTTTCATGTCCATTAATATTTGTTTTATATAGTTGGGTATGCTGGTATTTGGTGCATATATATATTTATGATTGTTATCACTTCCTCTTGCATTGTTCCCTTTACAAGGATGTAATGACCTTCTTTGTCTCTCTTAATCAGTCTTAGTTGAAATCCACTTTGTCTGCAGACAGTATAGCTACCCATGCTTTTTTTCCAGGTTCCTGTTGCATGGAGTATTGTGTTTTGTTTTTTCACTTTCGGTCTATGAATTTGTTTGAATCAAATGGGTTTGTTGTATGCCTCATATTGTTGGATTTTGCTTCTTGATCCATTCTGGCAATCTATTTCTTTTGATTGGTGAATTGAGACCATTCACATTGATGGTTATAACTCACATGCATTGACTGATCTTTGTCATTATATTATTTTCCTGTTGTTGATTCCCTCTTTTCCCTCTCTGATTCATTACTTTCATTGCCTGGCAGATTCATTCTGTAGGGGTTCATGGAGTTGTAGTCCACATTATCTCTTTCTATAATGTCCTTCAGAACATTTTGGAGTGCTGGTTTGGTGGTCATGAATTTCTTCGGGTGTTCTTTGTCATGGAAGTATCTTATTTCTCCATCAATTTTGAAAGATAGTTTGTGGGGTACATCAATCTGGGTTGGAGGTTGTTTTCCTTTAGGCACTGAAATACTTCAATTGATTGTGTTGATATGCCTATTTTGATTCTGATGGGCTTTTCTTTATAGGTGATTTGTTTCTTTTCTCTAACAGCTTTCAATAGTCTGTTCTTGGGTTGAATTCTAGTATCTTGACTATTATATGCCTTGGTGTAAAGTTTTTTTGATAAATTGGAGCTCTATATGCCTCACTTATTTGTTTGTCAAATTCCTTTTCTCTGCTTGGGAAGTTTTCTGCCATTACTTCCACGAACAAGTTTTTTATGTCATTTGCATGCTCCTGCTTTTTGATTGACAATGATCAATCTCATTATTCTGCTTCTAGCAGCTTTTGGGTTGGATTTTTGTGATCCCTTGCTATTTTTAAGAGATTGTTCTTTTGGTGATCAATAACTGCAATCCTGGCTTCCATATCTGATATTCTATCCTCACACTGGCTTATTCTGCTATGTATACTTTCAATGGAATTTTTAATCTGCTGGATATTTGTTTGAATCTGTTTCATGAATTCCAGTTCTTTCCTATATTGGGCATTCATGATTTCCATCATTTTCCTAAACTTCTCTATTTTTTTTAATCTCTATCTGCTCTAGTCATTGATCATGTCTTTCATCATGGTCATCATCTGTCTCTGTAGTTATCTGAGAAACTATTTCTGATTTGATATTTTTATAAATCCTCATTCATTTGCTTTGTTACTTCAGCTGTTACCACTTCAGAGAGTCCAGGTGGGTGGGTTTTAAATTTTTCCACTTCATTGCCCGCTAAGTTTGTCTTTGGTTAACTGGAAGTTTGGGGTTGTAGCTTGCTTAAGTGTCCTCTCATTTTCTTTTTCCTTTCTTTTTGTTTTTAGTTAATTTCTGGGTTAGTGCTTGTAAATTGCATATGGCAAGTAGCTTTATTGCTAGTATTTTGAACTCTTAGGAAATTACTACTTCTCAGAGATGTCTTCCAGGTGTAGCTGGCTTTTGTTTGTTTTTTTGTTTTTGGTACTGGGGATCAAACTCGGGACCTTGCGCTTGTGTGGCAGGTGTCAGAACCACTGAACTAAATCCCTGGCCCTGTAGCTGGCTTTTGGGCTTTGAGTCTGTTGTAAGATCCTACCTATTCAATTTGGGGGGCAGTGAGAAGTTGCTGCCTATTTGGCCTAGCCCCTGTTTCTTTGGCACTGGCCTATAGTATTGTTTGTTACCCTTAGACAATCTCAGTCTTGGCATACCAGGAAGAATAACTGATTAGAACAATTATGTCACCTTGTCTAAAGTAGGTTGGGTGTGGTGCTGCATGCCTGTAATCCCAGCACTCAGAAGGCAGAGGCAGGGGGATTGCCATGAGTTCAAGGTTAGCCTGGGCTACATAGTGAGTTCAGGGCCAGCCTGGACTACCAAGCCAGACCCTGTCTCAAAAAAAGAAAGAAAATAATAATAATAAAATCGGCTGGGGATTTAGCTCAGTGATTATGCCACCTGCCTTGCAAGCTCAAGGGCCCAAGTTCAATCCCCAGTACCGAAAATAATAATAATAATAATAATAATAATAATAATAATAATAATGATGATGATGATGTAGTACAATCAGCAATAAAAATAGCATCAAACTTATCCTAGAAAGTGACAAACTAAAAAAAAAGTGGCAAATTGTTAACTATTAATTTGCCAAATTTAATTGTGTGAAGTAGATTTGTGGCTATATAACAAAATCTAGAATCACAAAATTATATACAGTAAATATACTCTCAGTGTGGTGACTTTACCCTTAGGGGAGAAAATTAAACCTAACCGTGTTAGAGCCAGCCCACAGCTGTCTGAGTTTCAAGCTCAGTTGCCCCTCTCTAAGATGGCTATCAGGCAATTGCCCTCTCCTGGGGAACACCTGAACCTGAATAACTCACCAGCCACTGCAGCCAGTGTTCTGTTCCACTGGTACATTTTTTTTTTTGTACCAGGGATCAAACTCAGGACCTTGCCCTTGCCAGGCAGAAGCAGTCACTGGTGCATTTCTTTGTGTAAGTCTCTGGGGTTGCCAGTAGTCACTGTGGATATGCAGGTTTAAGCCACCCTTCCCACCCAGTATGTCAGAGCTCTGGGAGAAAGCACTGCTTGTCATTTTCTTCTTCATTGAAGTCTCTCTCGTTGTTCTCCCTATGGGCTTCAATTCTTGATTTAGATCCTTGCTGAGTCCCAGGGACCCACTTCTCTCCTTCTCTTTCTCACATTGCTATAGTCCATTGTCTGGACAACAAATCTCAAAAAGGCTGTTTCTGTACTGTTCACCACTCTACCATCTTCCCACAAGGATAATTCCTTCTCACTTTATTAATTTTTATGTTAGCTTTCTGTTACTATAATCAAAATACTTAAAATGATCAATTTAAAAAGGGCAAGGGTTTATTTTGGCTCATGGTTTTAGAGTTTTTAGTCCATGGTCACGTGGTGCTCTTACACATCCTGGCTGGGGCTGGCAAGTGGTTGAGCAAGCTGCTAACTTCATGGCAGCTGGGAAGGAAAAAGAGAAAGAGGAGCACATAGGTCCCAGTATCACTTTTAAGGGCCTTACCCCTATGGCCAAAAGCCTTCAACTAGGCCTCATTGCTTAAATTCCTACTACCTCCCAGTAGCACCAAGCTGAGGACCAAGTGTCTCACACGTAGGCCTTTGGGGAACATTCCTGATTCAAACTATGGTAATATGTGTTGTATGTAGGTCTTTAATCCTACATTTTGTTATTTCTCTTGGAGTCAGGTAAGAGTCCAGTAATATTACCCTACACAGTGAGTTAGTTTCTTCAAAGCCATTGAGTACACCGTCCATAATTTACCTATTAATGTGAGCTGTCTCCTTTAGTGCATGGTCAGATCCCATGTATAGATAGGTCTGTCCTTCGGCCTACCTACTACCTCATTCCTTTTACTCCTATGGCTTCTGCAATAACCGAAAGTACAAGTTCTCTTTCCTCATTTCTACTTCTTTTCTAATTTTTTTTTAATCATTGGAAATTTGCACCTTTAAATAATCTCTCTTGGTTCTTATTTTTCCCCCTTCCTCTGCCCTCCCTTCAGCTCCTACATCCCTCCCTATTTACACAGACTTTGTTTCCATTTTTTCATTTTCTCATAGTAATTCCATTCCCTTCTTGCCTTTCCCCTACCCCTCCCACTTCCGCTTCCCCTTTGCCCATTTTCTTCCTATTTCACATTATCTATTATACCTTTTAGTCCTTATTTACACTTTCAGTTTCTCACACTAGAGACACTATTCAGTATTTACACATGTGTGTCGTATTTATTTCACTTAAGAGTATCACCTCAATGTGCATCCATTTAGCTATACATATCTTTAATTTCTCATTTTTTATAGCTGAGTAGTACTCCATTTTATTAAAAAAATACATTTTCTTTATCCAGTCTCCAGTTGATGGGCATTTGGGGTGTTTCCAAGTTTTAGCTATTACAAATTATGCTGCTATGAACATAGGTGCACATTTACAACTGTGGTATGTTTCTTTTAATTCCTTGGGGAAGATACCCAGCAGGGGAATAGCTGGGTCAAATGGGACTTCCAGTCCTTGTTCTTTGTGGTACCTCTATACTGATTTTCATAGTGGTTGCACCAGTCTACACTCCCATCAGCAGTGGAGCAGGCTTCTTCTTTCCCCACAGCCCACCAGCATTTGCTGTTGGTTGGTTTCATGATAGCAGCCATTCTTTCTGGGGTAAGGTGGAATCTCAGTGTTGTTTTCATTTGCATCTCTCGAATGACCAGTGATGTTGAACATTTTTTCATCTGTTTATTTGCTATTTCTACTTCTTTGTCTAAGAAATGTCTGTTCATTTCAGATGCCCATTTTTGGATTGGGTCTTTAAATTTGGGAGGCCTGATCTTTTTAAGTTCTTTATAGATTCTAGATAGTAGACCTTTGACTGAGGAACAGCAGGTGAAAATTTTTTCCCACATTATGGGTTGTCTCTTCACACTGCTGGTGGTTTCTCTTGCTGTGCAGAAGCTTTTTAATAGGAAGAGATCCCACTTGTTGATTGTTTGTGCTAGTTCATGGGCAACTGAGGTTTTGTTCATAAAATCTTTTCCTACGTGAATGTCTTCAAGAGTTCTACCTAACCTCTGTTCTAGCTGGTTCAGCGTTTCTATTTTAATATTTAGATCTTTACTCCATCTTGATTTTAGTTTAGTGCATGGTGAGAGATACAGGTCTAGTTTTAATCTTTGGCAAGTTGAAACCCAATTTTTCCAGCACCATTTATTAAAGTGGGTATCTTTCCTCCAGTGACGGTGTTTGACTCCTTTGTCAAAGATGAGGTAGCTGAGTGTTTCTGGAGTTGTTTCTGCATCTTCTAATCTGTTCCACTGGTCCTCAGGTCTGTTTCTTTGCCAGTACCATGCTGTTTTTGTCACAGTAGCTTTGTAGTATAATTTCAAGTTGGGGATTGTGATACCCCCTACCTTGTCTTTATTGCCTAGAATTGCTTTTGCTATTCTGGGTCTCTTCTTGTTCCAAATGAATTTTTGGATTGTTTTCTCAAAGTCTCTGAAGTATGCTGCTGGGATTTCTATTGGAATTGCATTGAATCTATCTAGCAGTTTTGGAAGTATGGCCATTTTCACTATGTTGATCCTTCCTACCCAGGAGCAGGGGATGTTCTACTTCTTTTTTAAAGTTAATGGACCCTTTAAAATATAAATTATAGAATAAACTCATGAAGTTTCTTTAAAAAAATTCAAAAGTTGATTGACATGGGATTGCTTTGAATTTATAAATTTGGAGAGAATTGACATTTTATGAGCTGAATTTTTTCATGCAAGAGCTATATATATTTTTAAGTTTTACTGATTATTCTGGTATAAAGCCAGGATTAAATGTGTGGAGATCTGCAAAAATCCACTACTGTTTTTGGTCAAATATTTGTTGCAAGATAGAACAAGAAAAAAACAGAACAGAAATCTGCTCAGAATGGCTCACATTATAGAAAGATGCCTAGGGGGCTGGGGATTTAGCTCAGTGGTTCCGCCGCCTGCCTTGCAAGGGCAGGGACCTGAGTTCAATCCCCGATACCAAAAAAAAAAAAAAGAAAGAAAGAAAGAAAGGATGCCTGAGAGAAGACAGGATGTCTGGAGGACCTCTCAGAGTAGGAGCATGCCCAGCTGGCCTCTAGGACTGAGCCTGGCCAGTCAGAGACTTGAGACTTCCTGCCATGCCTCAGTGCATTCAGGCTGCCCATCATGGTGCTTTGTGTTCCTGCTCCATTCTCCTGGCATTAACCAGCACAACTTCAGCCTGTACATGGCTCAGTTAAATACTAAGGTGGACCTGATATGCTGGATCCATACCAGCTGTGGGGATGATGTTCTTTGGGTTTAGAGTCATCACTCATTCGTCTTGATCCTCCTTCAAGATTTCAGAGTTACTGACTCAGCAGTCTGAGCCTCTTTTTCTGTTTTTTGGTTTCAGAATGGAAAGCAGCCCAACAATATGCAGGTAACTGAAGCTGAGAAACTATGACTTTGTTGGTAGGTTTGGCTGGATCTTTTTTGGTGAAAGTTGGTTTTTTTGAGACAGAGTCTCACTGTGCAGTCCAGGCTGTCCTTGAACTCACTATATAGCCCATGCTGGCCTCGAACTTGCAGCAATACTCCTGCCCCAGCCTCCTGAGTGCTGGGATTACAGGTGTATACTGGCTTTGGCTGGATTTTAAATAGAAGGCATGAGGAATCATCTGAGATGAGAGAAAGAGTCTTTTCTGGGAGCCAGATATAGGGCCTGAACACAGACAGAGAAGCACACTTGCATACACAACGTGACACATCCACATGTGTACACAGTGTACATCTGTAACATGTAACCTTAGAACATATCCACACACTTCTGCCCCTGCCTACCCATTGCTTAGTGGGTTTTACTAGGTTAATTCTCTAATGCTTCCTGGGCCTGTTTGCAGAAGAGAATGTGGAGTATGAAAGGAACTTCTTGGGTCATCAATTCATAGAAGGGATCTCAGGGTTGGAGGGAGTGCAGGACACTGGACTAGATCAGCTTACAGGTTCCTTTCAGTCTTGAAAATCCTAAAATTGTTGTAAAGCCAAAAGCTCACATGAGGACCTCAGAGCCCCTGTCCAGGACTTGACTCCCCCCCCCCGCCCCACCCCTGCCACACACACACCTACCTCATTCACTGTTTCTTTTCACCCCTTCTCACACTGGCACCAAGTACAGAATTCATAAACCTTCCAGTTTGGGAAAAGAGTAAGAGTACCCATCAGTTTCATATGCTCCAGAGTGCCTTACCTGCCACTTTGGAAGCCAGGTGGAAGAGAGAGGATTGTGTCAGTCTGGGCAGGGTGATAATCCCACTGATTGCTCTGCCAGGGAGAAACTAGAGGTTCATCTTTGGGGTGGTGGGTAAGAGGGTCCTAGGACCGTGCTCACCTGTGCTAACCCCATGCTTCATGCACAGTGAATGTGACCTTGGATCGGGCCACAGCCCACCCCAACCTTGAGATCTCCGAGGATGGCAAGAGTGTGTCCACCCGCCCAGGGCCACCTAGCCCAGTAGCCAGCGATCCATGGTTTTCTCAGCATAAGTGTGTGCTGGGCCGGGAGCAATTCTCCTCCGGCCGCCACTATTGGGAGGTGCATGTGGGTCGCCGCAGCTGCTGGTTCCTAGGCGTATGCCTGGCAGCAGTGCCACACTCAGGGCCCGCATGCCTCAGTCCAGCCAGTGGCTACTGGGTGCTGGGTCTGTGGAACTGCGAGTACTTCGCACTGGACCCGCACCGCGTGGCACTCACCCTGCGTGTGCCTCCCCGGCGCGTGGGCCTTCTCCTTGACTGTGAGGCGGGAACACTCTCTTTCTTCAACGTGTCCGATGGCTCCCACATCTTCACCTTCAGCGACAGCTTCTCTGGGGCTCTCTGTGCGTATTTCAGGCCCAGAGCCCAGGATGGCAGTGAACACCCGGATCCCCTGACCATATGCTCATTGCCAATTAAAGACACATGCACCCTGGAAGACAACAGTGACACCTGGTTACAGCCCTTGACGCTCTCGGATCCCACCCAGGTCCTGTAGTGAGACCTCTCCTGGACCCAGGCCTGGGACCTGGGCAAGTTGTCAGACATCTTGGCTATCCTGCTGCTCATGGAGGCAACAAATGTGCTGACCAGAATGTCACCAAAGCCTAAAGGCTCAGCCTAGCCAAAAGAGGACAGAGTACCTATATACATGTAATTTTTTTAAAGGGAAAGAGGCAATTCCAAAGCCCACTCATGTATACTGTAGGATACTGCACATAAATAAAAGTATGTTGATTGATGTTGGGGGAAGCAGTGGGAAACGAGAAACAAAGGCATTAGGAAAAGAGAGGAGAAACATGGTTGGATTAGAAGTATTAGTTGATTTGTAGTTTCATGCTTTTTGTACATATCTACTATCTGCAAAAGTTTAGAAGTCATAGCACCTCACAAACAATGAGTTCATCAGTGGCTCAGATCCTACTTTTAAAAACTATTTCCTACTAAAATGAAATTGGAGAAATGATTCCTGAGCTGGGGCATAGGAAGTAAAAGCCTGTACCATCCTGTGCTACAAAACAAAACAAAACTGCTCAGAAACTATCAGCAGAAAGTCTTAAGTTCAGGAGATCTACTTTAAACCATGGTGACTATAGTTAATGTGTTGTAAACTTCAAAATCACTGAGAGTAGAGTTTAAATGTGTTGCCACAAAAAAGTATGAAGCAGTACATACATTTCTTAGCTTGATTTAGCCATTCCACAATGACTGCCTATATCAAAACATCATGTACATCACAAATATATTTGTTCATCAATTAAAATAATAAATGTATGTAAGTGTTTTAAAAATAAAAATATGTAAAAAGCAAAAATTCATAAGTGCCAGTTTGGAGGACCTTTACTGACCACTTATGGGATGGTTTGAACATCAAAATCAAGGATTAGGGCCAGGGATTTAGCTCAGTGGTGCTACACCTGCCTGGAAAGCACAAGGTCCTGAGTTTGATCCCTGGTATAAAAAAAATGGTAGAATAACTCTCAGATGCAGTGGAATTAGAAAAATCAATGTGTACATATGAGTTTTACTATGTATACATAGATGGAACTCATACACATGTTGCATTGGTCAGCTTTCACATTGATGAGGTGAAGTACCTGACACCCACAACTTAAAGGAGGAGAGGTTTATTTTTGGATCAGTTTCAGAGGTTTCAGTCCATGGTTGGCTCCAAGTCAGGAATATCATGGCAAAAAGGCATGGTGGAGGAAAGCTGCTCATTTCATGGCAGTCAAGAAGCAGACCACAGGCAAAGGGCATCAGTGACAGATAGGCACTCCAAGGCATGGTGCCAGTTAACCCATCTCCAACTGGGCCCCATCTCTTAACAGCACATTCAGCTATGAACCCCTACAACCTAATCACCTCTCCAAGACTCTCTTAATCCAGGCAAGTTGACAATTAAGAGTCACTGGCATATGTGTGGCAGGTAAGTAAATGATAGATAGCATGTATATATTATACATATAGTTCTGCTCTGTTGCTTTGTGGGCTTAGAAACAATAGGATTCCAGTAGTAATGAGAACACATAGTACTCCAAGTTTGACTTTTAGCAGTATTTTCCACTAAAAGGAACTAAGTCTGTTGGGAGGAACGAGACAGGAAATCCAAGGAGGAGGCAGGGAAATTAACATTATGGATAGTCTTGCATCAAAGGAAGTACTCAAAGAATAATGAGACATCAACTGGACAGAAAAGCCACTTCTAAGGGATTTCCATTGACCAAATTTGAAGATCAAAATAATTTGCAGACATTACAGATTGAAATGCTTTGAGTTAAATAGGAAACTAAGTATGTATATCTCTATTGATATGCATATTAAATAAATAGATAAATGAGGAAGACGAGAAAGCTTTGTCCTACATTGAGAGTGTTAAAATAGCTAGGCATAGTGCCACATGCCTATAATCCCAGCATTCTGGGAGGCTGAGGCAGGAAGATCATGAGTTTGAGCCCAGTCTGGGCAATATAGCAAGACCCTGGCTTAAAAATAAATAAATAAAATAAATAAGCAACAGTTGTTGCTCAGTGTGAATGTCCTGGGTCTAGTCCCCAATACTGTAGGATGAGGGAGAGAGAGCCCTTCAAAAAATACTAATTAGTTATTAATTTAGGTGGACAAAACACATCAATGATATTTACAGTGGTGGAATCTGGCTGACGTTGTATTTAAATGACAAAAGTTAACATCACCAAATATAAACTAATTTACATCATGTGTCTCCTGATTCAGCGCAAGGAAAGAACACAACAGCATCCCTTTTGAGGTAATCCAGAGCCAGAATGAGTAAATTATGTGAAAACATCAGACAAGTTGATGTTGAGGTCATCAATGACAAGCCAAGCATCTTAGTTACTTTTTCTTCACTGAGACAAAATACCTGACACCTACAGTTTAAAGCAGAAGAATTTTGTTTTTGGCTCACAGTTTGTAGAGTTCTAGTCAGTAGTCATCAGGTTCCAAGGTAGGGTGGCCTGACAGAGGAGCATGACAGAGGATGAAAAGCTACTTACTTCATAAAGATCAAGGAGAGATAACAAGGAAGAGATGAGGAGGGAGATAAACCTTTCCAGGCCATTCCTTCAGTGACCGACCTCTTCCAGTCAGACCCTCCTTCATAACAGCAATCCAGCTATAAATGCCCATAACCCAGTCACCTACCCAAAGCCATGCCTATGAGCACATAGGCTCTTGGGGGTCATCTAGATGTTAACCACCACAACAAGACTAGGGAATAGTATCATATTGAAGAAAAGTAAATCATGACAACAAAATTCAATAGATCTTGCTGGATGAGATCCTGGCCCCATAAAAGATATTACTGGGGAAAAGAAAGGAGGTATTATGAAAGACTTTTGTGGATTTACAACTAAAGTAATGTAAAAAAAGTGAGAGAATGATAAAGGAACGCAGTCTGATGAATATTTGGTATCTGGCTTTCCGGGGAACAATTCTAGAGCATTTTCTGATTCCATAGGGAAAATTCTCCCACAATATTTGATTTCAACCTCTTAATGAGATACCACTAAAGGCAGAGTTGGGAAATGTCTTAATTATTTTGAGCTGCTATACCAAAATATGACCAACTGGGTGGTTTATAAACAACAGAATTTATTTCTCAGAATTCTTGCTGCTGGAAGTCAAAGATCAGGATGCCAGCATAGACTCTCCTGGCTTACAAATTGCTAATTTGTCCTTGAACAAGAGACTTCTGGTGTCCCTCTAACAAGGGCCTTAATCCTACTCATGAGGGCTCTACCTTCGTGACCTAATCACCTCCCTAAAGACTCTCACCCTGCCACCATGTCACTTGGGGTTAGAATTTCAGTCTGTTACTATGGAGGAAACAAGCATTTAGATCATATCAAGAGGAGACATCCATGGCTGGAGAATGGTACATGATTAGCATGAGTGTGGTCATGGGTTCAATGTCTAGCACCACAAAAAGAAAGTGAAAGAAAAAGATACCCATGATTGCCTTTCATGACACCTCTAGTATAACACTGGTTTCATGCCACATAAGATGTTTAACCATCTACTGTGATTTGCTTCTCTAACTAGTAAGTGTATTTTAAAGGTTATGAAAATATTCTTACCCACATGTTGAGATCAAGTTATAGCTTTTTTTTTTTTGTACTGGGGACTGAACCCAGGTCCTTTGCACTGAGCTCTATTCTCAGCCCTTTAAAAAAACAATTAAAAAGCTGGGCATGGTGGCACATGCCTGTAATCCCAGCATTCTGGGATGCTGAGGCAGGAAGATCTCCAGGAGTTCAAGGCCAGCCTGAGATACTGTTTCAAAAAACAAAAATTAAAAAAATTTTGAGATAGTTTCTCTCTAAGTCACTAAGTTGCCCAGACTGGGGTGGAATGTGATCCTCCTGCCTCAGCATCCCAGAATGCTGGGATTACAGGCATGCACCACCACACCCAGCTAAAATAGTCTTACTGATACATATGACATTCAGAAAAGAAAAGTTGTATTTTCCAGAGTCATTTGCATTATTGTGCAAACATTCTGTGGTCCTACTCATAAATTATTTTGCGATGATATTAAAAACTTGTTCTTTTGTCTACAAGCAGAAGAAAAAAAGACCCTTTTCTCATCTCCTATACAAAATGCAACTCAAAATTAGAGACTTAAATGTAAGATGTGAAACTCTAATAGTACTAGAAGAAAATGTAGCAGACTTGCTTCTTCTATGAAACCTGGGCAAAGATTATGTGAATAAGACTCCGAAAGTACAGGAAACAAACAAACATTGGATTAAGCAAAAGGCTTCTGCACAGCAAAGGGAACAGTGTTAAGAGACAACTCGTGGATTGGGAGAAAATATTAAAAGGCCTAAGCATTCAAGAAGGAGTATCTATTTGCCAGATAAACAAAATATAATTTATTCATACTCCAGGATACTATAGCACCATAAATTTTTATGATGCTCAAAGCTTGTCATGGGGAACATGTATTGCTTTTGTAATTTAAAAAGTAAACTTATATTTCTTTTCCATATCCTTCATGTTAATGGAAACAATCACAAGAAAATTCTTCTTTTTTTTTTTTTTGATGCTGGGAATCGAACTCAGGCCCTTGTGCTTTCGAGGCAGGCAGCAGAACCACTGAGCTAAATCCCCTGCACAACAAAATTCTTTTTAAAATACACAGCTGGAATTATTTGATTGGGCAGGCAACTCTACAAGGTATTAATTAACATGACTTGCTTCTAATGTTTCTTATAGTTTTTAAAATGTTAATTTTGATAGCTTCT
>NW_004624958.1:416959-429114 GCF_000247695.1 Heterocephalus glaber | reverse complement strand
CCCAGTACTGTGGTCTGGTGTCCTCTCAGCCTTTGTAGTGTGGAACCAGGTGGCTGTATAGAGGAGCGGGGTGGGTGTGGGTGTCCAGTGGATTGCTGCCAGGGTGCAGGCTGAATCAGCATGTTCGGCGCAACTCATGACCTCAGTAGGGCATCCACAGACCTGCCTGTCTGCAGCGGGCCGACCCGGCATGTTCCGCACAACTTGTGACCTTGGTAGGGCTGGTTATGTGTAAATATTATGCCATTTTTATATAAGGGGCTTGAGCACTTGTAAATGTGGGTGTCTGTGGGGATCCTGGAACAAATCCCCTGTAGATACAGAGAGACAGCTGCAACCAGATCTTACTCTGGCTACAGAGTCTCTTCCTTTCCATTACTCTGGAGACACTGAGGTGTTTCAAAGCCATGTGGAATCTTCATCTGAATCTAGTCATAGTCATCCCCTGTTTGAGCCACATTCACTAAGAATTCAGCTTCTCCTCTCCAAAGGGCCTTGCCCCATGCCCGTCACTCACCTGTTTTATATGATGGCTCAGCATCTTCTCCAGGGAGTAGTATTGGATGGGGCTACTGAAGAGCCCACTCCAGAATGGCCCTGAGCCACTACTGTGAGCACCGACCAGTCACAAATACAGCTGCTGTGATTCACCTCCAGGCAACTGTTCCCTCTTCCTGCACACACTTCCCCAAGAAACTATCAGACATTTGTTGATGGCGTCAGAAGGAAAGAGGAGAGTTGGTTCAGAGCTCACTAAATGACACCCCTAGGAACCAAAGAGGAATGCTGCATCAGTAGTTTCCAGCCACAGAAACACCTGGAAGCAACAGTAATTTAGCAGGTGGGGATCCAGGACAGGTGAGCTGAAAAAGAGCCAGGATGTAGTCACTCTGGAGGGGAGGATGCAGGAGGGGAGGCCAGTTTGAGAAGCCCCCATAGCAAGAGGAACTCAAGCCTGGTCTTCACACTTCCAGAAGCACCCAAATCATCCAGGACCTTGGGAAGAGGTTGAGATGGAGGTCACTGAGCAAAGTCTTAAGGAGATAGGAAGGGCTGGATGGAGGCCAAGAGCAAGGATCAAGGCAGGGGCCATAGGAGATAAAAATTTGGTTCAGTGCTTTCTTTAGCTCTTTCTTTGGCTTTCTTTGGTGATGAATGGGACTTTTATAGTTAGTATTTTCCCTATTTCTAGGTCCCCTCATTCCCACTCCCACTCTTTCCCCAGCAGAAAGCTGTTAGGAGACAACTGATCTCAGCATAGACATAAGGAAGAACTCAGGCTTTGAGGTGTGTGAGAGAGTGAGGAGCTAAGCTTGCAGTGAGCATTAGGCAGGCAGGCCTTGATGAGGAGAGAGGTCTCAGCAAACTAGGAAGAATGTAAAACATCCTTTCTAGGCTACAGACAGAGCCTAGGGCAGTTCTTCTCCAAAACCTGTCGGAGTCACCTGTAGAAGCTTCCTTTGCAGCCACTTTTTGGAGAAGAGGCATCTAGAGCTCATTGTCTGACGTGGTACTTCAGAACCTCTGGAGTTTGATCCCTAAATCTCCTCTATCACCAAGAAAACTTTCAAGTGAGTAACTTTTAAGTATGGTCAAGTTGAAGAGACTCACCTGAGGAAGTCCTGGGGAGCCAGTCTGAACCATTCTAGATTTTGTTGCAAGTGTGCTGAAGATAGGGCTACACAGAACTCTGTTGCTTCTCCAAACTGGTGAGTAATCTCAATTTCTTTTCTCTGATCTAGGATTTGACAAGCAGGAGAACAGATAATGTGATGAAGTAATTGCAAGCAATGATTCCAAACTTTGGCTGCAATTAGAATCACTCAAATAGTTGCTTAGACTCTGACCCTACCCAGAACAATTATACTAGAAGCCTCAAGCTGGATGTGATGGTGCATGCTAGTAGTCTCAGCTACTTGGGAAGCTGAGGCAGGAGGATTGCTTGAGTCCACAAGTGTGACACAACACACACACACACACACACACACACCAAAAAAAAAAAAAAAAAAGCTCTGTTGGCACTCAGGTAAGGTCTCCTCCTCCTTTCTCTTCCTCCCCTTCTGCCTTCTTCTCCTTCTCATTCTCCTTCTTCTTCCTTTAACACAGTCTCTTTATGTAAGCCCACAGACTGGCCTTAAACTCATACTCCTCATTCCTCAGCCTTGAGTGCTGGGATTACAAAGTGTATACTAGCATGCCCAGCTCAGGTAAGATTTTTAGGCATATAGGTAACTTTGTGACATAGTCACTGGGGAGGTTTGACCCTGCTTTCTGTACTATGGATCCATTCTCAGAATGCCGGTAAGGAAAAAATAAAGTAATAGTGTTATAAAGGAAAGCCATTATATTAAACACATCAAAAAATTAAAAGAAAATCCAGCAGCCGGGCCTGGGCGCACTCTTCTCTTCAGGCAGGCCCCAGCCAGGGGTGCCTGAGGGGTGCGCCATCGCCCTGAGCCCTGAGCAGCATGCGGCCCACCTGGTCTCAGAATCCTGGGGGACAAGGGCTCCCGCAGCCCAGGACCCCGGTGCCATGGCAGAGAGGGCAGCGGGCTGCCACCTGCTCCAAGCCCCAGCTGCGATCTCCCAGGCCTAGGCACCATGACACCTATGCTGACCGTCACCTGGACGCTGCACAGCCACTCTGAGCTAGAGCTGCAGCCGCTGCCGCCGCCACGGCGTCCAATGCCGGTGATACCCATCCCGCTGCGGGTGCGCTCCTTCCATGACCCACACGCCACCTGCCTGCATGCCTCCTGCGGGCCCCTGCCTGCCTCCCACCTGGTGGGTACCAAGTACAACAACTTGATGTGTACGTGAAGACGCGCTGGCTGTATGGTTTCATCCGCTTCCTGCTGTACTTCAGCTGCAGCCTGTTCACTGCGGGACTCTGGGGCACACTGGCCGTGCTCTTCTGCCTGCAGTACCTGGGCCTGCGTGTGCTACTGCGCTTCCAGCTAAAGCTGTCTGTGCTGCTGCTGCTGTTGCTGGGCCGCCGGCGTGTGGACTTCTGCCTCATGAACGAGCTGGTCATCTATGGCATCCAAGTGAC
Source organism: Heterocephalus glaber (assembly GCF_000247695.1). Next base: position 426,062 of record NW_004624958.1, on the reverse strand, counting down.
TATGCTGCTGGTCGGGGGCCTGGGGCTGGTGCTTCACGGTCTTCATGGACATGTGAGGGTGCCGAGGGCCGGTGCCACGTTCACTCGATGTGTCCAGCGCAGTTCTTCTGTTGGGGGCCGGGGAGGGGGCTGGGCCTCTGCTCCATCCAGCAGACAGGCCTGCAGTACACATTCCCATTCAGGAGCAAAGAGGGCTGAGACTACAGTCTGTGTCCATCCCTCCCTCTGACCACTCCCTGCTGACCCTCCCTCTGCGCGCCTCAAGGTGCACTGCACCCCGAGCCTCCTGTCCACCTCACTTGTTCAGTGGCCATACAGGGTGGAACCTCTGTCCAGCTTGTGCTCTGAGACTCGAGGACAGGGAGGCAGTACAGGAACAGATCTGGAGGGGTTTCTTCCCAGCACACCCCTTTCCTGTGTGCCCCTGATCTCAGCTGCAGCCTCAGGGACAGTCAGCCTCCACTAGTGACACCACACTGCCATGTGGGTTCTGGGCCAGCCACAGACAGACAGAGGCTGCGTGGGTCCTGAATCCCAGGTGAGTCTCAGAGCCACTGCAGTTTGTTGCAGGGCCAGCCCAAGGGGGTGAGGTAGTCAGGTGCCAGCCCCACACCAACAGCTCTGTCCCCCTCACCTGGGGCAGGTCTCAAGGAGTTGAGCCTGTGCTTAAGTTGCTGCAAATGTGGGCTTCCAGGGAGTGCCTCCTTGTAACTCCTGGGCAGTTCCGGGATCTCTGAGACAGCATCCAGGGTTAGACCTGCTTGTCTTGAGGGATGTCAGGGTTTCAGACAGGCCCACCCCGGGAATCCTGGGCAGACTCCAAAGGTGCCTTCTGGGTGCCATGTGCAGTGGGCATGTGGGAGGGCTGCTGGCCTCTGTGCACTGCAAGAGCATCCTGGGTAGGGACCCCCTGCAGCAACCCCATGAGAGGTGGGGTCATGGTGCTGTGGTGGTCAGCACGGCCTACTGGTGAGGGGCTTTGATTCATAACATCAGAGTGGGGACCCTGGGCCAGTCGGAGAGTGACTGGTTAGCCAGCTCTTGCTTCACCTCAGATTGTCATCCCCATGCCTGGGCATGTGTCGTGGCCCCTTTGATCCTGTCCGGCGAAGCAGACCAGAGGCAGGGAATCTGAGGACAGATTCATCCACTGAAGAGAAACCTAGAAAATTGCCAACCAGGTGGGACAGCAAAGCCTACTGGTTATAAACTGCTCCTCCAGCTTCAAGCATGACCTCCCAGAGGGAGGGCTCTGCCCAGAGCATCTGTCTAGCTTCCCCTAGGAGGGGCAGGTGAGGAGCTCCCCAGAGGACCCCACTTCTCACTGCAGAGAATCTTTTGCACTAATTCCTGTCTTTCCTCAGAGCAGCTTTGTTTTGTGTTCATTGACTGGTAACTCAGTGCTGCCGGAGCCCTCTTGCATGGGTGCCGGTAGATGCGTCGGGTGGTGGGAGGGGTCTGGCTGGGTCACCATAATGTGGACAGGACCTTGCTGTGCTGCACACCCAGCTGCCTGTGTCCTGAGTGCCTATTGAATTCTTTACAAGAGGAAGCTCCTGCATTAAACCTATTTCTTTAACATGTTGAAAAAAATTAAAAGAAATATGGACTGAAGGTGTAGCTCAGTGAGAGTGCTTGGTTAGCATGAGTCAGGCCCTGGGTTTGATCCTCAATATCTCAAAAGACAAAAAAAAATGGAGGCAATTTCACAGAACACCAGCACCAGACAAGGCCAAGGGATAAAGTATGGAAAATATGATATTGTACAGTCTTGTCTAGGCACAGACAAAAACAACACCACTTATAAACCACAATTGTCAAACATCTCCATCTCCTGCCTGAGTCTGTGCCCTTCATCATCAGTTACAACTCTGGCCTCACTTTGTTCTTCCCCACTCCAACGTAGCATTTATATTGATACTCAATTGTAGAATCATTCCTGGTTCTCAACAATAGGCAATGCCAAGCATATCCTGCTGCCTTCACTACGCCCCCAAATCTCTAATGAGTTCCAAACCTACAATAAATCCATGTAACCTTCTTAATGAAATGCCTCATGGTTCCATGTGCAGTGAGTTCTTCCTTATTCCAACAAAGGATGCACCCAAGTTGAATTGCAGTTGTATTCCTAGTGGTCTTTGACAGGAATATTCTGAAAATGCATTCTTATCCTAAAATCTTGCTTATTCTGAGTTCCATTTCTAGTTTTTAAAAATATTTTAAGTTATCTACCCCCCCATCCCCCCACTCCATACCGGGGATTGAACTCAGGACTGCAAGGCAAGTGCAGCACCACTGAGCTAAATCCCCAGTACTAAGTTATCTATTCTAGCGGTGGCATCGTACTTAATCCAACTAGGCATAGTGCCACACACTTGTAATCTCAGCTACTCTGGAGGCTGAAGAAGGAGGATCAAAAGATGCAGGTAAACCAGGGAAATTTATCCAGACCTTGTCTCAAAACAAAAAATAAAAGGGCTAGGGGCTTTGATGTAGCTCAGTGGTACAGCATCTGCCTGGCAAGCATGAGGTCCTGGGTCCAATCCCTGGTACTAAAAGAAAAAAAAAAACACAAAAAAAGGCTGGGGAAGAAAAGGGGGCTGGAGATATTGGAGATATAGCTCAGTGCTAAGAATGCTTGCTTAGCATGTGTGAGGCCTTGAGTTCAATCCTTAATACACAAAAAATAAAAATTTCCTCTCTCTCAGACACTATTCCAGGTGGCTTGGGTTATGAGCCCCGAGAACAGTGACAGGCAGCCAATCATGGTGACACTGCCTATAATCCCAGCACTCTGGGAAGCTGAGACAGGAAGATTGCAAGTTCCAGCCCATCCTGGGCAACTTAGCAACTTAATGAAAACTTTTCTAATAATAAAAAATTTAGGAAGGGGCTGAGGATAGCTCAGTGCAAAGGTCCTGGGTTCAATCCTCAGTACCAGGAGAGGTAGAAAAAGCCCTGGCCCGAGGAAGGTAAGGTTCACCTAACAGTCTGACTCTCCCATGGCACTGTTCATCCTACCCTGGGCCTTGCAAAGATTCATCCCTGGGTGCTGAAGTTTTGCCCTCACTGGAAAGAATAAGATTAGCATCCAGTTTCATGCCTGACATATGTAGACCTTGGAAGTCATCATTCCATCTTTACAAGTAAAAAGATGAGCAAATGGAAAAGTCAACAACTCTTCTTAAATCCACAGAAATGGAGATAACATGATAAAACTTGCCCTCAAAATTGGAAAGACAGGTGGGCATAAAGAATCACAACTTGCCAGAGCAGTCCTTACCAACAGAAACCAGCCTAGCAAACACCATCAGGGTAGGAAGACGTAAATTGGAACTGATGAATTGTTGGAAGCCAAGTATGGTTAAGGCTCAGAATTTAAAACTCTAGTGAGCAAACCAGGCATGGTGGCATACACCTGTAATCCCAGCACTTGGGAGGCTGATGCCGGGGGATCAAATTGGAGGCCAGCCTGGGCTAGATAGCTTGAACTACATAGTGAGACCCTGTCATTTTAAAAAAAGCAAAAAAAAAATTAAATTAAAAAATAAAACTGCAGGAGGCTGGATATGGTAGCTCAGGCCTACAATACTAGTGTTACTGTATGTACAGAGCACATAATTCTGCAAATGTCAAGGAATAAAGTCACAAACCAAAAGAGGAGGTTAGGTTAGGGGAATTATAACAGAAATAGAATAGCTCCTGGATTTTCAGAAAGGGTCCTAAGTGGGGGCATGCATTGGCCTCTTGATCCAGAGCTAACTATAGATAAGCAGGGCACAAGGATTGCTCAATTGTTTCGTGGCCACATATCACAGGAGCCTCTGTGAATTTGAAATTACCAGTTGGAACTCAATCTTCTAGCCCAGTTCTTCAACATGTAGGGTTTATAAGAAACTGAAATTTTAGAAAGAAAAAACTGGTTATTTTGCATTTGAATTTCCTCAGAACTCGGGAATTTAGTAGGGAGTGGGCTGCAGTCCTAGTTCACTGTCTATTCTTATTTTATTTCCCATCAATACGGCTGGTCACCCAACTCTACCTTGGGCCCTTCCTGTAACTAGATGCCTTACTCATAAGCTAACTAAAACTATTTTCTACACTAGCCCTCAGGAGACTTAGGCAGAAAGACAAGAGTTCTAGACCATGCTGAGCCACCTAGAAAGTCTTGTCTAAAGAACAAACAAATAAATGAAACTCCAACAGGACTTCAGTAACAGAGAATCCCCATAGTTTTAGGAGATACTCACAGAGAAGATCATAGAACAGACTTTCTAACCACATTAGAGGGAGAGAGAGAGCAACAGTTTTCAAATATACTTGCCTTTTGCAAAGCCTATCCTTGAAAGGAACTTTTTTTGGGGACAGGGTATTGGCTTTGAACTCACTATGAAACCTAGGCTGGCCTCAAACTCACGGCAATCCTCCTGCCTCAGCCTCCTCCTTGCTGGGATTACAGGCGTGGGCCACCACACCCAGCTGAAAGAAATTATTTTGTCAGAGTTTAACTGACCTGGGAGAAGGGAGATCCCCAACTCCAGCTTCCTCCAGCCATCCTGTCTCACCAAAGGGTAGGAAAAAAAAGAGAAGGATTTAAAGAGTTGAAGCCCAAGGGCACAGACTCCTTAAATGACTGAGACCTAATGGTAAGGACTATAGAATTGTCCCCACCCACCCTCCCTTCCACTTTAATGCCAAATCACTAAAGTCCTCTTTATCAGAGTTCTTTTTAGGCCGTACCTTTTGTATAACTTTCAATAACAGAAAAGACCTACAAAGCACACTGAAAGGGGGGGAAAAAGAGAAGAAAGAAAGAAAGCCTCAGAGGTAGTCACAGATACAGTAGGGATATTGGAACTGTCAGATCAGGAATCCAACATAGCTACGACTAACAGGTCAACAGCTCTCACTGCAAAAGTAAGCAATGCGTGGTTTTACACACCTGAAATCCCAGCACTCTGGGAGACTGAGGCATAAGGATCAAGAGCTTCAGCCCAGCCTGGGCAACTTAGCGATTCAGCAAGACCCTATCTCAAAATAAAAAATAGAAGGCATGGGGATGTATCTCAGTGTGAAGGTCCTTCTCAGTAACTCGGAAAAGAAAATACCATGGGGTAGGTGGAAGAACAAGAGAGGCAGATGATAGGGAGGGTATATACAAGCAAATCATGGTATGTGCATGTATAAAAAGTCACAAAACTTATTCAATTAATACTTGCTAATAATTATAATAAAATGCTTGTCAAGATAAAAGGAAATGCTAACGTGGGTTACCACTTCTGACTGATTCAAAGCCTGGGGACACCTGAGGACACTTAAGGACACAATCCTGCTGTGTAGCACAGGTGGGCCGTGGAACACAGTTACATAAGAATGACTTAGCATAGATAACCACACATGCGCAACAGACATGTCAGGATGCAACGATGTAATGTTTGTAATGTCCAATAATGGCTAATATAAGAGCCGAAGGAATAGACATCAGGCTCTCTTGCTCTTGCTGCTTTTGCTGGTCTTGGGTGCGCATCCTTTCTTTACTCTGGGGAACTCAGGAATGAATGAGTTCATTCACCCACAGGATGGCTCAGCCCTGACAGATGGCGCAGTTGTGGCAGGATCCCTGGCAAGATATCATGAGTGATTCCTCAGTGCTTGTGGAAACAGCACTCGAAGGGAGGGGAGAGCTCCAGGGAGTTACGAGCATGCACTCCCTGTCCTTGCTTTTATTGTAGCAACCTTTTTGGTGGCATTAAAGGCCCCTGAGGGCTGGGAAACAGTCCACCTGATACGCAGGACATATTAAGGACCTTAGAAGTGCTGGACGCACAAATTCCTCCCCCTCGCTGTGAATTGTCAGGGTGGATGGAGTGACTGTTTTCACTCTTTTCCGGTGTCCGAGACAAAGAGACAAAAGACCTCCAGCAAGTGGACCAATTGCAATGAACACAGAAAAACCTGGAACAATGATTGGCTGCCACAGAAGTCATGTTACAGGACACAAGGAGCACCAATTCCTCCTGGATACCATGGAGTTATGTTCGCTCTTAGGGCTGACAGATAGCATAAAGTGGTGGCCCTACAGCTGTACTGACACACACAGCCTGAAAAGCTCAGAGAGGAGAATACTCAGGCTCTGCGAGTGGCACCCTTACCAGGGCCACTAGGGCCCCAACAGCCACGGCTGGGGACCCAGGGCTGGAGTGAAGGGGGCCAGTGCTCCAGACCGAGTGGGCAGCACTAAGAGCCAAGGAAACAGCTATGCAACTGGTGGCACCAGAATCTGGGGAAATGGTGGCGGGGAAAGCAAGACTCGGAGCCGGAAGGCTTAGGGCAGCGGCACTAACCTCAACACACACAGAGAGACCCTAAATAGTCTTGGCATGATTGGATGATGTAGAAGTGAAGCGCCAAGGCAAGGTGAGACCAGTGGGAACTCAGCCACTTGCGAAAACAGTGACTGACCCCCAGCCAAATGGAACGAACACTTCTTGGATTTGTTGCTGTCTCTGAGGCAACAATTGTCCCACAAATGGCAATAGCGGCCAAAAGACCCAAATGAGAGTTGAGTACTTGACCCTGCATCCTTTATGATGTCTGTATTTACCAGGTTGCTGAATATATACTAGCAGTGGTCGTGCTGATTAATGCTAGGCTTGACATCACACAGGGAGAATTCCATTTGTGAATTTGCATGGTAAAAACCATTGAGTGAGTAGGTTGTATACATAAAGCAGTATTGGCTTCCTGGATGCCATGAAGAAATAGAACTGACTGTTTTAAAATTGGAAGATGTGGGATAATATGCCCTGCTTCCAGTCCCCTGTTGAGCTTGTGCAGAAGCAGGATGGAACATGGTGGATAAATGTGGATTACCAGTACTTAAATAAAGTGATGAAATCTGCACCCTCCCTTGCATGGAGAGCAAACAGTGAACCTTCCAGGAGTTGCCACAGGCTGTGTATGTAGCCTGACTCTGTGTCATGGTCTGGTGGCCCAAGACTTGGCCACCTGGACCAAGCAATGCTCTGTTTTGTCACTGATTATATGTTAATTTATGATTGCCTTACAGATCTGGAAGCCACTGTATAATCTGAAGGAAACTTTGCTGGCCTGAGGGTGGGCCATCAGAAGCAAAGCTCCTAGGAACTGGCTTGTTTGTCAAATTCTTAAATGTTTTCTGGTCAGGTAAGACAAAAGGAATTACAGATGACCCAGAAGGGAAGGACACGAGACTGGACAGATACTGTGGAAGCTACTTTTCAGGACTCAAAAAGGGCAAGCCCTGTGAGTTGTTGACCCTATCTTGCTTTTTTCCCTGTTAGTATGGATGATGTTAGGTTTAAAGTCTGTGACATAAACAAGGAAAGCAGAAGCATCCTATTGGCTTTTGGTCACAGTTGTAGAAAGGAGCTGAGAGTTGATACTCTCTGATTGAGAAATGGTTAGCAGTGGTGTACACTGCTCTGCATGCTTGTGAAAGAATCACAGACCAGTAGTCTGTGGAAGTGCAGACTGGATACCCAACAGAGGGCTTAGTACTGGGAGCCATGATGTATGTGACACAAGAGACCATGCTGGATGACAGACTGCAGCTCATGACACTTATTCCCTATATAGAAGGGAAAAAGAGGCCTTCAGCCAAGAAATGGTATACTGATGTCTCTAGCCATAGCACAACCCCACAATGGATGGCAGTTGCTATCCAACCTAGTACAGAAGTCCTCTCATTTAAAACTGAAACAGGCAGGTCGAGCCAATGGACAGAGTTACAGGCAAGGTGACTACCTTTAACACATGAGGATAAAAATCTACATGATTACATGGGCAATTGGGCCATACACCAAGGGCTGATGCTCTGGTTACCAGCTTAGGCAATCTAGACATATGGGTAACAGGCAATTAGATCCCTCTTGAAAGCACAGCTGACTGTTCTGTATACCTGACCTGTAGAACAAGGTCTTGAGATAATACAAAGAACTTTCATTAAAATAAGATGATCCCAGACACAATCCTAGCATAGGATGAGCATATAGCCTACATTTTCCCAAAAGGATATGATCTTCCTATAATGGAGTCATTCTGACAGCATTATCTCCTGGGTATACATATTTACATTGTTGGATATGTAGCAAACTTATTTGTGTTGTTACAGGAAAAGAACAGACAATATGGATACTGATAAAGAGACATGACTTGACTTTTCTCAACAGTGAGAGCTTTCCCCCAGATGACACTGAAAGAAACTATCCAGGAGGCAAAAACCCCTCCCTTATCAGGACGTAAATTATCATGATTTACAGATGACATGATGCTACACATAGAAGACCCCCAAAACTCCATCAAAAGACTCCTAGATTTGTTAACCAAATTCAGTAGTGTAGCTGGATACAAGGTCATCACTCAAAAATCAATAGCCTTTCTGTAGTCACTGAGAAAGAAATTAAGGAAGCAACACCTTTCAAAATAGCATCCAAAAAAAAATGAAATACATAGGAATCAATCTAACAAAGGTAGTAAAATAACTTGACACTGAAAACTACAGTACTCTGAAAAAGGAGATCAAAGAGGATAACAGAAAATGAAAGATATTCCTTGTTCTTAGTTAGGAAGAACCAATATAGTGAAAATGGTCAGGGCCAGGGATTTAGCTCAGTGGTTTCACCACCTGCTGCGCAAGCACAAGCACCCAAGTTCGATTCCCCAGTACCAAAAACAAACAAAGAAACAAAAAAGAATAAAGAAAATGGCCATATATCCAAAATTATTATACAGATTTAATGCAATACCAATCAAAATACCAATAGAATATCAGAATTAGAAAAAACAATCCTAAAATTCATTTGGGACCAGAAGAGACTCAGAATAGCATACGCAATTCTGGGAAACAAAGGTAAGGCAGGGGGTATCACAATCCCTGAGTTGAAATTATATGATAAAGCTACAGTGATAAAAACAGCATGGTACTAGCACAAGAATAGACCTGAGGATCAATGGAACAGACTAGAAGATTCAGAAACAACTCCAAACACAGCCACTCTATCTTTGACAAACAGGAGCCAAACACCTTCACTGGAAGAAAGATAGCCTCTTTAATAAATGGTGC